>VZSG01000167.1:475762-563345 GCA_013398315.1 Nothoprocta pentlandii | reverse complement strand
AAAAAAAAAAAAAAAAAAGGAGAAAAGGAGATAAGGACAGCAAAGAGGATGGTGAGCATCTACATCCTACTCGCATGCTCTTACAGAAGCTGGGAAGAAGTAGAGCTTCCCCTTTGCCTCCTTTTGCCCGTCTCTCTGGAGAACATGTGCAGTTGCAATGTAGGGAGGCCCAGGCCCCAGTCACTAAGGGTGGATGTTTGTACCTCCAGGACAGGCTGTCCTAGCAGAAGTTACAGTATTAATTCTGGCATCAGGTTAGGAACTATGAGACGCAACTGCTCGGTTCTGCCTTCAGAGGACAAGAGAGGAATTTTGTTCTCCCAAAACACTGAATTTCTTACTTCCCATCCAATCAGCTGCTGCTGTCACTTTTGATATCCCTAAACAAGGAGATTTTTAGTACAAAATAGAGAACAAGAGAGAAGCATACTGAAACCGAGAAACTCAATCTATTCTTATGAAATGCATTTTCTAGGCTAGCCACTTGAAAAGTGTCAGAAAATCACATTTAGGAAGCCTAACTACATTTTGCTCCAATACATTCCAGCCCTATGGAAATATGGCATTTGTTGGGAAACATCATCTTAGCCCTTCTGAAGGCAGATGTTACAACTACTGGCCTTTATATTCATGACTCTTTATCACTCCTCGCTACCAAAATTATAATTTTCCTTTCAATAGAGGAATGTTCGCTTCAAACCCTCCATTCAAACAGCAGCAGCAAACTTTATCTACTCAGAAAATTTTCCAATAGTCACCTTCTTCCCATAAAAGCCTGTAAACATGCCTAAGTTGTTCACTCGGCTTCTTCAAATAAGCTCCTCATTATTTTATGTGGATTCAAAGGGAAAGTTAGCTCCAGGTAGCCTGAGGTAACTGCCAAACAGGCTAGAAAATATTTTCATCGTACTCTCTCATTTCCCTGCTTTCTCTTTTCCTCCATTTGGACTGCCTAGTCTTTGGGTGATAAAAGCAGAGTTGGCTCCTGAGTGCATTTTCTTTCCCTCTTTTCCCTGAGGGGTTTCCCTCAAAGCACAGCACTCTGCTCCAGGAGCTCTCACAAAAGGAGACGGGGGCAATTCCACGGCCACCACATCTCTGCTCCTGCACTCGGAGCATCTCCCCCAGCGAACCTGCTGTTACACACAGCCTGATCAATAACACCAGCTACTGCTAGAGAGATATCGAAATTCAGAGGCAACTAACAGCCACAAGTCTGCTAGCTTGTCAAAATAAAGTGTTACAGCGACAGCACAACATGGCCTAGGCCCACGTACAAAAACATCTTTTGCCATCTTTAGTGCCTGAGAGACGCTCGAGTTATTGGGATCTTGCTTGTATTGCGGAGTCTGATCTGT
This sequence comes from Nothoprocta pentlandii, assembly GCA_013398315.1. Classification (NCBI taxonomy): domain Eukaryota; kingdom Metazoa; phylum Chordata; class Aves; order Tinamiformes; family Tinamidae; genus Nothoprocta; species Nothoprocta pentlandii. The sequence continues at coordinate 561,987 of VZSG01000167.1, read as the reverse complement.
TGTGTGTGGCAAGTCCGGAATGGCAGCTCCCTTGCACGAAGCAAGCCCCTCAGAGCTGCACTCAGCAGTGAAACATGCAAGCCCTGGCTGTATTCACACGAGGTGCTGCCCAAGGAGACTGCCCCAGGGACAAATCAAAGCAACCATCACAGAGGCAGCAAAGCGAGGCTGCAGGAGAGCATGGCTCACATCCTGCTTCTGTGCTAGATAACACGACCTTTCCAGTCCCAAGCTTGGTCTGCTCAGAAAGCCAAGTGGTAAAATGGTCCAAGGAGCCTGCAGGTTCCATCAACTCCAGCTGCTGCAGCTCAGCCGAGTTATTCACACTTCGCACTGATGGAGTGGCACACCAGGAAAGCCATACAAGCACTCCAGGAGCTAATTTGGGTAACCTGACACTATTCAAGTATTATTCTGTAGCAGTGATACACCCACCCACAGAGTTCTCAGTACAAAAACATCAAATTTAGAAAATAAGCTATAATACTGGAATATTAACGTATCAAAAGCAAATTCCTTGGAGTACCATATCAAGGAACACTGAAGTAATTCAGCATGAACTGAACATCCCTGGCCTCAGAAATACCACTTCAGTACATTTCCTGACAGGAATGAATCAAAACACAGCATTCTACTTCAGTAACCAAGCACACTTTGTTTTTAAAATTCATTAAGAAATGTCTGAGGTATTTAGAGTCTCCATAGCAGCTTCTGAACAGGTCGCAAATTACCAGGATTGGTGTGAAAAAACAAATGATTCTACTGAGATCCTTACCACTTTGGATTCTTTAGGGACTACTTACATGGTTAAGAGATTAAGTTAAGTCTTATCTTCATTTTCTAACCATTCTAATATCTCTTTCTGATCTCTTAGTCCTCTAGCACAGCAGTATTAGCAATGTTACACCCTGTCTTCTCCAGACAAGTGGACTGTATCTATTAAATAATACACATATATTAGGAACATGTTAAGATCTTCCACAAACATCCAAAAACCAGGAATTTGCAGCATGATACGGAGGAAGTGCAGTTTTTAAAATGTAAAATTCCAACAGATTTTTGTTTGAGGGATGACAGCAAAAGCAAGTTATATAAGTTTTCCCTAGAAGGGTTGTTGAAATCTTAATAATAATAATTTGTTAAAAATAATGCTTCTCAGAAATGGCTGCACACTTTCAACTTCCAAAAAAGACTGTGCAGAAGGCAGAAACCCTGAATATGATGGAAAATATGAGTATAAACTGTAAATATTTGGTGAAGCTGTACATAGCTGAAGAGCTGTGAAGTGTCCCTGAAGTGTGAAATACCTTAATAGGCAGCAATCTATAGCTAAGCATCACCTATAATGAACGAAGGACAGAAAATAGAGCTCAAGCAAACAAACCATAGCCTAGGAACCTCAAGCAGGTGCCTCCCTTTACTGAAAAAGGGATTTCTTGTACTAACAAGTAGAGGATTTTCACATAGCGTATTGAAAAGTATATTCCTCCAAGATCCTGGTCTATCTCAGAGGTATCCTAAGTACAGAATTGTGTAATGTGGCTGTTACTATGGAAACAACTAATTTTCTACAGAAAATCAGAAAGTCTAAGTCAAGGAAAACCCTTAAGTTTCCTGTGACACAGATTAGATGTATTGTTAAACTGTACCCTTAATCTACCCCATTTTTGTCTGTTCTCTCTTAGCTCTACATGTGTTTCACATAGGGACTAGCAATACTATTTTTTCCTGCATTAACTGATATAAGGTATCCTGGATATATAGCCTTTTATTCAAGAAAAACAACCCCCCCAAAAACTCAACAGTAAATGTAGAAGAGACTAAGAGGTTTCTAGTTTTTCCTCTGCTAAAACAGATGCCTTCTTCACACAGAAAAAAATCTATCTTCCCAGCTAAGAAACAGTGAAGTGCTGCACAGGTTCTTGATGGCACAACTTAGCTCTGTTCAGCTTGAAAGTTGTGTAAACAATTGTCAAAAGAAAATAGAGTGACGGGCACCTGGGAAATTCTTATATTTGTTTGTTTTCTATAGGTAAAAATAATTCTATGCTTTCAGTCAACTCATAGTAGTAAGTACAGGTAAGAACACTTAGCAGAGATTTTGATAACATTTTTCTCTCTTACAGCAGTTAAAGGGATTTCCTAGCTAAATAATCCCTCAGTTTCTACCTTACCACCCCTAAGAATCAAGTCTTCTCTGCCTGCAGATTCTTTCAAACCCCAAGAATTAGCTGTGAAAATTAAGTTCTAACTTTTAACTTCTGCTCCAACACCATTTCTTCAGCCTGTTTTATAGACCAGCGAATGTTCTTACCTTACTCAACAATAGGCCAACTGATTTTGCCACCTCTCCACTTCCAAAATCGAGGTTTTCCTTCTCCAAGTTTGGTGTCACCCCAGAGCCAAATGCAGGCCTGCTCCTTAATGCTTATATTCAGCTGAACTATAGGTTTGGGGGAGCTTGTCATTACACTCCCAACATAAGATTTTGGTTTTATGAATCCTAATAATCGTTTCCTTTCTCGCTATCAGTTAAACACATAAAGCATTCACACCACAAAAGACAGATTTTGCATGAGATGACATATTGCTTGACACAGCAGGCCAAAATAAATTTCAGAAAAACCTTTTCTGTAGGCCCAACATGGAAGTAATCAAATGCACCAGATGGGGGTCTGACCATACCTCTTCCCTCTGTGAATGTGCAGGCAATTACTTTGTATGAACGTGACAGGAGAAATTTAAATCTGAACTCTACACATAGCCAATAAATCTTACATTAGCCTTTACCTAAGAATGACACCTCATATAATACCTCTGTGACCCAGAAAGAAAAAAAGATTAAGGAATTATAGGGAATTTCAAACCAATTGCTGCCTCTCTCTATGAAAGTACAAGTACAACCATTACCACCTTTTCCAAGTTCTTTTCCTCAGAGTAAAGGTTATGCTCAGCCAACTGGGAAACACAAACTCTCCACATGGTTTTGGAAGCCAATTGCAATGTCAAGAGTCTGTTACTGCTCAGTACCCAGAAAGCTGCCTGCAGTAAATCAGGATGTTAAAAAAAAATTAAAAAAAGAGAAAATAGCTGAAAAGGCCCTCAGTAATTCATGAACTAAGTTATTTACCATGAATTATTCACTTAGTTTTACTACTAAGGCTCCCATAGACTTCAAGTCATACAAATCTGATAAAAACCTGGGAATCAGGGTTGTAAAGGTCTTGACGGCTCTTGTATTTTCTAAAACAGGAAATGAAGTTAGAAATAATTATATTTTTCTGTTTTTATCTTGACTATTAATCTCTTGGCTGGATTATCGAAGGATACAGAATCCTGCTTTGCCCTTTCAATGGCCTGCTCTTCTGCAGCTCACTAAGGTGAATTTTCCCTTTCAGCTGCGCTTTTTCCCCTTGTGAGTACAGCCTCTAAGGATCAGAGAAGTCTAGAAGTGAAGTGGATTGGGAGGCTTGTTTTCAGGAGGAATAAATAGCCTAGATGATACAGTACCAAAAGGAGAAAGGCAGTTAGTGAAAGCTTCCTAAGGAACAAGTAGAATAAAAAGCACAATTAAAACTTACATGGTCAACACCTCGAACCTCCTCTCCCCAAGAATCATTGAAAAAAGTGGAAGCCCTACAAAAATCTACCAATATTGTACAGGAAAATTTCAAATATGCCACTGAAAACTAAGAGATGTCCCCCATCTTCTTAGATCTGTAAAGAGCCCAAAAATATTACCTTGATTTGCACTGTCGCCTGACGTTACCTTCACACTGAATCAGAGTACAGAGGAGGCTGCAGAAGGCAGCCTCACTCCACGAGTGGGGCTGCAGTTCAAGACAGTCCTTGTGACTAATGAGCACGCTGCGGCCGCGCAGTGCAGCGGAGCATCCTCTCCATTTGTGGGAGCTCTGTAAAGAAAGCCCAGTGGCAGATTTTGGTGTTGCTGGAGGAGAGGCAGACACAGCAACACAGCTTGGTATCTGCCTCAAGATCTCCTCCCAGGCCAGCTTGGAGGGATGGATTCCCTGTAGAAAAGGTGCTGACCACACAGGTCATTAAATCTGTGCATTATATGTATAGATCACTTCTTTAGAAGCAATTAAGCAGTTCACTATAATATTCTAGAATAATTCTGGTGATAGGAGCACTGGGAAAAAGGCATATGCAGTGTAACCATTTTTCAGTATCCTTTAACTTGCAGGAATACCATGACTAGGTGGGCACGAGAAGCCCTTGGCACCGCTCAGCACACACCTCACTCGTATAATAATGTGGATCAGATTTCCTTCAAGAGATTCATGAACTCAATGCCAGCTGAGTTGGTGATAAAATCTGAAACCAAGAGACTCGTTTTCCACAAGGAAAAGTTTGTTTGAGCTCAGAAATGGGAAACATCCAGGCATAAATCAGTCATTGGGTCCATGCTGGACAATTAGAACGAAATATTCCCCAACCCAGTAAAGTCCTTCTCACTGGATGGAGCCACCCATACTGCCACCCAGCATCAAAGTGTCTCTGCCCTTCTGCTAGAAAAGCCTCTCTCCGAACTTAATGCACCTGAGATACACAGCAGAAGGGTCCAAGTTAACACAAGGAAACCATCCATTAATTTACCTTTAGGCAATATGGATTAGGCACATTCCTAATTCTAAGCAGAATTTCCCACCTTCCAAGTTCTGTCCTACAGCTGTGTGCTTAGAAAAAGTGTTTCCAAAATGAAAGGGTGATAGAATAGAGACGTTCCAAAGACTGGGCAGAGGGCCATCAGCATCTCCATTGTGCCCTACCAGAATGCTTCACCTGCGATGATCAACTTAGGTCAAAAATCTGTTCTATAATACAGGATAACACATATTCAGGAATAATTTATGGTTGTAAGGTTATTAGTAATGGTGGACATCTGTATTTAATACATCAATGAAGCTGTGAAATACCAAATTGAATAGCTTTAACCCATTAGTTCTCATAATTTAACAATCATTTAAAATATATTAGTTGTGAATGTATGATGTACCATCTTATCAGAAAAGTATTCAAATCAAAATCAGTATTGATTGTGGTCCTTGACAATGTAATGTCACAGTTTAAAATGATAAATGTCTACGCATTTTTTTTTTTTTTTTGGCATTGATGCTTAGAAAAATACAAATTCATCATCTCATGATGTACCAACCTTACACTAAGAATAAATTTAACATCAGTGTCTACAACTAATCTCTTGATACTAATAAGCAAATGTACATACTAATATACTAGGGGACACCAAATTTAACATATTGTACTTACAATTAAGAGAAGAAAAAAGCGATTGGAGTAAGCAAGCACACTCCAGGAAGCCAAACCAGCACTTGGTTATACCTTCTCATTTGTTTTGCTACCCGGTGAACTCAGTATTCTTGAGATTCACAGCTTGCACTCTGTGCTACTATAAATGTAAGCACTTTCTACTGATAAGGAAATTCATATAATAGTGAAGGTAACATTGCATCACTTTGTCCTGACACATCTACTTAGAGCAGAAGCAGGAAAGGAGGGAGGTAGGATGAAGCAAGTGCACTAGCAAAGTCAACCAAGACAGACTTATTCAGCACAACAGCAGGATTTGACTGCAGGTGAAAAGAGACTGGCAATGCTGGCATCTAAAGAACTGTTAGAGATTTGCATGTATTAATATACAATTACTTTTTTTTTTATTTCCTTCTATTTTTAACATGTTAGAGAAAGGTAAATGATGCCTACCCTGTTTACTGTACATAATTACCTAGATAGAAATACAGAACACCATTAAAATGGTGAAGAAGAGGATTTAAAATATTTTAGTCTTAAAAGTATTGAATAATTGGAAAGGTTTAATCCTAGAGGTATAAGTTGAATCTAAAACTAACCTTTTACATTTAGAAATATTAAGAATAAACCCTAGACTGTTTCTGGCCATGAAACCCAGAGTTTCAGTAAGAGTTGTGTGCTCAGATGTTAACCAAATGCTAGTATTGAACATCCCCTCCTTCCTCCCCTCCCAGTTTGGGCAGATGCCTAAGGTCTGTTCATATTATTGAGCGCTACACCCTTCCTTGCCTAAATATTTTTGAAACATCTCTCAAGTCCTTCCAGATTTTGAGTGTACCTCATCTCTTCTCAATCTGTCCTGCCTTATTTTCTTCCAGATTATTTCCCAGCCCCAAATGAACTGGCATAAATGCAGAAAACGTTTTCCTCTATCTGCTAGACAAACTGACAACAGAAGCATTTAAAGTTAAAAGGCTCCTAGCAATCAAACACCACAGTACTTAGAGCTTTCAAAAATGACAAATGCTGTCATTAGTTACAAACAGTATATTTGACACCAGTCTTCTAAAGAGAATATCAGCACTACCTGAAATGACCTGCCCAGAGCAGCACCTATCCACTACCCAGTGTTGTCTCCTGGCATATTTAGCCCTGACCCAGCAGCCTGATCCCATCTAAAATGAAGGACATGAACTGTGATTGCCCTTGGCTTCAATCCAAACCTTATTTTCAGAACCTGTCCCGAGTCACAGGAGTTATTTGCTATTCTTCATAGCCACTCCTGAAAATTAATATTCTAGGGTAAAGCTTCTCCTTGTGAATATCCTTACTCAGAAAATATGCCTTACATTAGTTACAACAGAATAAAAATATATCACAGAGGAAAACCTAGAACGCTATTTGCATGCATGCAGCAACAGGCCAACAGCTACTTGGTCTTGAGGGCAATGGTGTGTGAAGGAATACAGTTTGGCTTTATATCATGAAAAGACTCCTAGTGATGCCCTTTTCACTTCTCCTGACAGTGCCTGTAAATAAACCACCTTCTCCTTTGGGTGCCACTATCCACCAGCTCGGAAGCGCAGCAAGCAATGCTTTCAGGAGCCACTGCTGGTCACCAGATAGCCTGCACACGTGCAGCTCAAGCTGCATCTGCATCCTCGCTGTGGAGCTCAGGCCTCCTGCTCTGGAGGACACAGCACCCCTGGCCAGCACGTGAGCAGCAACGTGGCAGGCCACGACCTGGGCTCTCCTGGACTATCACGGCTATCATGGAAGTTAAAAAATAAATGGCTGTGGGCAAGTGAGGCAGGTGGCAGTCACTGCCAGCCCTCCCGCCACGCGGCCACATCCCGTGCGGGGCGTTCAGGGAAGGTGTCTGCTCACAGAAATATCCCCAACGTGCCAGGTTTCTAACTGAGCCCTTGAGCGATGATGCAGCGCATACTGCTCAGCAAGTAGATCCTTCCCTACTACTTGGTGCTGATTTGTTAGCTCTGTTTCTTTTTAGCACTGCTCTTACGGAAATGGAAACAAACAATGAATACATTTCAGCATATCCTTTCCGCCTCAGTACCTCAGTGACTCTGCTGGGTTATATGCTTTTTGGTTTTTTTTGTTTGTCTTTTTGGTTGGTTATTTGGGGGGGGGGAAGCACAGGGAAGAACAGGGGAAAAGGGGGAATACTGTCATTGCTGGCGACTATTGATTCACTGAATAAGAAAAGACCCTACATCAAGACTGGAATATATGAATAATCTGGTTAGGAGGAGTAATAAGCACCTCCCCACCACGTATTTAATTTCCCCTTGCTGTGCTCTCCCCCATGCTGCTTTGCATCTGTAAGCCTTCAATTATTCTTCTTGAATCAGTCACACAGTGTACACCCTGTCACATGGATCTGCATCAAATTCACGAGAATAATCTCATGCCTATAGCTTAACTAGACTGTTTCTATGGTTATAACAGATATATTATTGCTTTTGCTTAATTATATACCTGAACACTCTTCATGATCCAGGCCCTGCATTAGACTCCTTGCAGCAGGGTCTGCTGACGTTAACACGAACTAAAACAATCTTTTTTCTCCCCAAAGCTGACGAACATGGGAGATAAACGAAACTCAACAATAAATGCCAGGGGCCATAGATAGCTTAAAATCATAAATTTAATGAACAGTAGAAACTCTAAACCATTGAGTGTACATTCAAGTTATGTGAGGTAAAAAAGCTCCTGCTGAATATGGTTCGTATTTTAAGACAGTTGCATCATCACCTGAATCTTTGAATTGATTTTGCTTAATTTTACATCATACTATACCATGATATTACTGTGCAGGATAGGGGTTCACCACCTGCTCTGATACACCTAGCGTTTCATAGCCAAATAATCTTGATCAAGGAAAAAGGCATTTCTCTCTGTAAATCTCCCTCTCTATATAAAAATTCCTTCTGAACTCCTAGATTCAGGGTGCTGCAAACCTAACTAGCCTCATTGTTGGCCTTGTTGTGACTCATACAGATTATGTAAAGTAATCAGCCAAACTCTTATACAATAGCCCAAACTCTTAAGATTTCTCAGTACGCTTATCCGAGCGCACAGCGTCAGCATCAAATTCATTCTGTGTGTCATCTTGGCACAATCATTTTACACCAGAAAACGTCAGCACCTATTCCTTGCAACGCAGTACATTTTGGAAGGAAGCCCTTCTTTGAGGAAAAGATTCAAAGTTCAGGAAAAGAGGTGCTCAACACACTATTTCCTTCGCAATGACTCTCATCTGGCAGCATAGCAGCCATGTCCCTTCTGAGGCCAACAGTCACAAAACAGAGTGCCTCAATTCTAATCTTCATCCACGTGTGCCTGCCCCCAACATTCACAGGGTTTGGGGAACACTTGGTATATTCCCTCCATGAGGTTTTTACCAAGAAATAGTGCTGCACATGACGGACATGGCAGCTGGAAAAGTGCATTTTGAACAGAGATCTCTCTCCTAAAAATGGAAGATTTGTAAGCACAGAAGGGATGGAACATGATGATGGGAGAGAGATCAGAAGCCACTGAAAGGACAAATAAGGGAAACCCACCTTGGGAGAAGACCCAAAGACTTGCAAAAGTGTCCTGTAGGACAAATGAGACATTGAATCTATTGGAATGATAGTGAGAAGCACTAAATGATCAAAAGCTGCGAATCACAGAAAAATAAAGTGCAAAAGGAGATATGTCATTCATGTTAAAATGATAAATAATGTCCTAAATCTCTCTTTGGTCCCAAAGTATATTAGACAGGAAAATGGGACGGGAAAGCTGCAGGCTGAAGCACAGGGACTGCACAGGGAAGAGAGGGGCCCTCACATGCAATTGAAAAAGTATGAAGAATTTAGAAAGACAGAATGTAATTACTTACACTGGAATCCAGCCAGAATACTAGATATATCAACCTTGCTGTAAAGACCTTTAAGAGGCAAAACATCAGGTACAAAAGAGAACTGGGAAGATTATATATTGACGTTCCAGCAGCATGAAAAGAAAATGCACTGCAGAGAAAGCAAAGCAAAGCTACCCAAGAGGTTAAACTAAATAACAAGAAATTTTCAAGTGAATTAAGAACATGAGGTCAGTGAAGGAGACAGTATGGCAGTCCTCTAAGAGGTAGGAACTATAATTTATTCACAAGAGGGGGAGAAAGGCAGTAATTCAAAGTGTGCTGGAGCCAAGAATCCAAGTGTAAAGTTCAAAAATGACACATTCTGTCAGAGGAGCTTGAAAGAAACACACTAGAGCAGGTCGAAACATAAAAATGTAGGAAATTACTTACAAAAAATCCATCAGATAATAATTGTTTCTCACCAAAACCTTAGTTGTAATGGGTAGAAGAGATGCCAGTGAAGATGTGTATGAGGCTGCAATAAAGTTTTAAGTCCGTAACAGTGGAAACAGAAAAATGTAAAACAGTACATAAGTTAAGCACTGCAATGGAGGCCAGATGGCAACAGGAAGCATTTCTCACAGCCACAGGGGAATGAAGCAAGCTAAAGATAATGCAGAGTGGCAACTTCCCTTCTTAAAATATGTGAGGTAAAATTAAGCTTTGTACTAACATTATTGCAGTGTTACTTCAGTATTGGAGACACACACACACACACCAGCCTAGCCCTTAAAATAACTGAGAATTCAATCATGGTATCTTTGTGTTATACATTAACTTAGAGCAGTTTGGTCCCTCCTGGGATCCTTTGCGGATGAGTCCAGATAAATATTCTGTAGAAAACTCAAAATTGCTTTGTGGAGTTCTTATGAACCAAGGTTGTAGTGGCTTGATCTGCACTGTATTTACTGGAAACAGAAGTAAATGATAGGAGATTTTAAATGGGAGATCAAAAGAAAAAAAAATAAAGAGTTCATTTCAAGGAGGTCAGGGGATGGGAGCAAATGTTCCTATTGACTAACGGAACAATGCCCACTCCAATTAATTCCTGCTTGACCTTTCTTCATCTTTCCAAATAAGAAGTATACGGAAAAACAGAAAACATACAGTTGTGCCTACAAATATGAAGTAAATCTGGAGAGGCTAATTCAGAAATACTAATTGCCATAGCCATCCTATGAGCACTTCCTCCTGAGGCAATCTTCTGTGGTTTCACTCAGGACACACAGAACCTCATTCAAGCGGTGGAATTCAGAACAGAGAGAATTTCCTGTCTTCCCCATAACTATACTCACAGCTCAGAAAATACTGTTACTGAAAATCATTACACCGTGCACCCACACAGACCCACCCATGCAGACCGGCCGCGAGGAACCCGAGCATGGTCCTGATTTAGACTTCAAGGTGGTGCATCGTTCAATTAGCTTAAGCCTCGCGCTCCAGCAGCTAAGGGAAATTCCAATCAGGATAGCCAACATTCAGCTTACTAAACATAAAGCACATTTCATACAAAGCTGAACATTTTTCTCCTTGTCACACAGAATTATCTTAATTATTGTTTCAAGGAACAGCTTTACACAGAATCATCTAGTAGTCCAAAACGCTGCTCAGAAACTCATCACTGGAATAATTTATGATTTTTTCTTCCTAACATCTTGGGCTTGTTTGATATGCTTGCCATTTCTCGCTGACAGGGAGGTCGATTAAATCACATTTATATTGTAAACGTATGCATTGCTTTTTACCCTAGGCGGTGGATGAAGAGATACAGAGCCCCATGGGAAAAGCAAGCCAATCCACTTTCATATTGCAAATTTCTGCTGTTCGGAAGAAATGAATGGTTGCCAGGGAGAGCTGGGAATTACTCGAGGATGCAAAATGTTATTTTAGAATCCTTTTGAGAGAGGTTTTTCTCCCCCCACCTCACCATTTTCACATCTTCTGCTAATGCAGCTCACATCAGTTTCTATGAAAACACTGAAGGAATGCACTTCACCAACATTCTTCAGAGGATCTGTATAAATCAGGCTTTTACTCTGCCTGCATAAAGCAGACCATTTCTTTACTTTCAAAGGGAGAGGGGAGAAGGGATTTGTAACATTTTCCAAAGCATTATGTCTCCCCAAAATCATTCAAGATGGGGAAGGTCACCACATGTTTTTCAACTGAAAGCAAGTGTTAAAAATGGGGAGGGGAAAGGTCATTGCTCAGGGCCATGAAAAAATGAGGCTGCAATATCATTAACCTAACAGAACTAATTAGGAAACATTCAGCTTTTATAAATTATGCAAAGAACTCAATTTATACTTTTTCAGATTTCCACCGTAACAGAGATAATTAGGAAATATTTACAGCAACAGCGTAACGCAAAAAAGCAATCCCTTTATACACCAGAATACCTTCCCATATCTTCATACCCTGTACCTTCATACCATACTACCTTCATACCACTGTTGCTGATAAGTAAGTATTATTATCTGAAAAAGGCATAGGGAGACCTATCCATCTGTGAGACCTAAGACAAGAAGATCATGTTGATACTAACCTTCAACTTAAGGTACTAGCAAAGACTCAGTCAACTAACTACATAAGTAACAACCTCTGTACATCTCTAAAGGCTTTCTACCAGCTCAATTATAATAGAAATTTAGTTTTACTTATTTAACCATGTCGTCCAGGGCCAAACCCAGCAGTTGAGTCCACAACGACTTAGAACCATTGAAAACCTGGAGGACTGGGACATTTTAGTGTCAACGTGCCTAAGCACACAATGTTCTGAAAAGCCAGCTTGGATCTCTGCTTAATTTTAGAAGGTTCATATTCATCAAGTTTGGGATAATAAAAAAAGGGGTCTAAAAAACAAACAACAACCAAAAAACCCAAACATCCTAACTCAGAATACTTGGTAGAAGATGGTTTCTTTGCAGACGTAAAAAAAAATCCAAATTATTTACCTATGCACTACTCTATACCTGCTTTTGAGACATACCTACCCAGATCCTATTCCTCCTTCCATCAAAAGAAATACAGAAATATCCTACACAAAAGTGTGGAGGGAGGGAGGCTGGGAGAGAAGAGTTGCAATGAAACTGGAGAGAAAGAGGAGAAAAAGAGAAAAGAGTTGAAAAACCTTCTTGTATGTGCAGGAAGGCATAGAAGTGGTAGAGGCGCAAAGATAAAAGCCTCATAAAAGTCAAGCCTCTAGTATTTAGAGGGAGGGTTAAGGAGATATGCAAACACACTCTTGCCTTCAGATCTTCTATTTGTATTGCTTTAAAGCATGAGTTACAGTAAGATTCAAAGCCCACTGAAGCCAATGGAAAGATTCCCTCCACGGATCTTTACATGTTCTGTAGGAAATATATCCTGATTTGTCTAGAAGACTTTTGAAGGTACTGCAAAGCACTTTATATATAATCAGGGAGATTCAGCTTGCGAGCTGTGAGGGGGGAAAAAAAAAGACCATGAAGGAGTTCTGGTATAGTAGAGCTGCAGTGAAAAGTTCAGAAAATAACTCAGAAAAAAAGATCTCCTATTTATTATACATCATTTCTCTTCTCCTATGACTTGCAGAGTCAAAAATATGCATTGTATGCCTGAGGAAAAAAGTTGATCTATGCAAGTTCCCCTACTTTTGCCACTTTGCATAAAGTATTTGCAGAAATATTTGCAAAACCCCTACGCATTCCTACTCTTGATATAACTGCTAGATTTATGCAACTCTGATGAAATCCATTCAAAAGAACCTTTCATAAATTTTCATGTTACTACCGTGTAAAGCGTCTACCATGAACCAGAGTAAAATCTACCTGACTTCTCTCCACCTTTGTTATTTATTGAATTATTGATAGTGAGGGTCTAACATTTCATCACTAGAGTTTCTAAGCACAAGATCAGCCCATTAACCAGGTACACTGGATTCCCTGATGCATAAAGTAATTTGCTGAAGCGACACGTATAAAAACCAGCCAGTATTTAATGATGTGATAAAAAAATTGCATTATGTATAAACACTAGCATTTTCTTTACTATGAGTTAGCTATCTTTATGGTTATTAGGCAAAACATTGTGTGAGAATCTCATGTGATTCACATGTCAGAGTTTAACTCATATTTTACACCTTTTAGTGTTATTATTCCATAAATGACAAGAAAGGAAGAAAACAGTGTCAATAAGAACTCAGAAAGAACGAAACCATAAGCAAAATTTCAAAACTGTATAATTCAATGTAGTCAGATTGCAGAGGACCAGGAAATCAAAGGATATAAATAATATTGCTGGTTGCCACTCACCAGCTATGTAACCATGGGAAAATCATGGTTCTCTAATCCCATTTCTAATTCCTTTCCTTCTTAAGTTCCTTTGGTCTAGGAACTATTCATATGTGTCAGCAAGCAGGGAATATTAATCTTGCTGGGGGTCAATAGGCACTACTTTAATCTAGATAACAATGATAGCACAAGAGTATTCAAAAATCAACCAAGTTTGAAGACAATGCTTCCGCACTTCTAGCTGCTCTACTTGATTTGAAGCTGCCTCACTCAAATTGCATGTATTGTCTGGAAAGCCATGAGATGACTGCCAAGATGGACAGATTTACTGGATATCTGCATTTGCAGTGAGGGAGATCTGATAGGGGCCACGCAAAACATACAGCAGCTATAGTTCAAAAGATGGCACCAAAGGTACCGGAATGAAACAAAGGATAGAGACCCAAAGGAAACCAAAGTACTTCTTCACTTCCATTTTCCTTTCTCACTTTCCAGAGTTGGTCTTGAGTGTCAGCTGGCCAAAGAAATATTACTCCATGTCACAAAAAAATGAGATACCAACTAAATTTAAAGAATTTTATCATCCTGCAACTATCAAAACAGCTGAATACAAAAAGAAAATCAAAGAAATTTAATTATTTTACAAGACAGCAAAAGAACCAAATAGTGGTGCAGCTTTACAAACATATCTTCAAGGTCTGACTCCAAGAGGTCTATCTCCAATCAACAAGGGCCTACCTACACATTTGTCAGCTGCTCTACCCATGCTACATCGCCAAAGGACACCACTGTGGCTATGGCAGTAAAGCTGCATCTGAATTAATTTAAGCTCTCACTACACCTGAACCCACTGAATATTTCAGCTTTGGTTTGACAGCCACCATCCCTTCTGTGTGCTCCACTCCTGCATCTTATGTGCCTTTTGAAGTGCCTGGTTGAGGCAACTTCCCCATGAAGGGGAGAGCAGGGGCAGTTCCTGTCCTGTGGAGAAATTGAACCTGTTGTAGGGAGAGAAATTTCCCAAGACTACAGGCTGTAAAGGGAAAGACAGAATGAGAGAAAGGCAGTGGGAGCCTGCAATTTATACAGAGACAAGGCTGCAGAGAAGGAAATAGGCACCAAGCCTCAGAATCCAGGGAAAGAAACCTTTACCCAAAGCTAACAGTGCCTACACAGACTTTCAGGTAAAGCAGAAAATCACCGAGTTGACTGAAACCCAAGTATTGAACCCAGTATCTCCCTATAAAGACATAGTGGGCAGAGAGATATTTACAAATCCTTTCCAATTCTGTCTCAGCTACTTCAAGTGTTCTCTGAATACATTAAGTACCTTAGATCATGCTCTAACAAAACCTAGCTTTTCAGCATTTAAGCCTCTGCTTCTGGAGAGCTCAGCATGAGTAAGAGATCTGTGCTTAAAGGATTGGTCTGCTCAGGTTCAGGACTTTTTTTGCAGAAATTGAGTAGGGCAGAGAACCCCTTCTTTTTTTGTTCATATCACACAATAGTCCTAAGGTGACATTCACAAGGTCTCAGTTAACACCTACCAGAATTAGCTCAAGGTCCCTGTGATGAGTTTCTGGTGCCCGTCTGTTGTCCTAATCACTGATATCCTCAGTAATTCAGTAATTTTATTTTTTTTATTATTTTTTTAATAACACAAGTTAACTGTGATTTTTGAACCCAGTCAGGTCAGTCTCTTCCTCTGGGGAGTCCATCTAGCAGCCCTTTCTCTATTGAGTAATTCCTAATATGACTATCTGAATTAGAAACATTGGCCTATATAATCTATGGATGCCTTATCTAATCCCTCAATAGTAAAATTCACCTTTATTTTCAGTTTCTAGGTGAGAGGAACAGATACAAGTTGCATTCATTACACCTGTCATTACGTCTCTTGCTACCAGAAAAAAACTTATCGTAATCATAAGAACGATGAGCAAGACAGCAGCATCCTGTACTACTGTGACCTTTCTAGCATTTCATATTTTGACTTAGCGACCATTCCATCCGCTTGGTATACTGCAGGAAACGAGGCACTACAAACTTAACCCATTACTGTAAAGCTATGTAAGATTGTTTAAGTATGGGTTAGGTCCCCTCTCTCACCCTGCTAAACTGCTAGGTCTTGGCCTGCTTTGATATTATTAGAATATGATGTTAATAGGGGCAATAGGCTTTCTTTAATGAAGATATTACTATCGCGGTCTGAGATCTCACTCACAGATCCAGCTTCTTTCCTGAAAAAGCAGTGATGGATTACTGATCTGGGCAACACTTTGCAACAAGTGACAAATCAGGTTTAATTCTTTAGATATTCATTATCATAATACTAATCCATCTGGCATTAAGGAGGAATAATATGCAAGCCTATATTCCTTCTCTTGCAATTTAGTATAAACCTAGAATTGCTTCTGAAATCTTTTTAAGAGATCTCCAGATACTTGCACATCATCTGAAAAATTGTAACATCAGTGTCTCTAATGTTTCAGCTCTTCTATGCCTTGGCTTGAAGGCTGGGGAGTGAAGTACAGCAGGTGGGTCCTGGCCTTTCAATACCTTCCTACCGTATTGGCATTTGGCAAATACTGACTGCAGACAGTAGCTAAAATTTCTGTTGAGCAAAAATTTTTGCAAAACTAGGGAAAACAACAATCCATCCTAGGTCTGTTAAACCTGCAAGTTAGGAAGGCTGTAAAAGGTAGACAGATGTAGGAAGTGATAATTTTAAGGTACAAATGACAGCAAAAGTAGTTCTGTGTTAGCAACCAGTCAGGCTTTTTTTGTTTGTTTTGGTCTTCCTAAATTTGTCAGCAAAAGACAGGTTTAGAAAAGTTGCAATTCTTTCCCCTTAGTGCTTTGCACCGAAACAACATACCCCACATCACAAGACACAGCTCAGTTTGGCCATGTGGTCTCCTCCTTAGTACTTCCAGTCACTCACTGTCCAGCTTCTAACTGCTTGGGGGTAATGTTTAACACAGCCAGCTCGTGCCCTGGCTACAGAACTGTTCATCACGGCTTTTCACCTGTGTCCAGGTGTCTCCACTTTTTCCTTTAAAGTTTCTTTGACTAGGGGTATATAATAAACAGATACCTTGCTACAAACAAAGCTATACTTTCATTTATCAGTAGAAACACAACACTTAGGAGAAAAAGTATTTCAGAACAAAGATCTATCTCCGCTTCCCCAAGGTTTAGCATGCCATGGCAGCAATCTGAGAAGGATTAATCTCTAAAGACAGACATGGCCAAGGGCCAAGAATGGGAAGGAGGTGGGAAAAGCAGGGGTAGGAACAGTCTCTTGGGGAAAGTTCTGAATAGAGTAAGAAAAAAATACAGCAGAGTAGCAGCTAAGAGCCAGATATTTGAGAGTCTAGAAAGTAACAAATGGATCTGAATGTTATAAAAAAGAGAAAGAAAAAAAAAGGTGGCAGTCAACAGAGGGCTGAAAGAAATGAGAGGAGAAGGTTACAGCAGCACAAAAGTCCCTCTGAGAAGCAGAGAGGGGAGCAGAGCCAAAGGTAGGCAGTGCAACGGGATCTGCAGCGAGCGGGGCGTGAATCTGAGATGGTGGTGGGTCCAAAAGGAAATATCCAGTATAAAGTTTAAAAACACGAAACTGCTCAAGTGTGACTTGGAGGTCAAGAAGTAGATATAAAAGCAGAGCATAGCCAAGTTACAATCCTAAACCTGGCAAGAATACGTGTAACCGTGTACACAGCCACCTGGGAAAACTGATGGAAATGTGACTGCCAAATCTAATAAGCTCTTTATTTTAAAGCAACAGCCTATTATTCCAGCTTCTTAAACTTTAAGAAAGCTACACCTTTCTAATTGCTCTTTGCATAACTATTATTCAGTATGTAAATAACTTCAGTCATAAGGAATTAATAATTCATAAGCAATGAAGTTAAAATTAATTCTCCCGTGTCCAATTTTCTTCTTTAGAAACATATATAATACACAGTGGAAATGAAAGTGGCTCAAGCTGTTTTACACTGGTTAAATGTATTCATGTTTTCTACGGTGCTCTCCCTTTGTATGAAAGCTGTTAAGTCTTATTAATATTATTATTTAATAAGATTACTAAAAATTAAACTCCACCATTAAAAATCCAGAACCATGTTTCCTTTTGTTTACAGGTAATTAGGTAATTTTAAAACTGCACACAGAGAAAGAAATTAATTAATTGTGGTAAGAGAATAAAGACTAGAGAGGAGCTCCCTGGTACTGCATGAGCGACTACTAAAAGGCACGTTTCATTCTCCTTATACATCCTAGTTAAATAGTAATATTTGAAGTATAGAGATTTTTAAATGCTTAAAATACTACAAGGCATCAACTAACTAGCTTTCCTATGAAATAAACACTTTAAGCCTGGTTTTACAAAGTGGGAAACCAACAGGTTCAAGGAATTTCCCAAAGACATTTCAGGTACGCTTATAAAACACAAAATAACGAATCATGGTACATGCAAGGCTGGAATGCAGAACCTCCCAGTTCTGCAGCAAGATACGGTGCAGCATCTGCAGTTACCTGGGGCCCAGTTCTCACATGGCACATTTTGTTCCTCTAAAAAGCCTTTTTGTATGTGCCCAGCTTTGGAGTGAGTTGCTGCTTAACACGTATCAAATTAAGGGAATATTTAGCTGCTGAGGGCCTGATCCTACCTTGACCTGAATCAGACAAGTGGGATATAACACAAAACTTGGTTCTTTCCCAGAGCTTATAAAGGCAGCATCCAAATTAAATAAAACACCTGCTAAGGAATAAAAGCACTAATGGCAGCGAGACAAATTTGCAGAACCACAGCCAGTGCCAGCAAAACAGGCAGTAAAGGTTCCTGCAAACACCATAAACACATGGTGACTCACCCTGCTGAAAAGACTGTAGGGACAAAAAGAAACATTTTTTCGGTCATTCTGAGATGAAAGACTAAAATTATTCATTAGCAACAGGGCAATATTTTTTTCCATACTGGCCAGCAGGCAGGATCCATTCCTACAGCCCCTATATATACACAATATAAAGACTAGTTTACTTCTTTCAACTGCAATTTGAAAAAGCACTCAGCCACATGTTTTACTTGAAGTGCATATCAAAACCCAATGCTATCCATGAAAAAAACAAATATATATTTAAAGCTGATATAACACTGAATAATTTGTTTCAGTGACACGCTGCTGAGCTACTGGGGTTGCAAGGTCTCCCCTTCTGGTTGCATGGGACCCTGCTAGAGTATTGCAGCACAAATAGGCTGTGCAGTAGTGCCCAGATGCTTCCAAACTCTCATGTTTAGTACAGCTAAACTGTGCTTGGAGAGTATTTCATTTATGTGCTTTGTAGGTCACAGTACAAAGACACATTCTCAGTTGTCCGTCACTAAATGAAATGTCCCTTTCGGTCACCATAAGCCAGCTCAGGCTCTGAAGCAGGACACACACTCCAACCATCAAAAATGTGTGGAACAGGTTTCTCTTTCATAACGTGTCTTCACACTGACTCTGGCATCTAACATAAGCAACTCCTGGCCAGTTATATACAGGTACCTCCCGTGTGCTGAAGTATGAACCAGGACACACTATTTTGCACATACACACACACACAAATACCACAAGAAACACCAAAACATTCTACACAAGGCTGGCAGTAGTCTCCCAATATTATGTGAAAGCTCTATGTCAAAGAGTGTTCAAGAACTTACACATTATTAATTTCACATCCTTACAGAACACCCAGATGTGGTCAAATTAAAGATAAAACACATGACAGTAACTCATTAGGTTGTCAGAGAAAGTCTGTGATAGTAACAGATTAGACCACAAAGCCTTTTGAGAGCCCAAATGAGATGAAAGACATCAGAGAGATGAGTATAAGGCACATCACTTGGTAGTATTCAAAAATATATCATCATTTTCAGTCTCAGCTTAGTTAACTCCCACTAAAAGAATCAAAAGGACAGTCTGGAAAAAATAAAATGGATGTACCTTACTTTCATATACTGGAGTGTCTTGCATCTAACTTTGTGATATTTAGTATTATTAACTTACTGTTGTTCTGGATCTTCCTCAGTCATGAGGGAAAAAGTCAGTTCTCAGATAAAGAAGCTATATATTCTTGGTAAGAAATACTTATTAAATGGTCACAATGATTTAAAGAAACACAGAAATAATCACCATCTTGAAAATGTTGGTGTAATATTCCAGAACATTCATACATACTAATTAATTGAGAAATATTAAGGTATTTTTGATTAATAATATTGCTGTTACAAAATTAGAGGCATTCTTTTCAAAACCAGTCTTTCAAACAAACTTTTGCACACTCTCGCAAAATCACTTTCAGCTCTTGGAAAAGCGTCCTGAACAATCTGTGCTAAGCGACCCTGCTGGAGCCGGGGTTTGGATTAGCTGTTCTCTAAAGGCCCCTTCCAAGCTCAGCCATTTTGTGATTCTGTGATCTACAGAACTGCGACTACAAAAACACTGCACCTTTTATTTTAAATAGATGTTGGTTATCAGTTCTGTATGCTTAGGCCTGGTTGGCAGTTTCCACAAGAAAGACGACTAAATTGGAATTATTTATCATACCATTTAAAATTTTAAGATAGTGCATTCTAGCTCCCTAATCTAGAAGGTGGCTCTTGAAACTCTCTGATAAAAAAGCATTGAATGCAAAGATATTTTTGCTTAGATATGACCACCTTTTCCACCTAAGGTAAAGTTATTTCTTTACCTTTACACCTTCTGGGCTAACAGACTGCTCGCATATCTCCTGACACTCTAGTTCCCAGGAAAGTGTACTTTCAAATGAATCAGTATCTGAGGATACTTACAGGGGATGCATTTCCTAGGTGTACCTGGTGCAAGTCTATCAGCATTAGAGAAGTTAATTAGTCAAGTGAGAGCTGGAATCTCACCAGGCTAATTTTTGCTGTCAGGGATAATGATAGATTTTTCAAGCCTTAAACCAACAATTGGTGCAAAAGATCAACCTACTAATGACTGTCAATTAGTTGTGTGACTGTTGACTTCATTTTTCTGTCTTTGAAAAACATGTCATACTCATTCAACAACAGCCCACACCACCTGTATTTTGCAGCTGTGAAAACACCGATATTCCAAATAAATCCCCAGAGATGCTACAGCCAAATGTTTTTTGGTAAATACTAAATGCCTGCTCACTGTAATGTTATTAACTGTGTACATCTGCCTAGCAAAACACAGTGGAACACTCATAACTGCAGAATAATCTAAACATGTCTGGCCACAAATTAATGCATGTGTTGGAACAGCTTAGGTATCTCCAGGTAAAGTTGTCTCAAAAATTACAGCCAAGGAAGAAAGCCTCCAGTCAGGGAAACTGAGGGGACTACTGAGGTTCAAATATATTTGTAACATACCTCACATAAACATGATATTGACAAATTCAGAGTTCAGAGTATGTGTTCACCTACATAATCACCATCTATGTCCTCAAGCCAGGTCTCCTTCACATTCCTTTGTGGAATATCATATATCATATCATGGTATGTCACTGTACTACCACTAAGATGCTTGATTTGGCAGTCAGCTATCTAAGGATATTAGCACTGCAAGTACTTACTACCTTCTGCGCTGTACCATCAAAACCCAAAGCCAACACTGAAGCATAAGCCTGTTCAGCAACACAGGTGACTCTCAAAAGCAGAAAAACATAAAAACATCTAACCTGCAGCCAGAACAAAATACATCCAGGATCTGCATAAACTGTGTACGTAGATCTATGCAATACGCATCACTAAACTGCTTGGAAACAAACACAAGGCAATGATAAAGAACATAAAGATGTTTGCACGCAATTATTTTGGCGTCGCTAAGATATCTGTAGGTCTAACTCAAGAGCCGCTTTGCACACCGCAAAGATGATGGGGGCCGACACATCCTTTTAAAGTCTCTAGTACTAGAGGACTAACAAGAAGGTGGAAAAACAGACTTGGGTGAGCTCAGCAACTAAAGTTCACCCTCACATATAGGCAGTATAGAAAAGAACTCACTTCTATCATTAGCTCATTTTTTTCTACCATAACAACCCAAACTGATACAAAGCAAAAAGAATTTTAGAGCTTCGTTTCTTAATTTTATTAAGAAAATAAGTTTCGCCTTACTCTTCCTACACAGTATCCCTATTTAATTAAAAAAAAAAAAAAAAAGAAAAAAACACCACACACACCCCGTAGCACCACCACCAATAACACAGTGTCAACTGTTCCTTCCTGAGCTTTACTCTGTAATGCTCATGTATTTTTGTATTTTTCAACTCATGGTCTCTGACAACTTGCTCTCTAGACTACAAGTCCCTGCTCCAGAGCATGCAGGGATTAAAGATTTAGGGAGACAGAGAAATAGATACTTTGGATATCAATTTGAATAAAATTCTAGGCAGGCTTAACCAAAACTTAGATTTAAAAAAGGCCACCATCTCAACACAGATACTCTGGTATGTAAGAGTTTGCTCTGAACAGCTGAATCCGTGGGTGCCATACGCAGCATATAGCAGGGTCTTAGGTTAAGAAAAATAGAAAGCAAACAGGTAGAAACAACACTCTCACCTCCATGTCTATAAAAAACAACAGGGAGCCCATTTAGTATTGGAACCGAGATAACCAGGAAGAATAAATATCACTTTTCTTATAACAATAAAATCTTGGAGCCTCGCAAGTTGTTTGGCAGTTTCCAAGCCTCACCAAATCACAAGTTTCACATCAGAAAGGGCTAGGCAGCTAAAAGCATGGCACAATTTCCTCATTCTGGCAGCTGGCACAAAGAAAAACTCCAAAAATCCTGACAGCCATAATGAAAATCTCAAAAACTGATATTGCCTCTCTAACAAAACACCTATGAGGGCCAACTTTTTAGAAATGCTGAAAAGGCTCCATTAAAGCTGGAACCGTCAACAATAAGTACTTCCAAAAAATCAATTTCATTATGATGTAGCAGTTCTTAAACCGTATTTCCATACAAAATACCACAAGGAAAGCAGATCTTACAACTCATTTTTTAATTAACATTTTCCTAATTTACCTGTCATAAAAAAAAAAGAAAACAGTGATCTGACAGTTAAGAGCATGAGCACACAGGCTGCACTAGAACTGCACTTTGTTCAGTTCCCAGCCCAAGGGCAGAGAATAGCCAGGCTATCTGGAGCAAGCTACTCCATTGCCTTTGTCAGAATTCCCATTTCCTTTCTTTTTGAGGTTTCTTACTTGGGAAGTATGCTCCAAAGAGCAGAGATTCACAGACCACCTTTTATTTACACCCACATGCAAAAATAAAACCCTGTCTTAATTGGGAATTTCAAGCAAAAGAAAAACCCCATTTCCTTCCCCACCTCCCCAATTAAGCAACCTTTGTTTTATTTGTCTTTTTACAAGCAGGGAAATGCAGTAATTTGCCCAATAAATGTATCCTTGCGGGTGGCATCCTTCTGTTTTGCAACTCGGAGAAAACCCTGTGAACGTTCCAGCAAGTGGGCATGCTGCAATGTGGTCTTTTTTTCACAAATTCACATTAAGCCTTGAGCTAGGCTAGACAGCACTTAATATCTGAGGGGGGGGGGGGGGAAGAAAACTTCACGTCACTGGAATTCTGTCTCTGTGCGGGCTCAGAGCTCGGCTGCTCTCTGGTTATTGCTATGCTGAGTGCTAAGATGGCTGTTAAATATTTTATCAGCCAAGACTAAAAACCAAGAAATGTGCTGAAAACAAGGGCTGAATGATCTCTGTTTTGAGTCTCACATCGTGCAGACACACAAGCAGATTTTTTTTTTTTTTTTTAAATTATTTCCCCTGCTTCCTCTCTTTCTCTCAAACCTCTCCCCCAAAGCGGCGGCGCGGAGGGTTTGCTTTTCCGCAGCGGTGGCTGCGGTACGGTGCACTTTATAAGGGCTGACAGTTAACCGAAGTAAACATAAGGACACGGCAGCATTAGGGATGTCAGTCTGCAAATAGAATTTCGTTGTAATTCTCTGCATGAGGTCTGGGAGCAGCCGACGGCTGAATTAAGAACAGTGCTTTTGCAGATTTTATGAGGCTGATGCATGCGACTGCTCTCCCTCCCTCCCTCTGTCACACTGGAGGCTCAGATGATGGAAAATCACGTATTATCTGCGCACGTATGTGTGCATGCACAGCAAAAATATATCTTTCTGCTCAGCTCCTTGCTGTTCCACATCCCCTGTTAGCTCCTTTCAGCAACTCCCTGACACCAAATACACTGATTTGCAGTATAGAGGTGCAGTAACTAAGAAATTTTCCTTCCCCCTCCTCCCAGCTCTTTTCCCTCCCTGCACACACTGAAAAGCCCATCTCAAAATCCCTTTCCTGCTTTAAACACCAACTCCCAGCCACGAATTTATCTGTGCTTTCCACTCTGCGGTTGGGGCTGTCAGCTGCTAATAACAGAGTTTTTACCACCATCTGCAGCACTGAGCTTTTCCTGCGGTTTCCCTCTGCCATTTCTAAGAATCCTACAAATAAATCACATCTGATCAGTGGCTCCAACGTGAAATATTCGGTCACCGCAGCCCAGCTCAGCCTTTGTTTCAGGCAGCCTAGGTGACAGATGCGTTGCTCTCACATAGAGCTGCCCACGAGGAAGCAGCGAGGGCTCTGGTTCTGTTTTGTGAACGCTGCAGAGATGGATCACGAGCCGAGGTTACCCTGAAAGCAGACGGACTTGGCTCCGGCAGACCCTGCGCCACAAGGGAAGCCGAGCAGGGTCTGGGCTGCATCTGGAAAGGGTCCATCTTTGTTGCAGGCGGCGCAGCCATTTCGTGACAAGTGGCTGGTTTAAGTGAGCAAAGCGGGAGCCCCATCGAGCCGCAGGGCTCGGCTGCGTGGCCCCGTTATTTATCCGCAGCCCTGGGATGGGAAAACGGCCATGGCTCAGGCCCTGTTACGCTGCCCCCCAGATGAGCGGGTATCGATTTTTCTGACCGCCGCGTTTCCTGCCGCCCCGGCGGCGGCCATGGAGCAGCTGCAGCCCGAGCAGCGCCGGGGACGGCTTTCTCAGGAGCCCATTAGTCACCAGATGTCACCTTCTGCTGCCAGCGCCGGGCCGAGCGCGTCCCGTGCATGCTGAACAGCCAAGCGAGCGGCGCCACAGCTCCACAGGCCGTGGTGACGGCCACGCGCCTGACCCCACAGCCACGTCTGCAGTGACACCTACAGCCGCGGGCCCGCAGGACATGGCGCCCGCGCCGCCCTCGCCACACAGGCTCATTTCTTCCTCTTTTTAGACAAACCCCCCTCTCCTCTGCGGATGTAATTGATTTTATTCACCAGAGGAAACACCGGCTGCTCTATTGATTGCTGCATTTGCTGCATTTATTTTGTTTTCTCCTCTGCGTGGTACTATACAACGTTATTAAAAAGGTGCTGTAGATCAAACGGAAAATTATTTGTTTTCACCTAGCAAGACTATTTTTTAAACTATCGTATTTTAAACATTTCAGCTCAACTGCAGGGGAAAAAAATATTTAGAGGCCACTGTCATTACCTGGCACTCATTAGCGAGTGCTTTATGGGTCTGCTGGGCACACGAGGAGGCTGCACCAGCCCCTGCACAGGCGCCTTTCCCTCCACATTAATGATTTCTCTTACAGCTTCCCCAGCATTTCACCAGAAAACACCAGGCACTTACTACAACAAGAGTTTTGGTAGTATTTTAAAGCAGTCAAGAAAATCCAATGGAGTACATCTATGAAAACAGTGTTATAAAAATTAACTTTAATAATGTTCTGTTGAGCTAAATGGGGGAGTGTTTTCACAAAACTGAAAAAAATCAAAACGAACTTACTCAAGCACAACAGATAGGAGGGTCACTATACTTGAGTAATTGCCCAAGTATTTTTGAATGTGAAAATAACTGAAAAAGCCATATTTCAACTTAAGTTTGGGGTGTATCAATTATATTGAGCAGAGGCAGAGCACAGCACATTATCAACTCAGATTCAGATGTAAGATAAAATTTGGAGGAGAGGCACAAGAATTATGGATTTTTTCAGGCAAACTGAAACGACAAGATATGCACATCTTTTAGATATAAACAAGTAGTGCTAAAACCTGAAATACTTCCAGAGCCATCAAAACCATTTCAAGTTTCTTGGATTGTATGCTCTTGTAATTGGAATTGCGAGATGTAATTTATATGAATTTTCAATACCTCGGTTCCTCCAGGCTCCTTTCTATGCACTATTTTTTTAATTTGATATTTTTTCAGGCTTAATTCTAATTCTATAGATAATTGAATGGATATTCTGCCACTGCATTGAAGAGGCTAGGACTCTACTCACAATCCTTACCCAAATACAGCAAGCTAAGGAAAAAAAAAACTATCGTGTAATAAAGGAAAAGAAAGTTAAAGCATTTATAAAGGCTATTCGTTTCTATTTTAAGGAATGTCTTTTTGCAGTGGCATTTTTGCAAGCTGATAATTCTGCAGGATGCTTTCTGTTATTTTGACTAATCTTAAATATGACAGACTAAAGCCTAAAACACAATTTCAAGATTTGGGCAGGTCAGAGATCCCCGCTGCTGCATATATTGCGGCAAATGAGAAGAGATGCCTTTTGGCCTGCGGACACAGAGCCCTGGAGCTCTCTGTTCACATGCTCCATTTTAAACATGAGCCTGCTCTTATTAAAACACCAGGCATGAACCAGGCCTGAACCTCTTTAGCTCCCCTACTTTGCAATCAGGGCTTATGAGGCCCGGAGGTAGCCGGGACTTGGGCTCCACAGCCCTTTTCTCCTTAAGGAGAAGCTCAGCATCCACATCATGGAAAGAGGGGGTTATGTTTAAGTTTATGTAATGTGACATGCCAGGAGGGCTGGGAGAGCACGCGCTAACATCCAGTCTGTGCAGTTCAGCATGCTGGATGGTTTTTTCCTGCACATTTATCCCATAAATGATCAACATTGTAGCATCCATTTTGTCTGCTCAGTTCAGGCTGTATTTTATAAAAGGTGAAAAGCTACACTATTGAAGACTTCATTGCAATTCTGATAAAGATGCAAAAATTAGAGATTATTTCTTTTAAAATTGCATATTTATACAAGGCCTGTTGAAAGCCCAAAGCTCTCATACAATATTATCTGTCCAATCCATTCCAGTTAGTCCACAAAGCCAGTGCATATCTTTAATAACAAAATCTACTTTATAATTATTTCTCTGAAGAGAGAAGTCTATTCTAAACACTTGGCACTTTGGTAATATGCTAGTAGAAATCTTCCACGTTTCTACATAGTTAGCAATCATCTCCATAGGAGCAACTTACATGCACTATGTTAAAAAAAAATATCAGTCCCATCGGGTCTCCACTAAAATGTCCAAAGTTACTGGAATCCTCTTCAAATTCAACCCAGGAACTTCCAAGTCAGAAAACTTCAAATTTAGCTTTAAAATACTGATTAGCATACATGTTGACAAAATTCCTTAACCACAACCTGCCTACCTAGAGGTGTAAGGCATATATAATAGCAGCATTTTAAATAATTTATTCAATTCAAACATTATTAAATTGAAACACAATGTCCGAAACATTTGGAAATGCTTTCAAACCATTAAAGACTTGTAAGGCTTTGGAATCTAAAAAAGTTTCACGTAAAAAGCTGCTATGCTTTTATTATAAATGCACCTCAGGATTTAATATATTAAGCTTTTCAAACACAGCATGCTGAAATTTGGCATTTTCTTTCATGCTTACACATTATTTAAACGTGAGGTATATACAGGGGGAAAAATCCTAGCAGAGAGGTCATTTGCAAAATAAGGAAGCTGTGTTGTTGATATTGCTGGTCTAAAGGGGCCCTAAACCATGTAAAATTGATTCTGTTTTTAAGTACTAATGAACAAAGTCTAGGACATCGGCTGTGAATTAATGATCTCTTGGGTGGAGCTGATTCTATTAACCTCAGGTACTCATTAATCCCTAGGGCTACCTTCCATGAAGGTCATTAGTGCTATCAAAAGCAAAATATTTATTGTACAATTGCATTTTGTGTGTGTGTGTCTTACATCTGCCGTATTTTGGCCGATTTTCTTTCTCATTTTGATTATTTAGGTCCACTTCCAACAGTGCAGTCTGCTGCTTCAAAGAACTGATGCCCAAAACATCCACACATTTTCCAATACTATTGTGATTAGAATTAATTTTCGGGACCAAGTTCCAACATCTCCCAGTGCAGCTAAAATTTTCCCTTAAGAAGTTCTCAAGTCAAAAGTGTTTCTCAGGTGAAGGGCAGCATATAATAAACCTATAAACTTGAGGTCAGAACAGCCAATGCTACAATAAGTCCCAAAGAACAGCATAAACATGTACTACTACACCAACTTACCAACCATTTATGGAGACCCTGTTAGCAGGAGGAGGAGAGTCTTTCATACCATAGCAGATAAGTAACAATACAGTAAATCCACCGTGTGTTCCTGTTTGCAGCTTTCTCTCGTGAACTTAAGTGTTACGGAATTGCCCTTTCAGATAGAATGGCACTGGGGTGGAGCTGAAAGGACACAGGGTGGCAGCAGAAAAGAGAACGGCCCCTGCCATAGCCTACCCTCGCATCCCTGCAGCTTGGAGGCTCTTACGCTACAACTCAATTCTTTCTTTTGAGATTTAGCCACATTTCAAATGTCCAGTAGTCTTTGCAATCTGAAGCAATTTTCTAGCTCTACACCAAGTTGTTTTCTATGTACTGAATCTAGTTTTACTGAGATGTCAACAGCTTAACAGCAATATACATGATGGGTTACCTCAAAAAATCTTCTGCAGTGCCTGTGTGGGGAAGTACTTTAAGTTGGCTTTGAGTAATGCCATGATTTTTGATTCTCCATTTTGAAAGGGAAAATAGGTTATACTTGCCTTGGCAGAAAAGCACATGAAACACATAGGAAATGAACCTGAAATGGACCTCTTAATTCATCGATTCCAGTCCCCTGCTATCAGAGGCACCATATCATATCATCTCCTAGGTAATTTCTTGCCCATGCTACTCTAATTAAAAGGCCATTCCAAAGTCTGATTCCTCTAATGGTGAGGAACCTTCTTCTAATTTCCAGGCTAAAATTTATTCATGACCAGTTTATACCCATTTGTTCTTGTGCCTTTTCTTTAGATTAAGTAGCTCATCTCTCTTCCCTCCCTGTTCTACCTACCTTCACATTCTTTGATGTATTCATAGACAGCACTCAGGAAAATGAAGCTGAGTGGGATCTAACTTAAATGGGCAATCTCTTTTCAGTCTCCTCTCATAAGACAGGCTTTTCATTAACCTTGTAGCAGCAATTCTCTGTACCTGCTCCAGTCTGAGCTCATCTTGCCTAAACGTGGGCAAACCTGCACCCCCTATGTTCAAGATGAAGTCTGACCATTATGGTGCACTACAGATTTAACACTATTCAGTGTCAAGAGAATATACTTCGCTTGTCAAACTCGAGAACTGCTTGCTTTCTATTTTCCTCCCCTGCAGTTAGTGCCTTTAGTGACTAATACTTAAGTCCCTCCCTCCCTATGTCATTTATAGCTCATGGCCCCAGCCATAAAGAATAAAACCCTGTTAAGCCCTTCATTGTGGTCTCATACAAACAAATGACTAAAAAAAATAGTCCTTTTTTCATGTTAATGGTAGAAATCTTGGTGCATTCACTGCTTAAGGGTAATTATCCCACACATACTTAAGAGTAAACAAATACATAGACCCACTCCCAGTGTCAGAATGCAACAAGTGTAAAGCTCAGGAAGCTTGACTTTCCCATTGCTAATAGGGCACTTGTGCCTAGCCAGAAAATAGCAGACATCTCTTGATTTCATAGGCTGAACCACTTCATTTTGCACTTAACTACCAATTAACTAAGAGCAAGGACTTGCCCATTTCACTGTCTATAACAACACAAGAGGTTCTTGTGTTTATGGGGACCTACTTTTCTCAAGGTTTGTTTCTCAGAATTTCCAGTTCTTCAAAAACTACACTTACAGCTCCATGTGTATCCATTTCTGACATTTCCCTAGCCCAGCTGCCTACATGCAGCTATTACTTCAACAGCAATGACATATTTTATGTACCGAACTAACACAATAGTCCATCTCTCAAGCAAGCTTGTGTCTTGAACACTCTGGGTTGCAAGTATCACTCTTTCCAGCCTTCAGATGGACTAAATGATCAACTAAAGCACCTGTTAATTTCCATACACAGTAGGGAAATCCATACCTTTATCTCAAACTACCAATGGCAAAGAACGCATCACTGAACCGCCACTCAGCTCCTTCCAAAAGGATGCAGGTCGTGGGCAGTTATGAGATGAAAAGAGCCATTTGCTCGGTCCTCTTTGCAAACTAAATCAAGCACCTCTGACAGAGAAGCAATTTTTGTCTAGCTAAAGAACTGACATAGGTTTCTTTCATCTTAGAGCAATGAATAAGCAGCAAATCGTACCCAGACCTAGAATTTGTCAGACCCACTGATTTCCTGCACTCTTGGGGGCGCTCTGTTGCAGCCAGTGTGAGATTTCTTGGTAACAATCTGACCCCTTTATGTCAAAAACAAATGTAGCTGGTGGACTGTTCTTAAGTTTGCATCCAAATGCAACTTCTCATTACTTCCCCATGTTCAGACTCTGTTCATTTCTGGCTTACCCTGACATCTGTTTGCACACCCAGAGAAGGCAGCTGGGAGACTGCTACATAACTGAGATTACATATTTTGAAAAACAAAGCTATTGCTTACAATCATAATAAAAAAATTAAAGCTGTCTTCACGTAGGGGATGGGGAGGTTTAAATAAAATCTGAGAAGTTAAACTTCTCTTTTTATCAGTGTTTTACAGATATCTTTACAATGAAATCTGCATGCTATGTAGTTGCAATGTAATGGGCAAATAATTGTTAACACTTCACAGATGTCGCAGAACATTCAGTCTTGCTTCTTCATAAACAAATTAAAGAAGAGCAAATTGTCTAAGAAGGGGAATATAAACATTCATTCTCATTTGGAGTAGCAAATAAGGTCTTAGCTTGAATGTGATATCTTTGCTACAGGAACTACTTCTGTGTGGACAAAGAGTAACAAGAACAAAAAAAAATCCTTCCTCTGAAAATTGTTCCAGAATGAGATTTTCCTTTTCAAGTAACATTTTAGCTCTCCTATAACATCACCCTAAGGCTATAACTAGTTGCATAGGACCCCACATACAAAGACAGTAGGAAAGCATTTGCCTTAATAACCTAAATTTTAACTAAGGCAGGAAAGGGCAACTCAGTAAGAAATCTCTTCACGGACACAGCAGAATGAGACTGCATGAGTATTCATATCTGAACACATGAAAGAACAAAGCACTTAGCCAATGTGAACACAGGACCACATGAGCAGAACAATGACTGACACAGAAGGTATTAAGAGTACCTAGGAGTTAACATCTGTTAGGCCTGCTTAAGTGTTCCCTAACCTGATCACCCTCCACCAAGGCCTCCTTACTCTGCCTTTCCAACTGCTCTCAGGGCCCTAGGATTCCTGGAGGGGAGCCTTACTAGCACACACCAGGGCAGAGGTGCACAGAGCACCTCAGCCTTTCCACATGCTCGCCTGTTACCATATCCAATGCACTGTCCTGCCACCATAAGATTTCTCCAAGATCTTTCTGTTCAGAAATTGGTCATCTCACAGGGAAAGGCCTAGGAGAAGTGAGGCCAATCAGCAAGACCTGGAGGAATTTCTGCAGGACAGTGCAAACCATCTTTACTTTTGCATGAAACCGCTTTCAGAGGGCTTAGCTATGACACTTTGACTTACAAGCCTTTCTCTCACTAAGTGCTGGGGTCTCGTCAGCCTTTTAGTCCCGGCCTGTCTCCATGGAGTCTCCTGCTCGTCCCCTTGACCCGGCCTCTCGCTGATCCTCCTCGCTTGCAGGAGGTTGTCAGTGACTAATGACCAGAGCAGCACAAGGAGGAACAACGGGGAGGGGAAACGCGGCAAGACCAGCAGTCAGCCCCACGCAGACAAAAGCGAGCGCATCTGGAGCTGTGCGGCCCTTCACGCCTTGTCACTAGGGTGCCCCACACACAACCGTAAAATCAACACTCTCACACTTGAGCAGGTTTGCTAAATTTCCTGAATTTCATATTAAATTATTCCAAATCATTCCAGACACCTTCTCCTCATAAATATTTTGCTTCCAGGACTTCGTTATCCTGCCCGTGGTGAAACTCATGCTAATGATATATGCCTGATTGATAGTCAGAGGCGACACAGCCTTTTGTGGAGGCTCCTGTTACATACACACACAACAACTTTCAGGACCACATTTCCTCCATCCTCACTCATCAATACCCTCATTTATAACACCAGGAGCACTGGTGACAGCGCAGGGTCATTTAAGCTTCCCTGTCCTCACTGAAACTCATTTTCCAGCTGAAGTTTGTCAAAAAGCACAGCAAAAGTCCAACTAAATTCTAGAGGTTTAGTTAAAGAAAATCTTATTAAACACAAATTATAGAAGCCCATTTTCTTCAAGAGAGCCAAATGCCATAAATTTGTAAAAATATTGTAAAATAACAGAACCTGGCTTCCACTTATCTGCATCATGTTTTTAAGATGTAAAAAAATAAAACACTCAAGTCAACTATAGAGTTTGATCAACAGATTTTTCTGGTTCTGCAGTCAATAACAAAGTCAATTGGTGGGAAGGAAAAGAATTAGCTGAGTTCAAGCCATCAAATATTTATTTTGGATTGTTCAGAAAGGTTTTA
Organism: Nothoprocta pentlandii; assembly: GCA_013398315.1. Classification (NCBI taxonomy): domain Eukaryota; kingdom Metazoa; phylum Chordata; class Aves; order Tinamiformes; family Tinamidae; genus Nothoprocta; species Nothoprocta pentlandii. The sequence continues at coordinate 529,715 of VZSG01000167.1, read as the reverse complement.
TTCCCCAAGTAGATCACCCCAAGTAGATGTTCAGTTGTATCACTCTCCAATTTTATTTTTTATTCCTTTAATTTTGGTCCATTTGGAAGGAAAACGACTGAAAATAACACAAAGAGATAAAGTGATGCCAATCACCAGCTAGGGAACCAGGGTCATAGTTTGCCAAACACTGTTTCTGCAGATACACATTGCCTTCCAAAAAACCGTTACACCCAGCTCTGTCCATTTGGTTTGCACTAGGCAGAACATCAGAACAAGATTGTTTTTACACTGCCTTTTATCCTAGTCTCTCTCCCTCTTCTACCTGTCATACATCACGCAAACATTGTGAGATACACTCTGCAGGAAAATAAAATTGCCAAAAAGTTCATTTTAGTCATTTTGTTTTGAGTTTTAGTCATTACTTGTCTGCATTCTACTTTTCCCAAGTCCATGTTCCCCAAGAATGATGACCAAAAACATCTTTTCAGACATATTAGCATACTACACTCCTCCACAAAATTCCAAGCTAAAGGAACAGGAAAAAAGCCAACAATGGCAGGTGCCACATGTTTCAGTTTCCCTAACTGATGGATGAATTCACCACCTCTTTGCGTCAAGGCTTTTTGATACCCCAACACTGAAGCCAGGCTTCAATAAATCTTTCCTCATATATTTTATTTTCCACAAGACAGTTCATGGGTTAGGTCAGGATATGGAAGACAATCCCTTCTAGCCCTTTTCCTTATGCTCATTATGGACATTAGGCTTAACAAGGCAACCATGGTAATTAATTCTCCTTAATTACAGTGTCACAGATGCAAGGAGGGAGAGCTGCAGATCACAACAGTCCAACTAGACCACCCAGCACTTTCAGGGGCTCATCTCTGTCCATTTTTTAATTTTTGTATTCCTTCTTATAAAACAGTTTTAATGACATGTTTCCAACTGAGCCCTCAGTTAATGACAGCAACACCAGTAAAGCAGCTCACATGAAACAGTCCCTTTCTTCAGGGTTTACTGCTACCTGCATTTTTGAAGTTTCATCTCCTAAGAGCTTTGTCAGTCAGGAAGAAGGGGACAGGGATGAGCCTACTCCATAAGCTCCTATAAATCAGTCCCAATAAATAGTATTCCCTTTTGACTTAGAAATTTGTCCGATGTAATCAATTTCTCAAATCAGGCTGATGCGTTAAATTGATCTTTTTCACTTCTAATATTTTCTCTGTAATCATCCTCTACTTCTCTTCTGCCCTTTCCTGTCATCTCATCTTACAACAAGTCAGAAATATATTTTTCTTTATAAGGAAGAAAAAAATCCATTTTATGATATCTCTGCATTTAAAATGTTTTTTATAAAAACGGTGAGAGCAAGCCTTGAATAAAGCACATATTGACAGTGAAGTGCAGCAAAGCCATGTATTGCAGGCTACTAGCTTTCTATAAGGCATCAGACATTAAAGTTGAACTTTTGCCTGGATCCTGTCATTCGAGCTAATCTATTTCTGCTAGGAAACATGTTGGCAGTGGCAGGTGAGGGTCTTTATGGTCTAACTGAAATAACAATATCCCCAGCACGGCTTTACAGAAAAGCCAAGTATTGACCACGAGAAAAAAGGAGAGAAATAGCAGATTTTAAGAGCTGACAGGAAACCCAATTTCCCTTACCACTTAGTTCCGTATATGAAAAGGTCAGAACTGCACTGCAGAACTGTGCAGAGCCTTTCATACAGAAAAATAAACTGTTCTGTTTTTTTTCCCCCCTCCCTGGAAGCATTTCAGCTCATTGTCGTAGGTAGATGAAAAAATTGCTTTCATTTTTACTTGAGGTCTCCTTCTGTTTTATCTAAATGGTCTTTGACAGGGCCACCCATTATGGGATCGCCTTCTGCAGTTGACAACAAAAGGGGACACATATGAAGTAACTGGACCAAATCCTAATGTAACTTCTTTCCAAATAGATCTTTTGTTCTGGCTCATTTAAGCATCACCGAAGCCTATAACATGACAAGAGGCCCTTATTTTTTTCCCCTGTGGCAGGGAGTGCCTGACTTATTTTAAATTAATCTTAGACTACTTGATGTTTGCCTATTACCCTAAAATTAATAAAACTCCATATATTATTCTCTTTAGTAGAAGAATTTCCTCTTTTACTGTATTTAAATCATGAGTTACATATCCAGCTCAAGTAAAATCAACTATGATGAGATTATGTACTCAGATGGTCTGGAAAGGAGCAAAGAATTGTGGAAAACATTCCCTTGATCCAGGTCTCACATCTCATCTCCCTCTATTTTATTTTGAGGGGGAAAGGTGGTGGCGAGGAAGAGGGGAGGGAGTGTTTTTTTTTCCCCCCTATCCAATACAATCTGCCATCTTTTTTTTTCCTCATTCATGCCAAATATACAGTACAAACGCATGTCTTTTTGTTATAGTAAAATTGGAGGTGTTTAGTTTGATGCATAATTTCTTTGTTTCTCAACACAGAGGAAATTAAAGAGCAGCTGTCAGCAGCCAGGTTCAGAACAACACATTGCAGAGCAAGCCCATGAGCCATCATTCCCCTGACCAAGAGGGCATTTACCACAACTACTTCCTCTAATTTCTCTAAGCTGTCCATTGCTTTTCTACTTCAAAGATACTTATTAGGGAAAAACACCTTCAGACTTCACTGTCTCAGATTTTTCACAGTTGAACTGTAGCATCTATTTCCCTGATGATCCCAGTTATTCATCCCATAAGTTACAAACCCATACCAGTACAAAAGAAGTTATTCCAGAGGTGGGTAGTGTGCCTTTTGAAAAAGCCATCTAACTACAACAAGATTACAGAAAGTTTTGTTACAATCAGGAAGAACACTATCACAGTTTTACCACAACACATATACCAGTTTTCATTATTGATTTTCTTTTTTCTGTCTAGTTACATGAGTTCTTCCAGCAAATTATCTTTTTTTTTTTTTTTTTTTTTTTCCAGTATATGATGGTACATGAGTGACCAAGGGAAAGAAAAAGGCTTATATTGGTACTGGTATGTGGGCTATCTTTCATGGATGGAGAACTATGCAATTTAAGCTTGGAAAACTATCATTAGTCTATGTTCTATGTAAAAAAGGCATAAGATAAAGCTTAATGACTCTTGAATCTCCCTGAGCTCCTTAGACTATTTTATCTCCTATACATTTTGCAATTAAAATACAAAGAAAAAACCTTACACTTTTGCAACCAGTGTTTTTTTTTCATACCTGAATTAAGGTCAAAGCATATCAGTAGGTCTCAAAGTATACATCACAGTACATTAGATACCTCCAGCTGAAGAAAGCCAAATACACAACACAATTGGCTCCAAAGATCTTTTTGTGCAATTTGACCATAACTTTTACATTCACCTCAGACAATTTCTTATTACTGCATTTTGTAGCTAAGTGTGCAGCTAAGCACACATAGGCTATGATAGAACTGAACTCTATGGGCATGCCCCTGTAATATCCTGCATTTGTGCAGTCCAAGTCACAGCTGAAGGACACTGAACTATTGCTCCCCTGCAAACTTGCCTCATAACTCTCTGATCACACTATCCAAGTCTCAATACATTTCTTTTTTGGCTTCTTCTTGTACCTTATTACATACTAAATACAAACCAAGAAGATGTTTCTACTCATTTTGGTTTTTTTATGCTCTACATCACACAAAAAGCACTTAATTTGTCTCAATGAAAATGTTGTCCTTAGCTTCCACTTAGAATTATGACTTATTTGGGAAATCTATCCTATTGGCCTAATTTTGGAGAGAGATGCATAGGCCATTAAACAGTTGACCATAAGTATTTGACTACTGAACAACACCTCCCATTTTGGAGGCCTCCTGCATGCACTGCCATGTCACGTTTACAACCGTGTTGCACGACTGCATTAATCATGCATTGCAGCAGCTGCCATAGACCCCTAGTGCCATCAGTTTTGCTATTTGAATGCCGGATATAGCAGCCCTGATAGCAGGCTGCCTATAGGCCAAGTGGGGTACAACCCTCGGTTTGTTATTCCAATCCTACTGCAGAATGCTCTTCAATCTGGATTTAACTGCACTAGCACTTCCACGTTGACAAGAGCTTCACCCAAAAGTTTTTCAGAAATTCATCGTGTTCTTATTTTTACATCTGAAAATTGTTCAGTTATGCTACTCAATAAGGACAACACAAGAGAAGACAGAGCCCCTGCTGCCCTTGCTGGAGGCTGCTGTGCTATGCTACAACTCAAGAGGAAAGCAGTAACCGTACAGAAAGAGCACGTACAGAAAGAGCACATTAAGACGAAATGAATATGCTTGTGCTTTAAGCTTTTTATAAAAGAATAGAACAAGAGCAGGGAAAACTGGCAGAGTACCAGAATTGCTTAATAGACTAGCATGTAGGTGGAAGAAGCTTCTGGTTTTCACTAAAGCATTAAGCTAGAGTAAGAGGGAAGAAATAGATGATCATTACACAGTGTCTTACAGACATCAAAACAGCTACATTAAATGAATTACACACCAAAATGTTTGAGGTGAAATATTCCTTGGAGAATATTCCTTGGAAATATTCCTTGGAGACAAATACAGTCAATTTGTAATCTTTATATAATTGCCTGGCATTGTCATCTTCCTACAAGGTGCTGTCATCTTCCTGCTGCAGTGAGAGGGACCTAAGTATAGGCCATTAGTAGAGGTACATGGCAATCAGCAGGTTTCAGAATACAGAGCTCTAAACATAAATTTCCAGAGTTCCCAAGAACTTCTAGAGTCCACACTGAGTTCCCAAGTCCTGAATATATGCATAAATGCGGAGAGATTTAATAGAGAAAGGAGGAGAGAAGCCTGGAATCCCAAGCAAACTGGTAGGAATGAAAAATGAATCCCGAGGTTGCCAACGGTCCTCACAATCCACATGCCAGTAACAAGCATTTTTCCCTGCTCTGCTTCTACCTTTCCAGCACTCTCCTTGCCCAGAGGCTCCTCACACATACACCATACTGCCTCCGTTAAAACAGGGTTCCTATTTCCAGGGCACAGTTACACTGTAATAGGTAGCCTACATTAACCTGCATTTGCTTAAACCTTTTGTTCTTATAGCTCATCCCTGCTTCTCCTGCAAATGGATGTGATCTTATTGCATTCATCTTACAGAGCTAACTTTTCCCCGATATTTCTGCTCATTGTTACAATGGATGTCTTGACCCAGTCACACGTGCTTAAGTAAATGACAGGTGGAAAAATTAAAGCTTCACAAATAGCTAGCAGTAGAGACCTCCTCATTATTCAGATATTGAGGTTGCAACACTTGATTTTACGAGTGTGAACATCTAAAAGCCACAAGTTGAACGGCGTTTTCTTTGCAAAGGATAAGTATTTAGGCCCCAGTCCAGAAAAGCACTTAAAGACATACATAATTTCCATCACATCAACTTCAATAGGAGTGTGAGGACTAGCTATATATATATATATATGTATAGTCACTATGGAAAAAATGATCTAGTTTCTACATATTAAAGAGTTACTAACAGACACTTCTGCTTTCTAAGCAAACAGGTTAGGACTTGTCAGTATAGTAATTTATGCTGAACCCTTTTAAAATGGCAGACAACAATCCCACAATTGATTTTGCTTGGTACTAGAGGATACTACAAGGCAGAAAGGTCTGCCTTGAGAAAGGTCAAACATCTAGAGTTTGGGATTTCCAGCATTTCCTCAACAAGCCAGTTAGAAATATACAAACTAAAAAATTGGAAAATTGCACCAAGACAACTGTCCAAATAATCAGATCACTTCAATACAAGTAAAGTTTTTAAAAACGCAGATCATCTAGAATTAGAAACAAAAGCGATAGTTTCCATTCCCATGCATGATGATAGATTTCCTCTTAAGGATTTCAATTCTTTATATAGAAGATGTTTATCCAAAAAACCATCATTCTAAAGAATAGTTAGTATTCCTTATGGAAATTATTTTGTCAGATAAAGTGTTGACTTCCTCTACCCAACATCTTGAATTAAAAAAAGTAATGGTTTAACATTAAAATTGAAGACTAAGCTAAAACGTTTACAGACACACAGTTCCTGTTTTCTTGGCAACTGCAACACAGAAATCAAGAGTTACACCCACACTATTGAAAGATCCATCTTGAGAGTAATCGATAGACCCAGACCACAGTCTAAATGGTGCCTAGTCCTTGACAGTGTGAATTGACTGCCTCTGTATTTCCCAACTCCAAGCTCATGCCTCCCTGGGATGGCACCCCTGTCTTTTAATTTGACATACCCCAACCAAGCTACCTGCCAGTGTATTTTCCTTATGGCATGAGGTCACAGGCCTGCTGGCACACTGTGGGTGACAGAGACCAATTTAACACTATCATAGCTACCTGAGACACCATATAGATACTAGAGAGTTAAATCCCTGGAGCTAACTATCCTGTGAGCCACCCCAGCTCACATCAACAAGTAATTAGCTAGCTTTCTCTAAAGGAAGCCTAGAGAGGCAACTATATTCAGCTTTTTGGACTTGGAAGGGGAAAGGAGGAAAGTAATTTATTAAAGAAACAGACGTGCCTACACTCTAAGAACCATCAGAAATTTTAAACAGCCTACACCACTTGAAATTATTTCCTTTTCCTGAAGAAATCCTTCATTTGACAGAGAGACAACTTCACATAATTGCTTCAAAATCCACAGCCCTTCCTCCTCCAACAGAGGAAGAGCTTGATAATACACCACTGATGGCACTTTCTCATCAGCTCTTCCTACACCTTTTCCTGAGATTCTCAAAAAGTAAGAGAGATTTGGAACCAATCCATTCTTCCCTCATACGGCTTGAATGTGGGCTGGTAGTTTCCAACTAGACTCTTTAACTAATTGATCTAAATTTTTGAATAGTCTAACACTTAATATTCCTCAAAAACCAACACTGTAACACTGAACTTAGAAAGCAAAGTCGTAGAAAAAGAAACGTCTTATAAAACACTTTCTTGTTTCCTGTAAGTCTTCTATGAAACAAGACACGTTAATTAAAACTATGAATCAACTCCCAGAGACAATGGATGGAAAAGGAAACAAGAAGGCATAGTCTTGTTTTCTGAATTTATTAAGTGGTATTTCCAGCAGATATAATTTTACATTTGCAGTTATATAGGACCACCAATAGGTAGAAGCATCCCTAAGAAAAACTCTTCTGACCCAGCACAGAACTGGCAGCACCGTCATCAGGCCAGCGCAGGGCTACCCCCACATCCTGAGCATCCCCTGATTTGAGGTGACCTGAACCAACAGCAACTGAAGAGCCACAGACATTTCTAGAAATGGAGCATAGCTGCAATTATTTATGCCCACTCTAAGAATGAGTTTGAGGACTGCTGCCTTGCAAAAGCCTCAGCAACACGACAGCACTATGAACATAGAGTGACTTCATTTTCTACACCTACTTTCAGAAATGGCATTTGCACTACAAAGTGAGTGTCCTGCAGATACAAGGTTTAACTTCTGAAAGCTATTCAGACACCAGAACTATCTTAAAAGAAAAAGATAAACTGGGCTTTAGTACCTCATTTACTTAAACTTCCTTATCATTTTTAAAATAGACCATAACAATAACTAAACTCAAATAATAATTCTCATCCCAAAGTGTATATAAGCCCCAGTAGTATCAAACACCACTGAAATACCTGACATATCCCAGTGAATTTAACTTGGGATCCAAATTCAAGTAATGATCTTGCAAAGCATTAGCCCCAATGAGCATTTTTCTCTTTCTAAAAGATGCAACACTGCAATTTTTCTGTTACAATGCCGGACTTATTTTCAGCATGGTTATTTCTTAACGGCACATGGGTAATTCCTCAAATCTCTCTCTTCACACACATCCTCATTTAACCCCAACACCCCAGGCACTGCCCTTCCCCTTGCCATGCCAGACTCTAGGCAGGTAGACGAATAGCTGCTCAAGAGGACAGTCTCACACTCAACATGCCCTTCGGTTCAGCAGGAGACTTAACATGTAGGAGACTCAAAGGATGGACCAGAAATTTTGTATCTCCAAGTTTTACACTGAAGAGAGAACTGCAACTTCTGCTAACAGCAGGAAGGCTGCGTTTATTGATTCTACAGAGACAGGAGGCAGTATTAAATCTCATTAGTTTTCTCGCTCTTGGAAAATATATTTTCCAAACTTCACAGTGCATCAACGTATATAGCATATGCGGGCAAATACTCCAGGTGAGCAGCCCTGCAGAAACCTGCAAGCGTTAGCTCCTCATGATGGGTCAATAACGGGAAATCCCTTTTCTTGTATAGTCATGTCATAGATCCCACAAGGAGACTAAGGAAAACCACTCTTAAGTACTTCTGGATAAGAACTACGGGAAGCAAGGAAGGTGGTTTTTCCCCCACGCCCAAGCAAAATCTCTTTAAATGGTTAAGTCCTTTATACTCACAAGATGATCTCCTTCCCTGAAAATATCATCTGTCGTCTACAGCTAATATAAGACTATCAGAGCCATGGCCAGAAGGGCTGGTGTAGCAGTTGTTTATTAACTACAATTCAGATCCTTGATGTAACATTAAATTCACAAAATTGTAATTCTAAAAGTAGTTAAGCAATGAAAAAAGATGGTGTTCTAACACCAAAATCAACTCAGCTTATTCAAATCCCCTCTGAGCTTTGCACTATGTACTTAAAAAATCAATAGGGACAATTTCATATTAAATCACACTAGAAATAAAAGTAAATAGAAATGCTACTTATTTTCTGCAAACCTGGGTCTGCTTTTCCCTATCAGGAGGCAGTATGAATAATAACTTTCAAACTGCCATAAACTGCTGTGGGAATTCTTCAAGGGATTTTCAAAGAAAAATAGCGTAACAGCACTTCACAAACACACATACACAAATTGCTTCTTATTGGGCTACTGGCTTAGCCTAAGCAGTTCTTGAAGAGGGCACTTGTAGCCTGCAGAACAAGCAGCCCTCTCTTCTCGGATCTGAACACTTGCCGGGGCATCTGACTCTCCAGAAGTGCCACAAACGCAAACCTGCATCACTGCAGAAATGTCACCTCAAACCCTGATCCTTCAGAACTGTAGACATATGGTTAATATACCAGTAGCAGTTTTATGATGACAAGATAATGCTTGTTACAGGTCATATCAACATCCACCAGCTAGTTTTACGCTAATTAGGTCAGGTAACACCAATAGTAGTGTAAACAGCATTAACAAGAGATAGGGAAAGTCCACAGAAAGGTAAGAAAGAGTGAAATGAAGCAAAACAGTGAAATTATATTTGTGTTGAAGACACTTGTAATAAACCATTCCCTTGTCCACCCTATCACTAACTCATCTCAATTTCAGCAGTAAAATAGAAGCAAAAGGTTTTATTTAGCATGATGAGTTTTCTAAACCACATGCACTTTATGCACATGTGTTTTTCCGTAAGTGTGCAACTTTGAGATTAACTTGCACAATGATTAGAATGGTCTTGATCTCAGCTAAATGCATTGTTAAGGTGCTTAGAAGGTGCTACTTGATCACAAATATTTTTGCAAGGTTGTCAGAAGTAGGATTTTCCTGATTCTGCTGTATACATTTTACTGAAGATAGAGTAATCAAGAAGAGTCTGTAGTTGCTGGTAAAACTGTCCCTTTTGAAGTTCTGACATAGCTGCCACCCTGGAGATAAAGGCAGATTATTCAAACTTGACATTATAATTGTGAATACAAGATAAAAGAATGGATTAGCAACTTCATAACATCATGCTTAGGAAAAAAAGGGAGGGTGGTGGATGGAAGGAATCACTGTGAGGTGTTTTTATTTCTATTATGAGGGTTTAAGGAGTTCCTGAAAGAAAAAGGAACAGAAGGTATCATATCTTGAAGGGGTTTGAAATGAATTATATATCCTCACATGCAAGGATTCCAATAAAAAATAATAATTTATCAAATTATACACGAGTATGAAGATAACCATTTAATAGTCAATTTGTATCTAAATGGCCTTACTGCATTGCTGCACTTAATTGCTAATTGACTTTGCACAACATTTCAAAAAGACAAGCAAAGCCCCCACACAACAATATGCAGAAGCACTAACTTCCAAAAAGGGCATCAACATCCAGTTAATAACAGACTAACACGCTACACCAGGATACAAAAGGACACACCAGCACGTTCCCTGTTGCGTGTACAAGCATTCATTTTTAACCAAACCAGGTACCTGAACAAGTGCCACAAACACCCTATGGACACCCAAGTCACGCCTAAGCAGCAAGGTTCTAACCTTGTGTCTACATTGCTGGCTGCCTCAGCAAGGTGACCACTAACTGCAACCTATTGAGGAACTCCACAGGTATACATTAGGCACATGTCATATCAGAACAAAACCCTCAGATAAAATTCTTAGGCTTTATCAATAAATGTTTCATGAAGCAGCTAGTTAGAAGTCCCACAAGAAGAGCTATTACCTTAATTAGCAACAGAATAACATGCAGAAACTGGTTCTAAATCTTACAAATGAAGAGTTATGTTATCAGTAAGCATTAATATGAAGATTCTCCATCCTCACAGGACCAATAAAACCTTTAAAAAATCCACTATTATACTAAAAAAGCACAACTATGCAAAATAGTTCTTAAAATAAGCTGGAGGAATGACTAGAAGAATCAAGTACAAGCAGTACAATGGCTACTTCAGGACACCATTGCGTAAGGTCCAAAACATTAAGAAACATAGCTAACCAGAAGGGTAGTGGAAATTATTAGGATATAAAACTATTAAAATTACAATAAGGTAGGCCAAAAAAAGTTTGTGGAACAGCTACCACAGTTATTTAGAACTGCTCCTAAATTTTTTTTTTTTTTTTAAAGAAACATCAATACTATTACATAATCTCTAAGAATACTAATGGTATAAAATCATCAGTAATAAATATAAATAGTATAAAATAATTCGTATGTCAAATAATGATTAGAAGATAAATCTTCTCAAAGAATATATGGTAATCGTGCAAAGCTAACTAGATTCTCTGAGGCAGTGCTCATCATGGGGAAAAAAAACAGTGAGATTCCCATATTGTGATCCTTTTTGGAGCAATCTAAAGGATGTTTCTCTAATTAAAGAAATAAGAAAACAAATAAATAGTAATAAATTCCCATGAGCATCTGGTATTCACCCAGGAATTTAGGAGGAATTCCAGCATGAAACAATTGAATCGTTAGCACTAAAGAGTAAGTGTTTACTTAAAACTGTTAAAATGCCTGAAGTGTAGGCAGTAGGAATTGCAACCCCTAGACTGGAGTCAGGGATATCCAGGATAAGGGGAAGGTCAACCAAATTCAGAGAAGAAACATCACTGAGTTACTACATAAACAGAAATAACACCCAATGGAAGTCTGCAGGTCTAACAGCAGCTGGATGATCAGAAAGTATTAGCAGAAATACCATACGTGCATAGCATGCGTTCCCTCATCCTAGGACATACTCATAGCTACTGTCAGAGACAAAATACACTGGCTAAACATCCTTTATTCAAACACAATATGAGGTTCTTCAGTTTTAGCATAAACAGAACTCGGCAGAACAAACATCTTTTATCCACAATTTTGCAACACATAGCACAGAGATGGACCATCGAGGCTGATGGCAACGCTGCTCTATTACTGACCAGATTTGGTCAAGAAATCCAGAGAATTTGGTGAGCACGCCCTCTGCTTAACAAGCTGCTGAACCTCTGTGCAATATTTACGCTGAAGGAAGGAGACTGGGAGTCGAAGCGGTGATCTCAGTCCCTGTATGCACCGAACACTCGTGCAGCTTCAGCATCTAATGAAGTCCCACAAATTTACCATCTGCTCAGAGCAGGTGGTATTTCATTCTTAGCTTATTTCAGTAAATACCTCAGAAATGAAAACCTATCTGAAGATTATAGAGAAATCATCTCCTGGGAATCTTTAACCATTTGTATCGGAGAACAAATTTCATAGCCCCTCTTCACGTTTGGCAAGGTAAGAATCCCATGATGTTTTTATTTTACCATGTGCACGAGTGATACTCTTCACACACTGGTAGCACTTACGGTCAGGGAATTTAGATTGGACTCGCACTGAGCACCGAGTAGTGTAACTTTGTAAACTGATGAAATATCAGTTCCTATGCATCTCCAAGAGGTCCTACTTTTGCATCTTAACAAAATAACTTATGAGCCTCTGAAGAGAGTATTTTATTCCATTAAGCATTTACTTGTAAGCATTCCATCATCTTGTCCTTGAGACATAAATGAGAAAAATATAATTAAAAAACGGTTCACTTTTTAAAGAGAGCAGGCTCATTGCATAATCAAAACAGCCATTTGAAATCAGGATTATCCCACTCATTCTTAAGGGATTAATTAGAAGTTCACCACTGCTCAGCTAGATCCAGAAATGTTGCCTTTTAAAAAAAAATCTACTATGTTTAAAAACTACTATGTTGTGAAAACCTGGGGAGCCCCAGACTATTTAAAGATAATCTTAGAACAACAAGAACTCTAATAAAAGTTTGAAAAACCTGCAGCTCTCCTGTAAATAGCTACTCAGCTACTCAGAATAAATAGCTACTAGCTCTGATAAGGATATTTCTGTCACGATCCAAGACTTGATCAAATTTGCTATGAAGATAAATATTTGCCATGCTATTTGACTGCATCTTTTCTCTTTTCCCTCCCATGCAGCTCAACAGCTCATGCTAGTGATTTACATGGAGTAAATGTACTTAATGTGATCTTTACGGTATGGCACAATTCAAAAGTAATGATTCCTTTAAACAATGAGTTAAACTGATCTTCTCGTCCAATTAACAGAACACAATTGTACCGTCTTCACCCTAGCTTTCCGGCCTTCAGCCTGTTCCTACATAGGCATTGCAGAGATACAGTCAGTAATGCACACTTGGTTTCAGCCACAGGGAGGTTTAGGGGGTATTCAGGGCAACATTTCTTTTTTTTCTCGTAAGCCTGAATCAAGTCTGGGGGGAAAAAAACAGAGTAACAGTATATTTTATTTTGAAGTCATTTTTGTCTAAGTACAAGACAGCATAAAATACAGGACCTCAAGTTTAACTCTCTCATTTTCTGAATTTGGAAAACTTTGCTCACTTCACAGATAAAAATGCCCCCTACGTGTACTCTCATCTTATTCAACTAAGTATAGTTCCTGGGACCTCAGACACTACATTTTTACTAGCTCTCAAGAAAGAAAAATAAAAAGTTGACTATCAAAATCAACTTTTAGAACAGATGAGACCACTACAAGTGAGATGTATTTCAAATGACATGGCCTGAGGCAGGTAATTCCTCAAATGGACAGAATCTTACAAGATTTTTTTTTCCTTTTTTTCCCCCCAAGAACATCCTGTTTCCAAGTTAGATCAGTTGTCACCTCTACTTCTCTGCGTATCTCTGGTCAAAAATAAAATATTCATGTGCCCTGAGTTATTTGATAAATACAAAGTTTGTCTGTCACCTCTCGCTCATGCTGCTTCTTGATCAATATAAAAGGACAACAGCACAAAAGATGCCCACATTTGTCAGCTGTCCCCTCAGCCATCTACTCAGATAACATTTAGTCCACTAATAGAAAGGTCTTGCCTGCTCCAATACTGGTAGCACATCAGGGAGTAGGCAATTAACTATGAGCGCAATTAATCCCAGTTCTGTGGCATAAAACAGCATCATGAAAGGACAATTCAAGAAACCTCTATAAACCTTTGCTGAATTGTTCAACACTTACTGCAGACTGTCACAGCGCTCTTGTAATGGTAACATCAGTGGAAGATTCGTAATATCAAAACTCTATTACTGCTCTCCTCTAATAAGCAATCGCTTCAAAAGATGCTTTTCCTTCATGAAACTTTCCACAATGTTAACCTTCTATTTAATGTAGTGATAATGCAATAATTCTAAAAAAGATACTAAAACAAAAATCAGACATCAGTTAAGGGAACTAGAAGAAACAGAGTTACCAGATTATACCACCTATTCATGTGATAAAGCAGGAACTTTGTCACTGTGCCCATTTCTCTTTAGTCAGACTGAATTTGGTCTTTGCAGTTATAAAGTTATTCCACCTAAAACTGCTGTCTTTAGCAAATAGTTTTTAAGTGATAAATATTGGAATCATTTTCAACATGTAAATTAATATTTAAACTTTATCTTGGAAAGCTGAGGATCAAGCAGCTTTTCAAGTCTACGAAGTCCAAAACACAGGTAATATGTAAGCTTCAAATCCCACAAGCAACCTGAATTTTATGCTAATTTCAAGCAAAGAGCAAGAAACCAGTAGGAAGGATTGATATCACACAGTAGTGGGGGTATTATAACATATACCACACATCCTAACCACCTGCCTTTCCTTTTTAAATATACATTCACTGTTTAACTGGTTTCTTCATTCTAAGTTCACTATCTTGAATTTGATAATTCTGAAGGCTGAAAAAAACAAAGTCTGTTCTATGTATAATAAGCACTACCTGAGCATTATTTATGTACAAAGTAATAGCTCTAGGACTTAAAAGCAATTACTGCAGGTCTCAACAACGGGGCAATAATTTCTGCAGACTACTTCCTGGGGTTGGAACTTGACTGAGGAGAGCCCGAGGAGTCACAGGGCACAGGGATGCCCCTGGTTAAAGCTGCCAGGTGAGTTTGGGTACTAGCCATTTCAACACCACAGGCAGGAGGCTGAATGACAGCAGGGACCAAGTGATCATGTTCCCCACCGGTGACGATCACTTGAGGTCAGGTCATATATGGAGTATTTGTCAAGCGGTAAAAAGCAATTTTGCCATTCTGATACCCGTTTTATCTCTTTTACGATTCAGGGCTATCATTTGGTTTATATTTCTGTGAATCTCGCACTTTTTATTAGCATCCATTTCCCTTCTAGAACTCCGAACAGGAAGCTCACCCTCGTGGCAGGAGGTTAGCCCTATTACATCTCTCAAGTTGTTTTTACAGTGCCCTTAAAAGGAAGCAGGAAGGAAGAAATCTCAGAAACAATGTGTTGTTAGTATGCGTGTGTCCAAATCCCCTACCATCTATTGACCTGAAACGTTAATGGAATTACGCAGCGGCAGTGATGGATCTGCTACTATCACATGACACCATCTAACAAAAATGACTGATGGCAGTTTAACACTAGTTTTAAACATTAAATATTTTCTTAAAAAGCAGGTGTCAAATTATAAATCATTCAGAAAAATTATATATTTTCCCTGAAGATGTATTAATATAAAAGCAAACACTTTCAGGAACGTAATATGATTTCTGTAGCTTTTTTTTAAAAATGAAGATATTGCAGAAATGAAAAGATAAGTACTTCCATATCTGGAAGTATTTAGCATTCTAAAGTGCTATACAGCATGTGAGAAATCTCTCATCTGTCTAAAGTGCCTCATTCTTATCCACTACACTAACTTGAGCTGCTCCTATGTTGACACTAGGTCTCAAAACATGAGGGGAAGTGCTTCTGTTAAGGAACAAGCTTGACTTGCTGATAAATTTTGTCCAGAATGACCTTTTTTTCTTTAATGTGCAGGCAGCATACTTCGTAATGTAGCATAACCCATCAAATCTGCCTTTCCCTCTAAATAGGATTTAAGATGTGGAAGGAAAAAGAGTGAAAAGGACTCAAGAACCTAACAGTTTAGGTAATTTAGTTCCTTTTTCTAATCCATTTTAAAAACAAGCTGACAGGTAGGTTCAAAGGCAAATGGAACCAATTCAGCCCTTACTAAAATAATGCTCACAGCACTCAAAAACCTGCAGCGGTGGCTCATATCAGAGCACCCTCATCAAAGTGGCCAACGTGCCGTTGGCAACAAGCCACCGCTGGACATATGTAGGAAACCCCTGTGGACTTAGCTGTGGAAGACAGGAACACAGGGCTCATCTCCCCACTGAAAAGGAGATTTCTTTTATTCCAGAAACTACCTGTCACTCCCGTATCAGGGGCTGACCAGGGCTCTGTGGCCAGAAGGGAGGCAAAGAGGCTTCCTGCGACATGGGATTCACTTAGGAACACCAATAGGTGAGGACAATCACATATATGCTGTTCGCCACTGGCAATTCCTATTATCCTGAGGCTTTTGCTATGCTGCCACAGCTTACTTACCAGAGGAGCTATTTCACAAGTTTTAAAAGCCTGTGTATTTTTCCATTAAAGCTCAAAAACTTAGCAACACCAATTCCCTTCAGCCAGAAGGTTGTGTTTTTTTTTTTTTTAAAAAAACCATGTCAGGGGGACACTGTCAAAACAGCAAAACAATTGAATTTTTTAGTTATAAAAAAAAACTTCAGTTGGCATTTGTCCTTTACCTTCCCCACCCTTCCTGAAACAGGAGCGCTCGCCACAACCCAGCTGTCACCTTCTGCAGCCAAAGCTGCCAATGTGCTCTGCCTAGGCCAGTTTGGGGAACAACAGCAAGCAAAATGAAACCAAGAGTTGGAAGGATGACATCTACAAAGGGCACCTCCCCGGTAAGAAATGCTTCTTTCCTTCTACTTCCCATACTATCACCTCTTCTTGTTTTCGGTGCCACTTCTTTTCCTCTGTTCTTCCACACCAGGGCGCAATTTTTACGAGCCCTCCCAGCAGAGCACCGGGCTGTCATCAGCCACGTGTTAGCAGGGGCTCTTGGGGCTCCTGCGAGTTCTTCCTCTAAGTTGTGCCACTGAAGGTGGTCTGGGTTATTATTACAGGCTGGGTGGTGACACTGCAGTAGCAGGGCTTTTCCTGCCGCTCCTGCAGCTCAGGCATTTTCTGGATAGTGCTAGAAAGCATCTCTGCCCAACATCATACACTTCTGGGGCTGGTCAAGTTATAATCAAGAGAAAGCTTTGGGAAGGTAAGAGGTTGGCTTTGGAACAGAACCGCTTCCAATGAGCTTGGGTTGTACTTGAGATACTTCCCAAAGGGAGGGACTGTGACTCTCCACTTTCAGTGGTAATTGCACAGACTCAAGTCTACGCTATATTGCTACTGTATTAAATATTATTCAAAAAAATTATTTGCATAGAACATCTGCAGGTTAAAACTGTGGATTTTTTTTTTTCCTGTCCTCCAAGGGCTGAAGGAAAATCTGAGTCAGCACTGGAATAACTGAGTGCTTCTGTATCCCACCCATGGTGTGTGCACGGTGACTATCCCTTGAGACATGTTCCTTCAGCTGAAACTCAAGGGAAAATCTGTGGCCAACTCCTGTTCATATTGGTGGCATATCCCTGCTATGGTTATTCCTCTTTGTTTACTTTCTTACTGGGAAGGCTCAGTTACTAGATGACTTTGAGTTAATATGAGGGTTTTGTTTTGTTTTTGATCAAGAGCAACCAACAGAACACATTAGCACTGCCTGTATCTCAAAGAACATTAATTCTTCTCCAGCCGGTTTACCAAGCTCTCATGGTGTTTTTTTTTTTAAACCTAAGGTACTTGATAAATAGTATAATTTATATATATAGTATAATTTACATATATATTTATAATAGTATAATAAATAAAAAGTATTTTATTTGAATAACTTATATGAGGCATCTAATGTAATAAAACTGTCCTAAAGAAGAAATCAAGGAAACAATGAATAACATGCACAGCATCAGTGAAGAGCTGCACAGCAGCAAACATTAAGGGTGTCTCTAAAATGCAAGCCCAGCACAACCAGATAAATCTGACAAGCCCAAATGCAAAACTTTGAGCACTGTCTCACTAATGTAATTCACCTAGCACATTAAAATAAGATGCCATTAGAAAAAGTAAGCTCACAAGAGACTGCTATTAATCTTGAAGTCAGGGCAGCAGTGTGTGACTTGTCTTACACAGCTGCTCGGGGGGAGAGGGAAGAGGAAAGCTTCCTCTTACATCTCTCGCCAGCAGAGAAACTAATCAGAAGTGCTGTCCTTAAACACCTCACAGGGCAACTCACAACCAGGACTCATACAGGAACACATCAGACACAGGCTAAAAAGCCTCCCAGCTTCTGGAATTAATACTGGGATTTATCACAAGAGCGTGCGCCGATACAGGCACTTCAAGCACTCCAATACCTGTGGGAAGCAGCAGCCAGACTGAGGAAGGTGAGAAAGCGGTTCCACTCCACGGAGCAAAAATAATGAATGAGGGACAGGAAAGCACTGCACACCTTGCAAGGAGCGCACGGCAAGCAAACCCTGCCTTAGGGGTCCCAAACAGCCCCCTGTCCCCCAAAAATGATCCTTCCCCCCTCCCTTAGGAAGCATCTCAGTGCCCAGGCACTGGGCTATGCTGCCCAGGGACCGCTGAGGCTGCACGAGCACCAAGGGGCTCCCGGAGCCGCTCATGCCCAGCAGGGAGGCACAAGGCTGGCCAGCCACGCACATGTCCTAACACTGCTCGAGCTCAGCGCTCCCCGACCACGCTGCGCCACTCACGGGCATGTTGTGTGCTCAAACACCGCCAAGAGATGTAAGCTCTTCTCCTCAAAGCCCAGCAGCTCCCTTAATGACTAAGCTCCTCTAATTAGTAACAGCTGTTAATGAAGTGAGCAGGTACCAACCTAGCCTCTTCAATTAATGCATGAGATTCTTAGGCTACAGTGCATTTAAAGGGAAACTGGTGGTGAAGAGGGAAATAAGAATAAAATCATTCCAAAATCGTCATTTTTGTTGTTGAGGTCATTTTTTTTCTAATCTCAGAGACAGTGCTAAACAGAGAATGCATTTGTGCTAATACCATATAGTTGCTCTTTTCCAAGCAGAAAACCCCCCAATTACTTACATGAGTGATATGAAAATAAATGGACTAACTCAATAAAATATAATAAGATGCATTATCTCTTAACAGATAAGCAATGAAAGATACAGAATATATATTGTAAATCAAACCTGAAACAACACTTAATTACTAGCTGACTAATTAGAGATTTGGAAGATTTACGGTTTCTAACAACATGCATTGAGAAAAGCTTGATTTGAAAGTAAACTCCTGTAGAAAGACCAAAGCACAGTCAAAATCAGAACATGGAAGCCACTTTCATATTCTGTTCAACTGCCTTGCTGTCAAGTTAGACTTGGATTTGCTTGAACACGGCTGTAATCTCAGTTTGCAATTAGAGAAACTTTCCTCTTCACGTTTTTTAAATGTTGGCAGGCAGTCCTAAACCCATGGCCAAGAAAGAAAATCATCATCACTCATTATGAGAGCTGAAAAAGGAAAGAGATCTCTCTTTACTCAAATCTTATCAGATAATATTTCAAACACTGTAGTTCTATTAACACAACTGTTTTTATTTTCACAAGCCTGGTGAAAACAAAGTTTCATGAATATTCTCACTGCAGATACTCATTACACAAGCACATCTACAGTCATCCTGAAATACTCTTCCTAACACTGCAATTACATGATTCTTTTACTAGTCAGGCACTACAAGTCTCCTGATTTCCAGGTTCCCAGTGGTAAAAGATAAAGTCAGTCTACCACTTAAAACATCTGGAGTAGATTTTCTATCCAAAAGACTAGAGCACCAGTTAAAAGAAAAACACTCAAATGGCTACTCAACAAAAGCACTTTGCCTTTTAACCTCATACTAGAATTAATCCCCCAAAATACTGAGCAAACTGTTCATATATGTCTGAAATCAGTCTGTCAATACATAACTAGGAAGAGAAAGAAAAAAAGAATGAAATATTAAAAGGGAAGGGCAATACATTCACTAAGTTACTTCTGAAATGTTTCCATAATCTGCTTAGTCCTGTTGAAGTTTTGCCCTAAGCTCCTTTGAAGCATGGCAAGTTTCAAAGCAGCTGGACAGGTCCCATTAGATTTGTTTTTAGAGAATCTTTTAGGACTTCTCAGTGGTGAGATAGGCTGGAGGGAGAGCAGCTTGGTACTAGGAGTTTTTATATATATATATATATATATATATATATCTCCACACATATATAGACACTAAAGACTTTGTCAAACTTCTTCCCACATAATATTACTTTTAATTTAATAATCACCTATTATTTTTAGGTAATTAAAATAAAATCATAATTACCTAAATATGTCAGTAATGAAGTCTAGGATTTCCCTGTAGAAAGACTTCTGCTATTACACGGTATGCCCTGGAAATCAGGCCCTGGAAAGCCTACGGCCAATAGAACAAACCTCCTTGATTAGAGCAACTTTTAGATCATGTCATTCATATCCAAATTCATTATTTCAGATACTGTTTCTATATTACCATTAGTACTAGGTAATTAATTCCTGCTCCAATGCCTGGTGTAACTACAATATGCCAGTACAACCTTGCTTTATTCCAGGCTAACTTATTCCACCTTCCTCTACAGGATATACCCTATTCCTCCCTCTGCATTCTCTTCATCAACAAATCTGTGGTCAGAATGGGTTTCTCCTTAACTGTGCCAAAGCTTTTTCACCTTTAAATATACCTCAGATTAACTACTACAGGTAGAATACATTCCAATACAGTCATGCAAGATCACATGGACCTCCTCTGATTTCAGGAGATGTACTAGTTGGTGATAGGATAAGAAAATTTCTGGAAGTTCTGGAGAGCCACAGTGCAAGCCAAGAAGCTGCCCAACATCCACTGAACAAAGCACATGGAAAAGGTGTGGAAATAGTTCCTGAATCTAGAGAAATAGCTAAACCAGTAGAAGTCAAAGAAAGTAAATGAGCAGCTGCTTCAGGAAACATTGGCTTATTTCCACATCAAAGTTTGTACCAATATGAATCCTAGTGCTTGCTTTAAAACCAATGGTAGCAACCAGATATGGGGAAGGAAAAAAGGTGCTGTAATTTTCCTTTTTTTTTTTTTTTTTTAAGTAAAGCTGGGGTTATTCCTTGCAATTTTCCTACCTGGTGATCTTCTCAGTGCTCAGTTCCCCACAACATGACTTCCAAGTGTAAAGACCGTTAACCCATTAAATCAGCTTAGAATAACATTATCAGAAAACAAAACTATTGTTCTCCTTGCAACATATTCCTGGTCATCACAAAGTCCTGAATAGAAAAGGGTTCTGAAAAATTCAAGTTTACCGTGAAAATAAAAAATAATTTAACTCTGAAATCCTTGAAAGCAGAACAGAACCAATAAAAAAATGACACCTTTTGCAATTCACTGAGTCGTGTTTCTGCTCATGGAAAACATTTCTGCACATTTCACTGCTCTGATTTCCACTCCCATATTGTAATAAGATGTGAAACTCTGTGTTTCTTCCAGCCTTTGGGATAAACCACAAAAGTCTCACAGACCTCTAACACGGAGAGATGTGACAGACATCTTCCAGCCAGCCTGACTGAAGCAGTTTGACACTGTCGCCCTCATCTGTCCACCCAGCCCCTCTGCAAGAGGTTGCTGACCTGAGATGCAGAACAAGTTTTCAGACAGTTTTCTAGGCTTCCTGCCTCTAGTGAACATTATAAAAGAACAGTTTAATTAGGGTATGTAGGGAAAGAACCAAACCCATTCAAGAACACAGGATCTCTCCATTGCCCAAGTGGACTTGAGCTCTCCTCATCTTTCCTCCATCAACAAAACTCTGTTTTAGACCTACATACCTGAGAGAAATATCCAAGTAGGTGAACGCATCTCCTTTTGTGACCTCTGCTGCTGGGCAATAACTCCAGAGGACAAAAATGAGACCTGGAGCTATATATGTTAGAGCACAACAGCCTGGTATGCCAGACGACTTCAGTCACTACCTTTAATCGATTGACCAAGAGAGATTTTCCTTCAATTCACCCGTAAGCCAAGCAACCACCTGTATTTCAAATGCAGTACCATATTCTTGCTCTCACCTAGAAAACTAATAGAACAGATTGTGAAATAAACAGCTGATAAAAAATAGTATGAACTCTTTACTTGATTTTCCACATATGGTTTTCAACAATGCAAAGATTCACATAATCAAACGAATAAATTCAAAACTAAAATATCTCCGTATTTTTGACTCCACTCAAGGGAGCACAGAGCCACGGGCAGTACCTGACATCAGGTGGAGTGGCAGGGTGAGTTCCTAGGCTTGGGTTTGCTCATCCAAACAGATTGATGTGCTAACTGCTCTGAAGCACCATTGCTAATTAACACAGTTGGGGATAGGAACGCTTCAAAGACCTGCAACTCCTTCACAGAAAGCAGAAAAAAATATAAGTCATAGTATGTCTGCAAGCCATGTCTGAGAAAACCAAGTGGAATTTAGAAATCAAAACCCTTAAGTGTTTAACACCACCACAAAGAAAAGTTTCAGCCTCCTTTTTAGTGCTGCAAGGAAACAACAAAACCCAAATTCTCCCATTAGGCAGAAAGCAGGAATACATGTACTTTTAGCTTGACTGAAATTCAGGCAGGAGAAGGACAAAAAAGAACTCCAGGGACTAATTGCTTCACTGCAGGGAGCTGATGCTTCTTAAATTGCTCAGCACCTGGACTTTAAATCAGCCCCCACTCATTACTAATTAACATTGGTGCATAGTAGCACTTGGTAACAAAACTGACAGCTAGAAGGAAACATTTTCCAATGCAGGCACCATGTTGACATTGCAGATTCACTTAAGAGGACTTGCTTGCTGCAAATTATTACCTTCAAGTGGCAAGCAGCTAAAAGTGGCAATGCAGATTACACTACAAGTCCAAAAAGAATGTGAATACAACAAAAGAGTTCAAAGCATCATAAAATGCTTCATCGTTTACACTCATGCAAGACAGCAATCACTTTTTTCTCCTCTGTGCTTTTAGGTGTCAGTTCCACCTCCGGGTGGAGCTTTGCTGTAGGTGGATCATCTTTGAACAAGACTCATGACATCACAGCATGCACTGACTTTAGAATTTATTCTGTAAATGAAAAGAAAAAAGTGTCTTGATATAGATTTATATACAACTTCTGCTGTTGTAAAGCATTACAGCATTAAGTCATTAAAAGCTACACTTGATCTGGTGGGGTTTATCAAGACAAGGTTTTCTAGAAGTCAAACCAGCTGTTTGCCTGAAAACATAACAGAATTTGTATTTGCAGAGGGTTTCTTGGAACAGTAAATGGCAAGAAAAGTACATAGAAATATGAACCAGTGAGAAATCTTCCCATTTACTTCCATACTCCAAATTTTAGAATTCAAGGACAGCACACGTTCAGAGAGAGGTCTCAAAATGAGCACAAGGAGCCTTTCAAACACACTGAAGTTTGATACTTCAGCCACTGAGATTAACTTGATAATATTTTACTAGGGTCTTACTCAAACAATCTGATCTACTGAGTACCAAAGCAATTAAGATATTTTGTCTCCAACAATCATCAGCTCAACTTATGCTAAGCTCCAAGTTCAGAATAAGAGACAAAAAGGACAAAAAAAATGGTGCATTCTAGAAAGTCAGAAGTCCAAAGGGATAAAGCTAGGACAGAAATATGGACTAGTTGCACTCAAGATTCTTTTGAAATATTTTCCTCATTACCTTTACACAAGTTCTGTTTTCTTGCTTGTTTTTCAGTTATTTAAACATTGTACCTCAGAGTAAGAAGACAGCTCACAGCAGCTATGATACTTAGGAATTTTTTCAGAGTTAACTTGTGACTTGTAAGACTTTGAAGGACAATCTCCAAGTGCTTCATACTCCGTCCTAAATCCATGAGAGCTGTAGTTGCTCAGCTTCTCTAAAAGCTAACACATTGGGTATTCAACTGAAGCATCCAATACGTCCATATAGACCATAATTTTTTGTCTTATTTGTGTCTACACGTGAATTCAATTGACACACTGCAGTGAATTGACAAATATCAAAACTGGCAGAAACCCTCATGTTTTGCTGTTCACCATAAAAGCTACACAACATCCTATCTTAAATATTTTCCTTCTCTAAAGGCACTACAGTAACCATAATATTTCCTATTGTATACCTTCCTGTTTGAGACAAAAGCTTCAAATGACTCAGTCTCAAGAAGGTCTAACTACTTGGACCATTAGTAGCATTTGGGACACAAATACATCAACTATTAAGATCAAGGCTTCAAGAGATCTGCAGGTTTCTTTTTGTCATTCCATGCTGTATACACATATAAATACATTTTTATGTGTGCTTGCATGTGTGCAAAACTCATAATATAGACATACATGTGAAATACAATATTGACAGTGACTTGTTTACTTTTTAAATTTACTTCTGTGCTAAGTGAGTTTGAAGAGATTACAAGGACTCAGTCACATTCAGAGCTTTCACATAAAAGGATCCAAAAAGAATAATTTAAACCTCTCGAGTGAGATCATTTAATGAATCTTCTAGATGTTAAGAGGTTTTATATGCTTAAGAAAAAAAATCATTTCCCAAATGCAATACCATGATATTGCCTCTAAGACCTAAGAGATAAAGTGATACACATATGCTGAACACATGGATATCAAGGAAGTGGTTACCTTGGCAACAAAAACCATGTAAAAGCTTACATCTACTAAATTCGAAGAGTGAATATTGGAAAAATGTTTTTCCACAGTCACATCTTGGAAATTAGTTCTATTGTATTTGCAGACTTTTGGAGCTTTTGATTTCTGGGGTTACATGATGATTTTATCCCATGCATCTCAAAGTCCTAGGACACATCGTATCCTTAGCATTTGCCTTCTATTCATTTCTTAATCGAAATACATTTTTATTTCTCTCCAGAACAGCTGCAGACAGTTGATCAGAATGAGTGTGCATCCCCGGTAAGCAACTGCAGTTTATGTATGTACTGCAAACACCAGTAAAGCTAACCGTTTTTTAATTATTTTGACACATACGTATCAAACATGTATATGAAAAATGTTATGAGGAAAAATATAACAAATAAGCAGTATTTTCATAGGGCACCTAATGGATCAAGGAACACAGTTGCAGTTAAGAATTACTGTGTTCCTAAATCACTCAGCCCTTTCTGAAAAGCCTACATCACATTAGAAAACCACAGCATTGCCTTAGACCAGAGCACAGTTCTCCCCTGGGGCACAAGCAACAGTGTAGTGGTTGGTTTAGAAGAGTGAAGAAAACAATTAAATAAACAAAACACCAATCTTGCATCATGCGTCATGCACTATTAACCACACAAAATACTGCCAAAAGCTCACACACGAGATCACAGCTGATGTGGCAGGCAACCTCAAGGACAAGCTTGTTGACCAGTCTTCACTGACATGGACAGTACCCCAACTGGGCAAAGAGAACACGTTATTGTTCATATATTAGTGATAAATACATGTCTAACTATACATTTCTAGGACCACATAGCACTGATCTCCTCCTGCACGGATCAGATTTTGAGGTTACAGTTCATCTTTGGGATACAGAGTATCCCTATTAACGCATTCCAACAACCTGGGCTAACACTTCATTCCTACTATGATATCTTGCCATGACTTAGGATAATCCTGCTTCTATTTAGTGCAGGGTAAACAGCAACTATGATAATCTCACAGTATTTATGTTATCATGTATTTAGACATGTTACAACACGGTATTACGCATGCTATGGTCAGCCTGACTACCCGGTGAACAAAGGAAGAGCACCATTGTGTCATTTAGGTTGAGAGATAAATTTTTGCTCAACTGCTTTTTATAATTCATCCTCATTACGTTCTACAACATTCCAGTTGTCTTAGAAAGAGAATGCTTTAATTACTCTTAAAATATGCCTATTTTTGATGGCTAATCATTTCAGTTAAAAATACAGTTATCAAAACACAAAACAGATTAGTGTTACGGGTTTGTACTTCATTTCTTCATATCCTGTCATAACCCGACAAAGAGAAGGTCAGCATGTCCAGTTTTCATTTTTAATCCCTTGAGTTTCATACCTAATAAAGGAATTAAAAGAGAAATATAGGCTAAAGAAAACCGGTTTACTCCACCTTCAATTCCATGCACAACTCCCATCAAGGAGTTGGAATAAGCACGACCAGAAGTCGCTTTCTAGGTTTACAGAAGCACTGGGAGATCATTTTGACCAGGAAGGAGAGCATCCATAACTGTGCAAGAGATAGCTCAGTCATGCTCCACTCTTCTCCATGAACAGTCACTGTGGACAGTATCAATGGAACGCACATGCAGAAGAACACAAGCTGATGAAAGGTGCACACATGTCAGACTACCACCATCAGCACCGTCTTGTGCGTGCCTTGCTGCTCAGTCAGCAGCACTGGGAGCTCAGTGAAGAGTGTTTTTATCAAAAAAAGACAAACCCAACAAAGTCAAAGAAGGAACAACACTTAGAGCATGACTTGACCCTAGAGTCACTCCTCCTGATTTCAAATCAGTTGGTCTAAGTGCTTCTAGTATTACTAAGTGCCTAAATTCTTGGGAAAGTCTGAGCCTTAGTGCTTGACTTGGATTTGTTATCCCCAATGACACTCTGCTGTTAATAAGCTACTGCCATTTTAAGGGCTCCACACAAAAATATTCCCACCTTTGGCAAATTCACTCCGCCTAAGAGCTTAGACAAAAGTCTTGAAACTCTGCTTGGGCCTGCTCTGTCACTTGCTCTCAACAAGTTGGAAACTTGCTTCCTCAGATAAACTCAACCATATTACCCATGTATGAAGTCTCAATGGCAATGCATGATGCAGTCATGTTGTTGCTAACAAAGTAAACGTAATTTATAAGCTTGCTTACTTCCATTTCCTGATCAGCTGGGAACGACTTGTGAATTGTCTTAGGCTGGTATCATGTATTTGAACAGAAATAACATCATAGCATCACCTAGTCTTAACACCTCTCCCACAGAGGTAACTATGACCACACCAGCCAGGTCATAGTTAACTATGACCACATCCACTGCTACAAACCAGTCACTTGCCCCTGGCACACACAGGCCAAGGAAAGGTGCTCAGCACAATCAGATTCAATGACCAAAGGCTGGAGAAAGTAAGATAGCATGGGTATGTCAGTCAGTAAACAGCTCAGATAAGGATTTCAGTTGCTCAAAAATAAAATTCTGATGAGTCTTGCAGATGCTTGAATTAGTGCAGTCAGACATTTTCATGCCACAGGACCCCTATCAGCTCCAACCTCTCAGCAGAACTGTGAACGCCCTCAGCTTCAGTTATGTGAATCAGTTCCACCATACAGCATTTTTACAGCTGTTGCTTTACTAAAAGAATACTTCATACCTGCTTCTGATAGTAAAATACTCATGAAATATTCAACCTAACCAAATGTTATTATGTACCTATATTCTGACTCAGAGTCTCTTTATTCCTCATCCTACTGTGCTCCAAAAGTCTCAACTGACAAGGCGTACAACAGCAGTAAGGAAAACAAAGGTTCAGGAGAGAACAAACTCACTGTCAGATACATCCCAGAGGCAGGAGATACCGGTAGAATTAAGGCTTCCCAAGCTCCAAACCAGATCTCTAGACTGGGATTTATACTATGTGCCTGAATTTTAAACATGTCTTTCAGTGACAATACACAGGACATTTCAAGGTCACTAGGTCTACGGGATAACTATTCTTACATAAAGGTTCTAGAAGGCAGTACAATATATGAGGTAATTTGGTTTGGGAAATGATTCAGATCTTTTGTTTTCTACTGAGCAAAATAGAAGCTGAAATTAACACATTGCAAGAAAAAAAAGAAAAAGGAAAAGATATTAGATAAATCATTCATATCATATTTTAACAACTGCATGTACGTTGTTACCAGAGATCAGCTTTCCAACAGCAAATAATAAAATTACAGTTTTTGTGCTGCTAATTATATGCAAATTAAAATTGGGTGCACGTTAATGCAGAGTTGAATATCCATTTAATCAGAGCCTCCCTGCAGGGACCAATGATAAAAATGACAGAAGACTTGCATTACTAATTCTAAACTTCCCACATCTCACACACACTTACCTTTTAAACAAACTGCTGCCCTGGCACCTGCCTGCTGGGCTCAAGTTTTATGTTGATTAGGTCTACAGGAACTAGTGGTAACAGTCCTGAAGAAACACTTTGGTTCCCTGAGCCAGGAAGCCTACAAGAAAGGATTCCTGGAGCAACTGGAATCATTTAGCTGCAGAAACAAGCAAACAATCACTTCCAAACATCCAGGATTATTAAAGAGTGACTTAGCTTTCAGCCTATTTTAGCCTACCTTATAAAATAAGACCTTATTTTTCTTCCTTGTATCAGTTGTGTCACCCCAAGTGTCACCCCAAAAACCCCATTTCATATGTAAT
Organism: Nothoprocta pentlandii; assembly: GCA_013398315.1. Classification (NCBI taxonomy): domain Eukaryota; kingdom Metazoa; phylum Chordata; class Aves; order Tinamiformes; family Tinamidae; genus Nothoprocta; species Nothoprocta pentlandii. Next base: position 501,524 of record VZSG01000167.1, on the reverse strand, counting down.
CTGCCTTAAGCTCCTCTTTCCTGAAAAAGGGCTGCGGAGCATCCTCCCTTCTGTTGGCATCCATTTTCTTCCTCATGGCTTTCAACTTCACTTCTAATTCTCACAATGAGAGAAACTTTCCAAACTTTGCAAAATTCTCCTTCATGTAGTTTCTTCCGTTTTAATAACAGTGACAAGAGAGCCTTTAACCCCGTTTAATAGCTAAAAAGACAAGTGGCAGGAGAAGAAAACAGAAATTCATAGGAACTTAGGCGCCTCAAAGAGTGACAGCATAAATTTATGAATTTTCATGTGGCATGACAGCCAAGATCATTCCTAGGATCTCACAGCTGAGAAGGCAGATCTGCTCTTGTCCCTCTTCATCACCATTCAAACAAGAGCTACTTGGACTTGCTTCTTACCAAGTTACATTTACGAGGAGGCAGAAGCAAAGCCTTTTTGCAGAACCTTGTTCGGCTCCATAACCCCAAGAAATCCTAGTTATTAAGCAGCACAAGAAAAGGACCAAGTTAAGAAGGGATCATTTGAACTCTGGTGGGAGCATTCATTCAGAAGTAGAAACGTTTAAGAGATGTTTCCTTTCAGCAAAGAAAAAGACTGTGCAGGAATGAGCTTACCCAGAGCTTATCTGGATAGATAAGCAGATCTGGACAGAGGATAAGCTCTGTCCAAAAGAGGACGTTGCTGATGACAGCAGCAAGCCCTACACGAGCATCCCCTTGGGCACTGCTGAGCAGTTGTTCTCCCAGAGTGAATGACTGCAGAGAAACTCTACAGCTCCTATGACATCAGCTCACTGCTGTCCCATGGGCCCCTCCAACACCAAGCACGCACATCATCCAGAATTTGTGTTCAGTTACAGGCCAAAATTGCTAGGAAATTGCTAAGAAATTCTCTTCTGAAGTCATCCAGAAAGCACAAACCCAAGCATTGCACCAACATTACGGCACAGCTAGAACCTAACTGAGCACTCCTGCCTGGAAAAGATTTTCTCTCGGCTTTCCTTGCACTGCCCTCTTGGATGGAGGGTGTGAGAGCTGTAATAAAACATCATTTTAAACTCTCTTTAATTCCTCTAGAGGTTACTAATTCAATATTGACTGATAAGCAGCCATAACTTTTTTTTAAGCTATCTGAAGTAGATGATACACATTTAGATATCTCTTTAATTACAGATTAGATAATCATAGCATCTATAGTATATTTACTCCTTAATCCATGATGACAGTATTTTCATGAAGCATCCTTTACATCAGATTGTCCCTAACGACTTTTTATAAGTAACTAAATAAAAGGCTGTTAACAGTAGTCCTTGGTTCAGAGATCATTGATACAATATGGTCTAATTGCTCTTCAGAAGGGTTTTACTATTTCAAATTGAGTAACTTCCATGAGTAATGGAAAAATGCAGTTGTTTTCTTATTTACTGTTTTTCTTGTTTTGTTACTCCTTGTTTCCTTGATGTCCCAATACTACTTTTTCTTTCAGAATGAAATCATTTTAACCTTTAACAAATATAATAGATTAAATAAAATTGACATAAATACTTATTCTTGAAGTTTGAATCTACTCAAAATGGCATTAATATTCTCTGTATTTGGATAAGCTCAGGTAAGGATGCCCAGGTCTAAGTTAAAAATGTAGAGGAGGTGATCTCTTGTTCCTATATATGAACCAAAAAATATGCAGGAAAAGCACATTAATTCTAAAACACTCCAAGACATGCAAAATAGTCTAGACATCTCAAGATGTGCAAGTGCCCAGTTCCATTTTTGAACTAGGTAGATAATACTTAGCTAAACTGAAACTGTATCCCATTTAAGTATCTAAATATTGCTGAATATCCAAGGCATACCGAGCTAACAGTTCACTACTACTAACATTTGTTTTCTTCGAGGAAGATACATTAATGAAAATTAAATTTTTATAAATATACTTCCAAAACAAAACTTCAAAACAAAACATCCATCTCATTTTATGTTATTCTATGTAAGTGTACTATGGTATTGAAGTTTTTTTCCCTGTCTTGTATAGACATGTGCTTCTGAAAAAAAAGAATAAAATTTCAAAAGTAATCATCAGTAACAGTATCCTCAAGCAGATAACTAATATCATTCATGATTCTCTAGGATCAGAAAATGTAAATCAAATGTAATCAAATTTGAGTAAACATATACTAAATGCTAGAATTCTTTAAATATATATACATACATAAAGATATAAAAATATAAATATATAAAATATATATATAAATATATATGCACACACAATACAGGTCTGATACAGCCTACTTGTTTGCAAAAAATACTGCTCTAAGACACTTCAGTTGGTTGCAAATCAGCATGTTTTAATTGTTTACACCCACAAACAGGAATAGAAATTTCTTTAGAAAAATAATTAAGTGCAGATTAAAATTAATTATTTAAATCCAGGTTTCCTGCCTGCTGACTTAAATCATGATTAAAACTGGCGATTTAAATCAAACTACCCTGCTGTGAACTATTTTAAAAAAAGAAGTTTTATAAACTATTTTCAAATAATAAGCACTGGTTAGCATTAATCCAAGTGTTTCCATGGTTAGCCTTGCTTCCGGACTGACATGCAAGTGATCCCATCAGTCTGTATTTCTGATTTCTTATTTCTCCTTTCACTCTATATGGCAGTGTAGTATCAAACATGCTACATACAACCTTATTTCAAGAAAAGATTCTCTGTGAAGCTTCAAGGCATTAAAATCACATCACAACACAGAAATAAGGCATTTTTAAGATCTTGCACCCAACAAGATGGAAACAATAGAGGATTAAGATTCTCTGGGCAGTCAGAATACCACCTCCATTGAAAATTATTACTGTGCCAAATAAACAACTTGGATTCCACCAATTTCTAGGGAATCAATCCTTCAACACATCGAAATGTCTTGTTAAGCAACCCTTTTGCACACCTTGCACCACTATATCTTTACAGAGCTAGTGTGCTCTACATATGATGCCAATGAACCTGCAGGATCTTATATATAGCATGTAAGCAGTTCCTTGGAAAGCTAAATACTTAAACATTGTCTTCATGTATCTCCCATATAGTCTTTAGATAAATTACCTCCGGACAACCATCCTTTCTCCCAGGATGGGCATACTTAATTTTCATGCACTCTTGAGATGTTTAAGAGAACCTACATCTGGGTTTGTCAGCCACATAAGGAAACTGAAAACAGGGTTATTGAGAAAAGATACAATACCTACGCAACATCCAACACCGTACTGAGAAAGTCTCTAACAAGAAATCTTCCTCTCTACAAATCTTTAGCCAACATCATGAAATGTCAAAAAAAATCTTTGACATTCCACACATACTACTTGATGATTAAATAATTCTTATCTGCTACTGCGATCACATAATGTCTTTAGATCTCTTTCTGAAAACAAGAAAAAAAGAAATGTACCAAGGAAGAAATCTAACTGCATCAGATAACTGAAACTGAATACAGTTCATACAAGTGACTATACAAAAGAGAGGATTTATAATTTGTACAGATTTAAAAAGGTTTCAGTGACATTCGGATTCTTAGTACTACGAGGAAAACAGGGACACTAAGTTGTTTGCAAAACACCAGTCAAGTTTTAGTTCAGCAAAATGAAGAGACAGTATCATTCCACAGTTCATGTTATCTCAGATTCCCCAAGTCTTGGGAAAAGGATTGGGCTACAATTCTGCCACATCTCCATGTTCTCATGGGATAACAAAACAGTGAACTGACATGAAAAACCACTTGGAATTCCACACCTCTCTCCATCCCAGCATTTAAAGCTACAGCAGACACTGAAAGCAAGCAAATGAGCGTATTTTTGAATGACATTGCTTAACCTTCATCTTTAATTATTTTGCCATTGCTCGGGAAAAAAAAGAGCTACCTACAGCAGAGGTACTCAATTCCGTTGACAATGAGAGCATCCGCTGGAGGCCAGCGGACAGGCTGAGGCGGCAGTCGGTGCGGTGCCTCTTTCAAGTGGATCAAGCTAATACCTACAGCCCAGAAATCATGGGCTGGACTTCAAAAGATTGCAGAGAAAAAAAATCAAGGTGTCCCGAGGGGAAAAGCAGGATGGATGACAAAGGGTGGCCCATTTAGATAATTATGGAAATGGTCACAAAACTGTGTCTGTGAAACTCCAAGACACTGAAGGGAAAGGTATTCATACGGATGAATTAACGTCATCTGAAATGCAAGAAATCATAAAATTTGCACAGAGATCATGCCTTTCAAAATTTAATCAAAAGCAATGACCTGCTTCTTTCCTCTAAGTAATAGTTTTTAGAACTTCGCAGAAACATCAGACTTTGAAACACAGCTCAGTCCTAACATTGCACTTCACATCCTACAAGGATATGGTTACAGTTTTAACCTCATTCAAAGAGCAGGTCCTCATCTGCTATTAGATTCACTAGGTTCAAAGCCTCAGTACCCCCTTCATAGGAAAGAGAGAGGAAAAGTGACAAAGGAGGAGGAATGTTGTAATGTTTGTGTTATCCTCCCTTGGTGTCCATGTAGCAAATGACACAATCCATCAGGGTTTTATCATCCCATTGCCTAAAAAACTGGAACAGACTGGGGACTGATGGGCACTGCTCTGATGTTGACCAAAACAGACCTGATAACTGAAGATGCACATTATTCCTCAGCATCCACCATCTGAAAGATCCAAATAAGAGGATACTACTGTTCCTTGGTTCTTTTTTTTCAAGCTTCAGTTTTCATGAGCCCCTGTTTTTCATCATCAAAGTTGCCACCCTTCAGGCAATAGGTGCTCTGTAACAGCTCCTCTACTACACAAGCCACTATCATCCCTGTTACCTTGAATTTCTCTCGTCTCCTGCAGCCATCTATGGACTCCCTGTATAAAGAAGGGCTCTGACATCTGGTTCATTATGTACAGTGCCTAGCACAACAGGGCTCCAATATTTAGATAAGACTTCTAAGTTGTTACAATGCAAATAAAAATAATACTTATTATTATTAATCTTCCAGGCACTGAATGCTTCCCAAGCACAGCTTGCCCCACAGTGAGAAACTGTGATAGAACTACTGAAGTTATAAGAATTTCAAGTTACATCTTGTTAGCAGCCTTCCCCAAAAACCTCACACACGAAATAAAAAGCCTTGAAACAAAGCAAAGCTGCCAGAGCAGGGTCAGTCAGGGAATAAATCACAACTCAGCAGCTCATCCGTCCTCTTCCAGAGAGCTGTAAATCAGCAAGAAAGATGAGGAGGTTCTTGGGCTGGTCATGGCACAAATGGTAAATTTCACAGTTTGTCACCAGCTAATAGGAAAGAAAATATTAAAACACAAATGTGTCATATTCATAAAGAACAGGTTTTAGATGCTTACTTTGTTATAATGAATATTAATGAAAAGATTTTTAAATGGATGTTAATCTGTAAGTACTCTATTTAAAAATGAAGTAGTTGACAAAAAAAACATTCAGCTTTCAGACACTTCATCTCCATTCATTATAAAATTTGGGAATTTTTAGGAGCTGTGGTCACTTAATATCTTCAGATTCTTTTCAGCTCTGTTATTTTCCCTTCTCTTTCCATACCAACTTTCACCAAGACACTTGAAGAATGAGAACACTGACTATCTTCTTATACCTTCACCTTCTCGAAGAATCTTATTTTTCTTATTTGAAATATCACTGACTGAGGCATCCATGTTGACAGCAGTATTTCAGGGAATACACACATAATCTCTGCAACCATCTGGCTTCTTTTTCTCACAGGGTGGCATCTTTCTTTTTCACAGGGTGGCACCCAGGTCCTTTTGGAAGACCTCCAGAGAAGGACCCCACATTTCAATAAAATCTTCCTCTTAAATTCTCTTTGCTTTTTCTCAGTGTTGCTTTTGACTGCAATTCAGGACCCCAAGAAGGCTTTCTGTTGCTGCATTTTAGTCACTAGTATTTGCTGTTTGTTTAGGGATTTCACTGAACAGAGACTTACTAAAGAATCAACACATGTAACTAGGTTAATGCATCACAAAAAGCATGATATAAGTAACTGAGAAATGTATCACTTGGGGAAAAAAAGACAGATGAAATATTTTCAGGTAGCAGAATGTGAATGAAGCTCTACTGGGGAACAACAGACATAAATCCTAAGACAGACAGAAGACCAACAATGACAGGCAGGGACAAAATATAAGGAGCCTGGGACACTGCAAACTCCGATTTATTTCAAAACCTAGGGGAGGCCACTCCACTAAGTTTAATGCTTGAGGAAAAGCAGCTGCTTAATGCACAAATCACAGACATAGTAAGAGAAGCAGCTAGTCATGACCATATGGTCTTCTGATGCCATTTTTCTTTTCAACTCAGGCAAGACTAATGCCTAGGTTTTGATAGCTAGGTAATCTTTTAAATCTCCTTCCATGGTTTAAAATGCAAACACAGGCCAAATGGTGTTATTTCTGAAGGTTACAAAGAACCCTGTAAGAAGGAAGCATTTTGCACTGCTTGGTCCCACTCTGCTCATAGACACAGCACCACTACCCTAAGTGACATAGTGAATTTATAAAACCTGGCAGCTCTGCTGTGCTACCAGGGTTATATAACACCCACAACAAACATCTAAGAGCTAATCAGGCAGCAGGCAACAGCACAACCCGCTTCCATTGTGCATTTGGCAGTGACATAGAGGACAACCTGCCATTGCACTTCCATCACACACTCAATGTACTTGCAACTGCATTGGTCCTTGTTATTAAAGCCCATAATTATCACTACCTATGGCAGAACATCATGGGACATGCCTCTTTCCAAATTACCAAGATACCAAACACTAAACTCCAGCCAGAAAATAATCTTTTGGAAAGTTATCTTACAAAGCAAAGCAAGGAGATAAAAATATACCTCATGAAAATTTTTAAAAGAGTATTTTGGAAAAAAAATCAAAAAAAACAGAAAAAAAAAGAAGAATAGGAAGGACTTCCCAAGGACTACTAGTCTCAGTAGGAACTGGATATCCAAATTTCTTAAGTTTCCTTATAAAGCCTCAGCCAACTTATAAAAAAATCACAGTAGGAATAGTAATACGTATGTGAATGCATACTCAAATTTTCACAAGGAACCCATATTCAGACAGTTAAGACATTCACAAGCTTTAAAGCACAAATGGATGGCCAGCAAGGTTTAAAAGTCCTTATAGGTGTGAAGCAATTGGATCATTGTATATATTTCCATGTTAGATGGTCAAATATCTTTAAAACCTGGCTCTAGGCCAATTAAATGAAAAAACAGAACATGTTTACACCTAAGAATCTTTTTTTTTCCTAATTTTTAAAGTGACCTGCTGCTCTAACTTAAGATCGACGGCAGATGTGCTCAAATAATGAAGTTAAGAGCATCCTCCCTGCATACACCCCAACATTCATCTCAACAACTCTAATTTTAGAATACCTGGTCTAGCCAAGACGACATTTAAAATCCTCAGCACATTACGCATGCTGGACAACTAATAAGTGAAGGGCCCTGACTGACCTCTGAAGTGTTCATGGAGATAACCAGAGAAAACCAGCACAGCCTTGGGCTTAGGCCCCCAAGCTACTGCTTCGGACTGCACAGATGTGTTTAAGCAGAGACACACAACTCTTGAATAACTTAAGGAGGAAGAACTGAGCCTTCCATTCAGTGAATATTTTATATCATCTCCCTGGTTGATTTTTTCAGCACAGTTAATTCCACTCTCCGTTTCTTTGCTTACATTTGCCATGGAAAGCAACACAGGGTTACAGCTAACAGGGTAGCAAGGGCTTCTCTGAATATGTGAGCAAACACTCTGACAGACAGAACAGTGCTGATTTCCAGACAGCAGTTTGACATCTGCTGCATCGTGTAAAAACACAACTTTGCAAAGCCCAACCTCAAATCATTTTCCAGCCTTGTTTGAAGGACCCATTTGAGCCCCTCTCGCTGAGCATTTCACTTCCCTGACTGCTTAACATGCACATTGGAGCCTCCAACACCGAGCCATATAGATTTGTCTTTGTCTTCCGTGTTAATTATTAGCTGCTGCAGAGCTGTCTCTGTGGGTGAACGCACACAGAAACAAAGGCGGCAAGGTTGTAAAACCTTTTATCTCTATCAGGGCACATTATTTGATAAGGTGCTAAGCTAATAGCAACGCATGTCAAATTGTGTTTAGACAGATCAGTGCGCTGGGAATTGGAGGTTATATTTGTCTGCAGAAACCAGCACCTGGAGAAGCAAAGAGAAATTCATACCAATATTGGTAACACTGTGCAAACTGTAAACCCTCCAAAGTGGTTATTTTACAAATGGCTCTGACTAGGATAATGAGCCTCTGTGATTTCATTTGCCTGTGCCTGTCACTTGGAACTTTAATCATTTATATCCCCACAAAAGCAGCAAAAAGAGACAATACAGGGCTGCGAGCGATGCAATATCACATCAGAATTACACGGCCCACCCTCCTGAAGGCGCCTCCAAGCCCCCAGCCAGAGGTGGTAACTGCAGTCACCTCTAAGCACCAGTCCGTAAGGACCCCAAGGAAACTACACAAGGCATCCAAAGCAAAGCAAATCCTTCAAAAAAGCCTAGCCCCTTGCAAAGATTTGACAAACCATGTTCTCATACTAGAGCATGAGGTTCTCTGCTATAATAATAAACTTTCGTAAGTGCCATAGCACGTTTTTGGTTTGTTTTGGGGATTGGAGCTTCATTCCTTGAAAATATTTCCCTTGTGTTTTTCACATGTTTAACTGCACAAAATGCTAGACACTGTCCACACAGGACTGGTCAACAGCAAGAACCATCAATCCCCTGTGTGCAACAGCAGCTGGTGATGGCACTCGGTCGGCTGGCAGAACCAGGCAATCCTTCCTCCAGACAGGAATCCCCCATCTTCTCCAATGACCTGCTCCACAGCACCTCTGAAGCCAGGCTTCCTAATGAGCGCTATAAACATTTTCATTTCAGCACCTTAAACACTTTTTCTGTGATGACAACTTCAAGATAGCAAAGCAAATGATCCCAAATGCTAGGGGTCTAATTTACATGTAGTTTACAACCTTGATTATCTCCAAGTCATTGGGGCCAACGAACACATTTAGATTATCAGGATTTCAGGTAATCAAGGATGGTGCCAGTTAATAGATGAAGGTTTGTAAACAAAGTTTAGAATAATTCAGGTTCAAATAATCAGAATTATTCTACACAAAAGCAGAACAGTTTAGTTGTTTTCTTTCCCTTTCTATCCCTACAGATCCTGTAGGAATCTTGACACACAAGTCTAATGGTTCCATCAATACACTACTAAATGTGTCACTTATAATGCTACTATCATATATATAGATTGGATTAATAGGTTTATATAAGATTATATACACAACAAATGCCTTTTTTTTTGTTGAGTTCATTTTTAAGGCAAGAACTATTTATGAAACATCTCAAGGCTGAATCCTGGCTTTCAACATGCCCAATAAATTTATTCCTCAGTTTACTCCTACTCCAGGTGACAGGGCTTTAAGCAGAACAGAAGATCCTCATGCTGTCTCTGATGCTTACTCATTCAATACCGAGTCTACCAGAGGACTTCATCTGCTGATTCCCAAGCACCATCTCCACCCCATAGGAGTTGTCTGTCCCCACACTGATACATCCCTGCTTAGTTATTCCCAACATGAAAACAGCTGAATAGTGTGATGACACAGCACATTAATTCAAGGTTTCAAGTGGCTTATTAGGTTTGCTATACCATTCTCTGCTCCAGCTGGAGATTTGGCAGAGCCAAGTGGTCAAACAACAGCAGGCTTCCGGTGGAAGGCAGTGTGAGTTATGGAGCATGTAAAGGTGGGCTTGGGCAAGATACAGCTTTCAAGTTTGAATACACTGAAGAAAAAGGTGAAAAAGGGGTAGCATGAGTCCTACCTTTTGGATAAGCAAATTTAAAGACTATGTAGATGGCAATAGCAAAGCATTCAAGATGACCACACCACTAGGCATCTGTACATGTTTAGCCCCTTCCTAAGGAATTTCAGAATGACTGTCCTCATTTTATAGGCTACATAAGCCAAAGTGAAAATATTTGTCCCAGAGGGCCACTGGCAGAAGAATAGGGATAGCAGGAAAGCACAAATGTCAAGACACTCCCCAACCCTATTTTAGGCATATACTACTCAGCTTCAGAAATAGAGTACGTGTTTGCATCCTGCTCCAGCTAAATACAAAGTTTTAAGAAATGAAATGGATCCTCTTCACTCATGAGTTTAATTCTGATAAATAGACAAACACTGAGTCAAGAATTGGTTCTTCCCAGAATTGATTCTAACATCACTAGCTTGAATACTGTATCATTTAAATATATTTTTTCAGTCATGTAGAGAAAAGGTTTGAAGAGGGCTTCTAAGCCACAAAACACATCTTTAATTCACAAGTGCATGGCACTCAGCAAGAGGATGCAAATGAGACCAAGCAGAGAAGCCCCGATAGAAAAACCTCATCCTCCCATAAAGATGGGTTATGCATGTTGCATTTTCCAGTCTATTTCTCTTAAGCATGTTTTGCACTTTCTCCTGCTAAAAATAACTCCGTGTTACACTAGAAAAGAAGCAGTGGCAGTAACCAATGTGTGCTGGCAAATTGTTTTGTCTCCCCCAACCTTTTTTTAAAGGAGGAAACAATTCATCTATAGCATTTCAGACATCTTTAGGACAACAGCTGCTTAACAGGCATAGAAAATATCAAAGGAACTGAAAATAGTACTTATTTTACCTGCACAAGTCTCATCAGCATGGTTCTGCTTTAACTGACACCCATGTTGGTCTAGAGTGGTTTGAGAAAATTTCCCTACTGAAAAAGTAGTACAAGAGTAGAATTTGACTTCATAAATAGCTAATTGTTCATGCATGCATATTTAAGTGTATAGAAACATAAAACACCTGTATATATCCATTTATTGGTAAGTATTTAAGGGAATATGCATTTGTTGGACAAGTTGAACAAATCTCCCTCCGATTAGAAACACTGTGGCATATAAACAGCACTATGTTCTGGTTTACTTTTCATGATATGGTGAAAACAGTAACAGGGCATTAAGGTCAAGATGTCTGCTTTTTTTTTTTTTTTAAGTAGTTTTCAAAACCACTCTCTCTTCAAAATTACTTACCACATCTCTGCTTTGCAGTTAGACACCCATTCTCCTCTAGAGAATCTCCACCAGAGTCAATCATACACAGACCAAGCAGCACTCCAAAATTTACCGTGGCAAAAAATTCATTAATAACTGCACAGAATTATTCTGTAACGGATGTGTTTCATCTGTTTCAGAAAGGATAGTTTCATTGCTACTCTTCTTTGGAGGAGAGGACACACACACATATATATATCCTTCCCCAGAGTGTGCACTTTAAGGCTTCCATAAAAGATCAATAGAAAAATGATCATGTATCAATAAATTCATGTGCACTGACCTAACAAAACCAGGTTTAGCAAAAGTCACCCAATAGTGCCACCTGCTGCAAGCTGCCTCCCACTGCCAGTCAGTGCCCACAGCTCTCCCTTACCTGGACCTCACAAAATAAAACATTACCTAGCCAACCCCCTTCGTTCCAACTAGACACTGAAGAGCTACAGGGGAAAGAAAGACACACACAAACACACAAATACCACTTAACAGTGCTCTGCAGGACCTCGAAGAATACAAATAGCCCATTGCCCCCGTGTACTTTGTGGTGCCTCCTGCTTCACTGAATAGGCAGCAATTTGCCTCAGGAAATCATCGATACATACTAGCACACCTAGGGGCCTTTGGCAGCATAATCTATGACCAGTTCATTAATATGGCTGATTTGTTCCTGATAATGCTTTAAGAACCTTTTTAGAACCCACACTTAAGGTTTCCCGGGTGAAGTAGCTGAAACAGCTGCACAGAACATCCTCATATCAGAGATCAATGGCCAAAGTCCCTAACGTATTTCTACGGGCTCAAAGTGGGTACCATAACAAGTCCTCCCTGTAGTGAATACTCCAACTCCTGAATGGCAAGAGAAAGAGTGCAAAAGCAGAAGCAATTTTCAAAGCAACTGTTTTTCTTTTTGGAGAAAAAAAAAAGCTTTCTTACTATTTTCACAGGATTCTAACAGAGCAACGAGCACATCTCTCTCCTAGTACTTCAGCATCTTCTCCAGAGCGTGAGTGTGATTTGTTTAGTCAGATGCTAAGTTAGACAAAGTCAAGTTTCAACACTCCCATACCAATACAATTCATTTCATAGTGGCACACCTACAATTAGCTAAATGCACCCAAACTACCTGCTCATCTACTATTTAGACAGACTTAGCTTTCTACTCCTTCATGAACTGCATCAATCCCATGAGGTGACTAACAGCGCAGGCTGAGATCTTGTCTCCGCACCACAGAGGAGTCCTCAGTGACCTCCTTAGGAATCAGTATCCTTTTCCTGGGGCCACATGTTTCATCTTCATGAAGTTGTGTGAAGTGCTGTGTATCATTTGATCACCGCATGTGTCGCAGATGTGGCTGTAGTCAACACTGTTGATTCAAACATGTTGACCTGGTATCTAGGAAAACGGCTTGCAGTTCCATTGAATGAGAAATACTACAGAACTGCAAGATTTTAACATGATTTGGGGGTAGTTCTGAACTACTATAATCACCGATTTTTCACTCAAATTTCCACATTATGTGATTTTATGAAAAGGACAAATTAAACATGGACTAGAATTCTCTAAACCACCATCAAATTAAAGCTAGAAGTGGCACATCACAGGGAAAACCCTATTAAAAGCCACACCAGCAGTGACAGGATTTGTCTCTTACATAGCAATTCAACCAAAACACTCTGCTGCTTTTCTGCATTGTAAACTTCTTCCACTCAAGAGGGCAGACCAGCCAGAAATACTGCAGGCCAAAGGAGCAAACTCCTCTGTACTTGCAGATCTTTGCACACCACCTGAGCATGCCAAGGAGCTCTGGAGCAGGCAGATACTGAACTGAGGGCTGTTCCAGCAGCCCCTACCAACACACGGTTATCCATATTTATAACTAAACTCTTTCACCTTTTGACCAGAGAAGATCTAAGCCTTCACACTTCTCATATCTTTGGACCTTTAGTCCTGAGACACAGTATAAAATTTAACACTATCAGGAGACAAAAGTAACAGTTCACACAGAAAGGTCGTCTTGGAGACACTCAGAACATCTAAGTAAACTATTTCCTTATAAATTCATCTGATAAAAACGCTACAGTGTCCATAGTTGGAGTCCAGAACTAGATAGTTCTAGAGCATTCATGCTTGTTAAGACTTGGCACTAACACAGCTCCTATCATCTGAGATTATAAAATTATTTTGTAGATGCTAATGAATTAAAACTGACAGTATCCTTGTAAAGTCAGGAAGCTTTTCTATCTTTTTACAGATGAATAAACTGAGGGACTGAGACATGAATGCCAGTATTTTTATACTTGGTTTAGTAATGTTGACTAACACAAACCCAAAATCAAGTCTCGGAGGAAATAGCTACCTTTAAGTAGGCACAGTACACTTGAATTCACAGTTCAGCAAGTGTTGAAGTGCCTAAAGCCAGTGCTGCTGCAGTCCAACAAAATTTAAAGACCAAAGTTTGAATGGTCTGCCTCGAACTTCAATGAAATGAGCCAATTTGGAAGACACTGAACTCCAAAGCTCTGTTTTTTAGGATAACTTTGAAGAGACAAGCTTCAAGCTTTGACTATACCAGCAACCTGTGAACAAGCCCAAGAGGCCTTGTTAAACAGCCTTCTCAAACAGTTATCACCTCCTATCACAGTCTGAGACACACTAAGCATATACAATTATTCAAGATGGCTCACATATATATCACACTAGCTGTGTAGGAGCATATATGAATATATAGTGTATTACTATTTATATCTTCATACATAGCTGTGTATTTGCATAACACACATGAATGCCTCAAAGAAGCCAACTGCATCATCCTCACACTTAGAGCAGGGACCAACAGGGCTGAAAAGGATTTGGGGCAAAATCCTGCCTTAGAGCTCCAAGACAGAACAGTACTTCTTAAAACTTTAATTCAGTTTCTGACCATTCTGGAACAAACACCCATGACTATGTTCATGTTAACGATGAAGTTAACTCCACCTAGTCCCTGGAAAACAGTGACAGGTAAAAATAAAAGGCTATTTACAGACAAGTTGGCTTTCTACAGTATGGAAAAGTGACTCAAAGTGTGTCAGCATGTACACCTAAGCGTACAGAACCTACAGGGTCTTCGCAAGGTAACCAAATTCTTAGTATATTGTGCAAATGGATCACAGGGAAGAAGCTTCCAACAATAGGTTTAGTAGCCTCCACTCAAATGAAATTACGACTAGCTGAAGTGAATCAGCAGAGGTCTCTCTCAACTATTACATGTCCCCAGACTGGTTTTAACTGTGCAAGCAATGGATGATCCAGAAGAATTGCCCAAGTGGGATCCCTTTTGATAAAAGCAGGCCACATGCCTCTAGGAAGAACAAGACAGACTTCTACCAGAACTACAAAGTATTTTTAAGCCACTTTTTGTCATAACATGAGCCACACGGTTCAAGTCCCTTGTTGGCACAAAAAAAAAATACATATCTGCATGTGATGCATACTATTACTGTCTCCTTGACACATATTTCAGAAACACTACCCAAGAAAAGACTTGAGTGTTCATCCATTTATCTGCAACCTAGAAATAAAGATGGCCCTGAGCTATTTAAGGAATACTCTAATTTTTCCTCAACTCTACCTATAAAATAATATATATTTCATTGAAACAGCAAAGTTCGAACAAACTTGAATGAGATTTCACTTCAAAAACTATGTATTTAAAGGGGAGCAAACTCAGAGAGAGCCTATTAGAATAATTAGGAAAAACTGAATGCCTGCAGAGATACTATAAAAGCACAGCTTGTTTAGCTTGCCAGCTAACTGATGAGTACGAATATAATGACTTTCCAGAGAGGTTTGTTACTACATTATGTATTAACCACTACAAACATCAAAGAAGGGTAAAGCTGCTCAAGATAGATCAAGCACCAAACAAATATAAAATTACTCCTGCATATTATTGCAACTAGTCCCATGAATTCCATTCCTCACATTTTCACGTTCTTTTGAAGAGGTGTAATAGGACCGTCTAATAAGCTAACACATCCATTGGCACAGCAGTGTCACTGATCTAACCTATTGACTTTCTATCATTTGTACACACATATATATTAAATTTTTTAGCATCCTTAATATTTTGTGTCACATGTAAAGTATACTTATAGAGGAAATACTCTATATTTTTTCTCAAATATTTCTCAATTCAATGGCCCCTGTACAACTGCTTTCAAATACTAGGCAGCTAATTGATGGTCAGCCCAATAATCCATCCCAGGCCTATGTTCTTACTCAAACAATGAGGACACAACAGAGCAGTTATGGGCCTTCTTGAAGCGCTCATCACCATAAAGTATCCATAGCCTTGTGGAAAAAAGCAGTTATCAGGAGCAAGGCAGCAACTGTCAGGTCAAAATGACTCAAGTATTCACTTAATCATTTGCCTCTAGACTTCTCACATCAAAAAAAAAAGTATTACTGTCCCAATATCTGTGTGAGCTTCTCTCTCAGTCTCAAGGTGCTACTTGAACAAATAAATTTGAAATCCTGTAAATTTACAATCAGATAATTGGCTAAGGTGCACAAATCAACTGTACTAAATTAACCGCTGACGCCATAAATCATATTTATGATTTTCACTCTAAGTATAATTGGTAAAAATCTTCACCTTAACAGTAAATAGCAGCTCAAAGGATATGATTTAATAATGACAGATTGTTTCCAGAGAGGAATACACGTTTAGAATAGTTGATTTCAACAGAAAACTCATTCAGTTT
This sequence comes from Nothoprocta pentlandii, assembly GCA_013398315.1. Classification (NCBI taxonomy): domain Eukaryota; kingdom Metazoa; phylum Chordata; class Aves; order Tinamiformes; family Tinamidae; genus Nothoprocta; species Nothoprocta pentlandii. The sequence continues at coordinate 485,578 of VZSG01000167.1, read as the reverse complement.
CTACAGATCTCTAGCAGAGTTTGGTCCTAAAATAGCAAATGAACTGCTCATTTCAAGAGTATTTTCACATTTCTGTTACAACAGTCATATTTTGTAAGCCCAGATAAAAGGCTTCATATCGGTATGTGTGGCCAGGAAACTTGTTTTAACAGGAGTAGCTATTCCAGTTTGTGACTACCGAAAACACTGCTTGAAAAGTACAATGAACACAGGGTCTGTTTCAAAAGGCAAAACACAGGAATGAGGTAAGACAGCAGCTCCCAAAACACACTTTGGTACAATAAGAAAAACATCCACAGTGTGCCTGAAACTTGTATGATTTTCATACAAGTTGGAAAGACTGCTTAGTGATTTGGTGGAATGTTGTTTCCTGCTCAACTCAATCTCTAAAATTTATTTCTGCTCAAAGATATTTTAATGTTATTAATCCACCTGAAAAAGTTCACGTGGTGTATTCAAGTTCCTGTCCCAGAGAGGCAGAAGGCTCTAGAGTTGCTATAAAATTGCCTTTTCCTCAGGTTTATCCAAAGGCAGTTCTACTGCTAATTAACAAATCGACTGCGGTGGCCTCCCAATACCTGGCACCTTTTATAAAAGCCATCAAGTTTACCGAGTGGGTGGTTGGATTTTTTTTTGTTTTGTTTTGGTGTGGATTTTTTTTTTTTTAAATAAAGACATCCTGACACATTCCTTCTTTAATCATCAGCACCTACTCATACAAAACAATAAATGTTTTCCATAACAGGACACTACCATGCAGATTTCAAATGCATAAAATTAGAGATACTTGCACAAAAGTTTATCACACATGTAACGTGTCCAATTTGAATACTTATCTACAATATACAGTAGAGAAGTTTATAGAGACTTTAGAAAACAATCAAGAGCACAGATGCATCAGCAAATGGGAAAAGCTACTTCACCATCACGTTATTGATAGATAAATAAAAAATACTCTTAATTGATCTTCAGGCTAAACACGAGCAAGCATGATTAGTACAAACTGATGCCTGGCCTGTAACTCCAGTCACAGCACTCTTGTATAGTAACCAGAAAAATTGCTTTTCACTGAAAATAATCAAGTAGGAAATAACCACCTCCGAAAACTGTTGATCCAAGCATATTGACACCATTTTTAGACCAGTGACTTAATGAATTAGAGCTGATGAAGTTAACTGGAATCAAGTTATGAAAAATTTGAGAAGAGATGCTAGCTATAACCTAAATAGAAGTACTATAGGGAAAATGCAAACAGTGTTTTAATTCAAAATAACTTGTGTCAGGCCTCAGCTTAAAATTGGCTGAAGTTGTTTTCAAAGGACTCACAACCCAGTAAACGTGCAAATAATTGCACTAAATATTTCATCATTTTCTTATTGATATTAGTGATGACAATACTACAGTGATTATACAATTGAGAAAGGTATTTTAAAATTTAAATCACACAATTTATTCTGTTTTCAGAGAAGTCTAATTTTACAATTATAGCTGTTAGAACTGCATACATACTTGACTAAGTCTAATATATGAAGGAAAAAATAATTCTGGCTTTACCTTTCACTCTGTTTTGAAGATTTGAGTCAAAAAAATCCAAGCAGAAAGGTAACTTAAAATTTACTAAGCTTGTCTTAACTTCAACAGCAATGGAGTTCAGTCAGGGCCAGACTTGCTAAGGGCCTAACAATCTAGAGTAGCATGCAACAGTCCTACAGGAGGACTGTGTATATTAGGTAACAGAAAAGATGAAAAGGGTTGTTTTGCATCTTAAAACTCTCCAGGACTAAAAGCTAAAATTACCCCTGGGCAAGGCAAACAAATGGTACTAATGCATCTAGAAAAAAAGACAAATGAAGAACCCCAGATTTAATTCAACTTCAGAAAGAAATTCAGTATCTTAAAGATAAATTAGTATAAATTCTCATAATAGAAATAACTCCCTCTAAAAACTACAAGACTTGGCACTATTGGCATATCCTCCCTTCCTCAACTAGATACAGAAACAGCGTGAGTGGGGCTGAGGATAAATTGAGGTTGAAAAGGGAGGTTGAGTGATAAAATTATCAGAATCTCATACATTGAAAGCCTTAGATGTTAGAGAAATGCCCTTAATTGCCTTTATAGTTTTCTAAAACTTTTTCATGATTTTTGTGAACTATTACTGAAAGAGGTAGAATTATGGTGAGTTATGTAATCAGAAGGAAAACATTATCCTTGTTTAGGACATCTCTTCCAGTATTTGCGAGCTGTTGCTGTTCCTACTTTGTAGCAAGGTCCTTTCTGTTAATACCATCCAGATGTCTGTTATGAGGGTCCGTCTAAACATGTTTCCCTCTCCCGTCACCAAGAACATGGCCCCACACATTTTTTTTTCTCTCCTCAATTCAGATCTCTCAATCTATCAGTTCATGGAATTCCATCAGTTTATCTCAGAAAGGAAACAAAGCGTGTAGGCCCTTTCCAAAGTACTGCTGTTTGATTTTTGCTGTTTTAATTATGTTTGAATTGTTCTATGTATTTGTAACATTGGCCTTAAGCAGTATTTTGATATGTGGAAGGCACAGAAAGTCAAATTGTAAGTGACCTTGCCATGTATTCCCCTGAATATCTACTGAGCAGGAGCAGGGTAAGGATAAAGAGCAAGTTGGAGGTCTTCCAAACTCACCTGGATGTGACCCTGTGCCACATGCTCTAGGTGTCCCTGCTTGAACAGGGGGACTTGAACTGGATGGTCTCTAAAGGTTCCTTCCAACCCCAATCATTCTGTGATTCTCGTTGAGAACCTGACACCAACCACTTACACACTAAGGGACATCTGGTATCACCTGCAGCATGTCATCTTACGGAAAAAGCCACCATTTAGTTCGACATCTCAACCCACCTGCAGTCTATACTACACAAAATAAACTCCTATTAGACTACAGTGTCTAAGCTGATAAATGAAGCTGCACCCCTTGTTTGCCAAGGAGGAATCTCTGCAACACTGAGTTGAAGAAAAAACAACAGTGATCAAGCTGCATCTCGATTGTACAAACTTGACTTCCTTTTTACTGAGTTGACACCTCTACTAGAATATTCCTGCTAGCATCCGCAATTTCAGAAAAAGAGACAAAGGAGGAATAACTTCTCACAAAAGCAGTGCAAATTCACCTTCTGGAGCAGAGGTTCAGACTCTGTCTTTATCCATGGCACTCTGTTTCACAGAAATCAACAATCACAACATCCAAGCATGTGTGCTCCCTAAAGAGCGCTTGTGAGCTCATGTTTTATATATTTCAGGCCTCTTCCCCTTCCAAAGGATATTCAAACTGCTAGGTTTGCTCTATAAAGCTTTGGCATATTTCAGCACAGGCTTCTCTTGAGTATTCTTCAGAGTCCCCTTTATTACAGAAATCCTAATAATTACTGTCAGGTTAAGGCATAGGAGGTTGACTAAAGCAGCAGCACCTTTTGGCAAGAACATTGTGCACCGTAAATAAAAAAAAACTCTTCATTTATCTCAAGCTTTCTTTGGTTTATAAAATCACCTCAGGAAAAAAAAAGAATGTTTCATCCTCTAGTAAAGATTATACACCCTCAATAAAAGTTAAGAACGTAAATACTATTAAAAAAGAATTTTAACCATGTGCACATTACAGAGATGCCTGTCTGTAGAAACTAGCACATGAGATGGCAACTAGCACATGTTGTGGAGGGAGCAACACTGCTGAAGTATATAGGACAAGGGATGTTCAAACGTGTAAAATACATGACTTTTCAGACCTTTTGAATCATCATTGTCATTTTTATGGCATTTACATGGCCTTACTAGCAGAGCATCGGAACACCACACGAACCCTTCCATTTGGTTCAACCTCACAGTAGCCCTGTCAGCGAGGCAGGGCTGATATCTGAGGCAGGAGAACAAGGGCATGACAAGTTTGAGAACCAGCCTTGCTCTGAGAAAGATGTGGCTGCACACTGCTTTCTATCTGAGCATTTTATGAGCCGGATCAGGATCCCAAAAACCTGAAATGTTACTGCTGCTCTGCAGCCTTCCCTGTAGACCAAAGCTGAAGTGCACAACACTTGCTGCCTTACTGTGGCCCAAGGGGCTGAAGCAGGAAGCCCTGCAGTCACCAGACCACAGGACAGAGGAGAAACTCTCCGCTAGCTCTAGCTTATGCAAGAGCATATTTGGGGAAAAGGAAGACAGCAGCACTGAACCACACTCTGTTCAATCTGGCCTTTCAGACCCAGCCTTCTAGGTAGGAGCAAGCAGATCTTTGTTCTCTTTAAGGACAGATTAGCCAAGGTTAATCACAGGATTCAACTTCTCTCCCATTATCCCACCTGCACAACACAAGGCCTCACAGCTGTACAAGCCCTTCCATCAGGCCAAGTTGGGCAGTCATCAGCCAGCCTCAGTCTAAAAGATAACCAGCAGCCCTCACACAGCTCCCAGGCTAAAACAGTATTTGGCCAGCTCAAAGTAGTCAGGACCAAGAAAACTAGGCCATGTAACCCTTCCTCCTCAATATATATCCCATCAGAGATCCTCCACCATCTCTGCAGCACAATTGAGAAAACGCAACTTCCATAACAGATAAGGCAATTGCCATTACTGTAGCATGGAAATGCTACAATTTGAACAGAGCAAAAAGCATACATAAACCAAACGAGTTTAGAGATATATTCCCATTCACTGATGTCATTGGAGTGTACTCGGTTTACTTGCATACAAGTCAGTTCAGTCATCATTTACAGAAAGGGCTTGGCTCACCACAAGGTTGTGGTGCACCAGTTTGCAGACCCATATATACCTACAAGACCACTGTGAGGTTCACAGCTTCAAAGCCATGAGTACATGAATACATCAAGTATTTTGGGAAATTATCTAAAATCCTATAGAAAAACCTGTATCACAAAATTATAGTATTTGTATGTTTAAATCACACCACAAGCCTGAAAAATAGTCTGGTTTTAAGATTATAAAAAAACTTGTTTCTGATTTTATCCAAATTCTGCTCAAAATGCTCATTACAGTATGCTCATATCAGTACAGAGTTCACTTGTCACCCGATCTTAGTATTAAGGACTGAACTTACCATTTTGAAGCATGCCGAGAAGCAGCTATTAAAAAACATAATCCATCACAAGAATCATCATAGGAGATTTTTCTGCCTTTACAAGTTTAAGAGATAGTCAGAGGTCAGACAGAACTGAACATCCCTGCTGAGGCACTTCTGTGAAAGACCTTCTGTGGAATGGGGTAGGAGTACTACTAGCTCCACAGCTCCTGAGTGCTCAGTATTGAGTTGTTCGGTCTCAATAGCTCAATTAAAATATGACATTAAACAAATAAATCAGGCTTTTCTCCCCTGTTCCCTCCCCCAAGACACACAGCACAGTCAAGTATCTTTTTTGTAATACTAGCATAGTAAATGACTGCATTTAGGACAAAGTAGATAGGCTGCTCATGGTTAAGTCGGTCTTACAAAAGTGAGCAAGATTTTTTCAATGAATTTGCAAATATTATCTCTTGATACCCCTTGATATAAAGCTACTTCTTGGCACACAGATAGCACCATCCTCTTTGCCACACTCCCCTCCCAAGTATGGATTTTTGCTTCTCTGTTTCCATAGGCAAGAACAGTATTTCCTAGAAAGCAGCCAATATACTGTTTCTTTTTCCCAGCAGGAGGTCAACTTAATGGTTCAGAGTTAGACAGTTAAGGGGCTTAACTTCCACTTAAATACAAACTCAGCCCCAACACCCTCCAAATTGCTGGGAATCCCATGTTTTGGCAAAGGAAACAGACCCAACTTCCTCTTTACCAACCCTGAAATTCTCAAGCTGTTAATTACCTTACATGTGGAATACATTAAGGAAAAAAAAGTAGCTTTTCCCTTCTTGCATTGCATTTTTATTAAGGTGCAGCAATTCTGCTAATCCTTCACATTTCCCCAGCTCAGTAGGTACACAGGTGCACTCACATCTGAAGAACTAAAGCATTATTAAAACCTTGCCAGTCATAAGTTGACACGATTACAAGTATTAAGGCATCACATCAATCAACACAACTTCCTTGGTTTCACCCTCTGAAACACATTCAGGAGTTCCTCTACAGTAATTCCTGTACCTCTGCCTTACATTTGGATTATTGCATGATAATTCTACCAGCAGGAAGGCTGGGACGACTCCAAAAGTATAAGAAGTCCCCCCTCTATTTTCATCCAGCCAGGAGAAATATGCTAAAGCTTACATACATGGACAAGTTTTCCATAAACTAGCTAAAGCACTGGCTCTTCAGAGGCAGCAAGCAAACACCTGCCCAGCTTCATTTCAGGCTGCACCAGAAGCATCACAGGCTCTGACAGACCTGATTCTGAAGGCTTCAGCTCCAACCAACCAAATATGGGAAGTGCAAGACCCATCCAAAACTTGTCACTTCCCAAACAGGTTTAAATTAACCACTTTTGGTTAAAAAAACTAAGACGAAAGCTCACAGGTAGGTTGACCTAAATTTAAACATTTCTTCTCCCAAACAGTATTTACACTCTAGCCTTCTAACCTGGTTCAACTCTTGGTTCCTTTTTTGTCTTTCCTGGATTCTGGCAGGAGGCTTTTATATCATACATGTATTTTAGATAAAAAGATAATAAAAATATACAGCAAAGGAACAAAAACTGCTACTGAGGGAGTGAGGGCAATATTGCCTGTTCTAGGCCATATATTTTGGTCTGCTCATATATTAGCTTGAAGTAACTGCAAGATCATGGCACGAGACACAATATGCCCTTTCTGCACATCTGACCATCTTAACCCCTTAAGCACTTCTGAGCTACCTTGGCAACAAACATCACAAAAAAACAATGATTTAGTAACCTGAAAGGTGAGAAAGGAGTTATTTTCATCACTACTCAAGGTCAATGAACACTGGAAGCTGGTAGGCAAATAAGACACTTAAGTGTCCTCTCTAAAAGCCAATTCAGCAGAACAACTATTAGCAAGGAGAGTAAATTTGAATCAAAACAGCATAAATGAAGTGACTTTAAAGAGGAAAAAAAGCACAAGTATTAGTCAATAGAGTTTTGTTAGTGGAAAAAGCATGATTGAAAATAATATTTTTTTTAAAATCAGATTTTTTAACAAGAAAAATGCTAGAACAGTTTATGACGACTTCTGTTTGAATGATCTCACAGCAGTAACAATTTCTAACCAAGATCATTGAATGGTTAAAGCTAAAACCACACCAAGTAATTGCTGCCTGGCAAAGCTCTAGGCTTAAAATATTCCAGACCCAAAATCCACAGTAAAGACGAAGTGCTTCTAGGAATTCTACCTTTGAGGAAGCTTTTAAAATTAAAATAAATTTACAACATGTCATTTTCCTAGACCTTATGGAGTGTATACTTCACTGTCTACAGAGACAGCTTCAATCATACTCAGCGTTAAGTTGAATTAGTGTCCCACAGTGCCTACTCCTCTCCTCATTTTAGACAGGTCTCAGTTGAGGCAGAAGGTCAAAAATGGAGATGAGCTGCTTGCTGCCTGCAAGTCCCTCATCTGCCCATTACGGGTGGATCTTGAGTTTTATCACTCCAAGGCTTATGTCAGCCAACCATCATTAATTTAATTTATTAGAGGGAAAAGTGAATGATACGATTGAAATAATATATAGGCGAGATAGTCCGACAATGCCCTACCTGCTTATTACAGACAAACCTGTTTTAGTCAGTACCTCTATACTGGAAGTCAGTCTTTCCCCCCGGGATCACTTAGGATGAGGTTGGATTTATTTATTTTCATTTCTTAACCTCACTGTGATCAAAATTTGCCATTCCATTCTCTTGGCAAACCTCTTTGTATTCTCTTCTAAACATGCTTCCCCCCCAACCTTTCCTTTCCTTCTGTCATCTTTGAAAAAAATCCTCTTCTTTCCTAGGCTTTAGAAATTTATTTGCTTAAATGAAATTGGATGAAAATTAAGAACTTGGAAAATAATCTCTTCCGTGTCCCTAATCAAAACTTCCAATCACACGGTCAATCCCATACTGGAATTCATCAACTGCTTTTCTAACCAAATCAGGGCTCTGGTTTTAAGAGTTACTGTTTCCACAAAAGCTTGTTTCATAAAAACACTCCTCATGTGCGTCAAGTTGGACCTATTTGTTCTTTCATTTATTTTTACCAAGTCCTTGATTTACTTTAATGCTACAAGCCACTGAGGATTCAGGGAACCAACACTCCAACCTACACATTACAAATAATTAATACACTTTTAAGGCAAGTAGTGTGCTAAATATGTATTGCCACTGATGGAACAAGAACAGACCCTTTCTAGTGATCCACGGTAACAGATACAACACATGCCTAAGTTTTCAACTTTTACTTTCTTACCAGTTACCTTTATTAATGCTCATCATTGACTTCTCTCTAAAGTATCTTTTTGGCTAAAAGTTTAGGGAGATTAATCACAAGTATTTCTGACAGAAACAGTTAATCAACACTTTTAGGTATGGACAGTTTGGAAATGCTAACCAAGTATAAGACTACTACCACCTTCCTTCTAAGAAGTATGTCATGCTTGACTCACCTGTAACACACTCAAGCTTCAAGCTGTGGGAACTGCTTCTGCAACTGCAACCTCAAATAATTGACAGTCATGTTGCTAATTACCTTAAGAACATAACTTATTACGGCTACAGAATGATAATGTCAGCTTAGGGTTACTACCTATAGACTTGCTGTTTGGACTGTTCTCTGGAGCACAGGTTATCATTAACATATGTTGAATCTGACCTTGTAGTTATTTTAACATAACACAATTTTGATTAGTATGTTGATATATCAAGTAAATTATGTTTATAAGATATATCTTAACATTTGCTTATTTGACAAAGCAGAAAAAGTGGTTTGGGTTAAATTCCTGTTGCACTAGTCAGATGGCTGATAAGCATTTTTCTGGAAGCAAGTATTACAATTCATCTGCAGGAAAGGACTGTGAGAAACTCCCTTTGTGGAACCGAGGAACTCATCAGTCTGTACAGACTTGGAAAAAAAAATTTAACATGCAAACTGTTTGCAAGTGGGCAAACAAGCGACACATGGTACAGTACAAATAGTACACAAGCTTGCCCATTTCAACATCAGGAAGAAGCTTTATTATCCTCCAAGTGTTTTCTTAAAAGCAGCATCTGATTTTCTTCGATTGTAATTCAATTTGATTATAGATTTCTTTTGTAGACAAAACTCTATACAAACATCTCACTTTAGGTGAAAAAAGAAGCTTCCTATGCTGCACTAACTTTATGAATATGTATAATATACATGACAGCTTTAAAGAAGTCCAGACTGTAAGGTAGGAATGTTACTTGCATATACAAGGGCATTGGATAGTACCACATATTTCAACTATATACTCAATCAGATATTAGCAAAGCAATTATATCCTTTAACTGTCCACTCCTACCTTGAGAGACTGCTCAAAAAGTCTATCTTTTGTATTAATCAAATGAGAAAATACTCTACAGAATCTATTCCAACAATCTAACATTGTAACAGTTCATAAATGATATATCACTGAGCAGTTTTTCTCCCCACACTGAGAATCATCTATCTCCTTCATTTTTAAACCCTGATTCTACATTTCTGAATTACTGAAACACTAATGCTTGGATAGCATTAACAGCTGAATTCCTAAAAAGAGTCCGCCAGGTCTGAAAATTCACAGTTAAATTCTAAATAGATACTTTTAATGATGAGAAGACCTTGATGTCATTTCCATCCATTTGTCATTAAATATTATTCTCACCTCTATCCTGGTCCTTTATTCT
>VZSG01000167.1:426975-475675 GCA_013398315.1 Nothoprocta pentlandii | reverse complement strand
CCCCTTTTTCCCATACTACTACTACTCTGCTAAGACAAACATGAAAAGGTTTGATTTCTTACCTGTAACTTGAGGATCACTCTCATCAGAATATCTCCCAAGGCCTGGAGAACTAGGATGTCAGTCAGTTCCTAGTCCCATCTGCTGCCCAAGTCATTAGATCAGCCAGATTGCACCCAATTTAGTCTCTCCTAGGTGGCAAAGTACTCCTGGGTTTCCCTTGAAAGCAGCAGCAGAACCGCTGTCTAAATCTGAGCGGATGCTGTCTTCCTTTTTCATCTAAAGGGTTGAACACAGAAAGTCCAGTTAAAACAATTTTCATGTCCAGAGTGATACTCTGATGAATTTGTGATTATTCAGTAGCAGTTGGATTAAGGGTATTTAGAAAAATAAAAACAAAGTATGCAAAATAGATAGTTACCTTGGGAATCAGAACTTAAGGAATCACGAGTCTAACATAGCAATGGTATTTTAAAAACTTGTTTTTCATGTTGGCAGCCAAATGAGTCTGTTAACAAGCAGCTACCTGTCAAATAACACCACTGGTAAGAGGGACACACTGCAGTGTGCTCTACATAGGGTCTGGAAAACTTCATTTATTCTTCAAGCCTCATGGTGGTTGAAGAAAACACTGTGCCTCATTCCACAGAAGGGCCAGGAATTGCAGCAATTCTGTCACTTCTACAGCAGTAACACCTTGGAAGCCTTGCTGGAGGCCAGGGCTTTCTTTGTGCTAGGCGTACATTTTAGCTAAGGCAGAAGGGCTTAGCAGGGAAGAATTAAGCCTTGTTACACTGAACTTGCTGTGGTTTGAGCCTCCTGAGCACAAGAGGAGGGCACAGCACGAGCTGCCCCAGGCCTCGCGCCACAGCGACCCGACGGACACCAGAGAGCCCCAGCGCAGGCCGCCCGGGATGAGGGGCTGGGGAACTCACCCTACTTGGCTTAATTCTAAGTTTTTCTTTCATATCCAGCAAATCCTTAAGCTCCTACCTGCTGCTTTGTAATAGCTAATAACAAATGATCAAAAGGAGCAAAAGAAATCTTTAAATGAGGCCATGTCTAATCCCTTAGGCTACAGCCTACCAACTACACCAACTCAATGGGGGAAGGGAGAATCACCTTCCTTGTTGGCAAACTGTCTTGGGCATTGACTTAGGGAATTAATACAAATCATTCCAACTACAGACTGCAGCATTACCACTGACATACTAAAATCTATACATTATGCATCACCTTCCCCTGCTTTGCCTCCTAGTACTATATGCCTAATAAAAGCAAACACGGTTTTTAAGATTACTACTTTTAATGTGCTATGACAGCTGATTAATAACTGCAGTTCTAGGAGCTGAGCGCTTAATAACCCAAGGCAAAAAATTCAAGCTTGTTCCTTTACCAATAGAAGGGCAGGGGTGGAGAGCAACAGCACTATTAATAAAGCACCTGGAAATCGTTTTCTTAACATTGTAACAAGATTCCTTGGATATTTTAATTCTTCTGTGGTTAATATTCTTAATATTTATTCTTAAATATGAATGCATTTAAGTTAACTGTGATTCTCCAGCTGGCAGTGGCAGGTGTTATTGTACTCTTCATAAATCAGTGAAAACAAATAGAATTCAAAACTAAACACTGATATTTTCCAAGATACAAAAGGCATTAGAAATCCATGACAAGATGGTAACTTACATGGCTGAAAATCATCCATAAATATTTTCATGAAAAAATATTTTGAAGCCTATCATGAAGAAAAACAATTCTACCTTATAAACAAACAACTAGAGAGAAGCCATTTACCAGGCTCAAAACCCATGTATCAGATTTAATGAACAAGTAATGGCTATTGCTAAAACATACATGAAGACTGAGATCTGGGCTAAATCCATATTTCCCAGCAAATGCTTCTCTCTTTTTTTTCCCTATCCTTTCATCTTTGATTCTAGTAAGCACTCCTTAACATTTCTTTCAGATTTTGGTAGTGTACATAACTTGTTCCTTTCCTTCTCTGCAATCTTGCTTTTGTGCAAATCACCATCAGTACTCAGTAAAACTTGAGACTTACAAATAACAGGAAAATTGGTACTGCAACAACAGTTGCACCAGAGACTGTATCTGAACAGCTCAACAGCGTCTGCACCAGCTTGGATGCTCTGAGTCCTTGCTCAGTTGGGATCAATGATGAGAAAGAGCTGTGCAAGTTTCCTCTCTCCATGGCTATTGTTCTAGTAATAGGTCTGTGTTTCCCCACTTTCTCCAAATGAGATTCCACAGTTCAATTCAGCATTAGCATTGAAGAGGCTCTGCACATTGCATGCAATTTCGTGCTGGGCTCCTGAAGCCAGACCTAGGTGTACAGGATACAGTCACTGCAGTGTTGGGTAGCAGGCAGCAGGAGCCCCAGGGGAGGTCCAGCACAAAAGGAAACTCATCCGAAAGCTGGGAAAGGGAGTTTCACCTTCTACCTCCCTATGAACTGTGAGGGATCTGAAGAAAATGCTTCCAAAGGCTCACTTGTACCTCACTTAAAACAGCATAAATAGGAAATAATTGCAATCATCACAAGTATAGACAAATAAAGTCTAGGTCTAAATGTTAAAAAAACATGTAAAGAGGTAGCTATGGCAAAGTCCACTTGCCTACTGCAAAGCAAGTGCCAGAAGGCAAGAGGCAAGTTCAGCTGGGCAGTCTTTTTAGACATGGACTTCTGTGCCTTCCTTTAAGCACAGAGACTGTTGTAACTTACTATTGCTATTCAGAAAAAAAGCTTTTATTTCTTTCTGCTTTACTGATTTGCCATCTATCTTCAAATCTCATCTGGAAAGAGATTTTTCCCCTTAAACGTCTTAATTTCTCTCTCTCTTTCCTATTATTTAGCTTTATATCTGTATTATCTAACTGTGGAAAGCCTTTGAGGTATCATTTCTACAGAAGGTGCCATTAAAATAAAGTGGTAATACACCATACCACACTATATCACTGTCAGTACTCTTTTCCAAGGCTCATTCCACTCAGGGACACCTACCTTTAAAATCCAAAAGCTTCAGTTTGTCCATTTTGTACACTCTATTTTGTACCCAGCTGAAGTTCCTTCCCATTCCCCTTGAAAGTGACAGTCCCACCATCCTATTAGATCGCTGTACAAAAGCCACCCCAGTCTCCTAAGGCTCTACAAAGGAGGACACTACAACTAGACTCCGTCAACTGGCCAGTTACCAAACAGAACTAGCTCTAGATAGTAAGGTGACACAAAAGAATTATATTTATTGAGCATCTGCTCACACCCAAGAGGTAGAGTTATAACATAAAAACACTGGGTATAAAAAAAACAGATTCACAAAAATATGTAGTTCCTAGCAGGCCATATAGCATGGAGCTGTGAACAGCTCTTCATGCCAAGAGCACCGAAATTGTTGTTTTTAATAGTAATCTATATGATATATCTGGGTTTCACATGCTAGAATACTCAACAAAATACTTACAATCTACTGGTTGATGCATCTTTTAATCATGGACATTGATGAATGGCCAACCCTATAAAGGCTCCCACACATTCCCACTTCTGCCAAGGGGATCTCCAGAACCCAAAGCCAACTGCATAGAGCTACAAGTGTTGCAGGGAGTTTAGTGAACCCTGGCTCAGTGGTGAGATCCCCAGGTCCGCAGACCTTCTGACTTGCTTGTTTTCTGAATAAAGTCATTTATTCAGGCATATCTGTGGTAGATACTGTCAGAATGAGACTAACCATCACTAGTGCTCATCAGACCTGTAAAACCTGGCTAATAGAATAGATTTTAAAAGAAAAACACAGTTCATTGTGCTAATTCTGCAGAAATATGAAGACTAAAAATCAAAACAAAACCAAATCCTGCTTATAGCATGCTAAACACACAAGAAAATTTCCTGAAAAACTGCTTGTTATTTCAACTTGGCTACAGACTCACTGAACCCAGGGCTGACTGCACTGCAGCTCATTGTGCAACCCATTTAACACTCCATTCAAGCACAGGCTCCTGCAACTACTGCCAGAACATCCAAACCATTGTGCAGTGAAAATTAACAAGGGAAATACTATTGAGAGGAGACTGTTCTGTGATGGCTGTATTCAATCATGCTACATAAATAGCTACACTGCTATTCAGAGGCAAAAGGGAAACATCAGGCATAACTTGCTACACCAAAACAGGAGCCTTTAGAAGCCATACTCCATGCTGCTAGACCTCTGCTACATGGGGAAGTTAGCAGAGACCCAGGAGATCTGAAGACACCAAAACAGATCACTGGCATACTGCTTGAAAGAAAATTTTCAGAGCTGAAAACTTAATTTAATTTAACTTAATTTAAACTAGTTATAATCAGACTCAAAGAAAAAAACAAATAAACAAAAACCTAAAACCAAGTTTTCCAATTGACCCAATAACTCTCCTCCCTCCCATAGGAGAATACTGGATTTTAATTATGATTTAGTACAGCCAAATTTCACAGGCTTAATTCCTTATAGAAGAGAATCTGTATGTTGTCACAAGTCTCCTAAGGAAGCCAGAAACATCTGAAAGTCCAAAGAGAGCCTAAGCTCAACACGTGGCAAGACAAAATGCATTAACTTCCCAAAACATGACAAAAGATGAGGCTGCACTGATGAGAAATCACTACCACCAAGTAAACAATGGGAAACTGTTCTTCAATAGCTTCTTTGTTTGGAAGGCCTGCAGAATATGCCCAGCGCATCGCAAGAATGCAGGCACTGAATGCAAAAAATCCATCCCAAACAGCAGAGATTTGGGGAAGGGAACTGAGAAGTACTTCTCCCCTTGGTTTTCCAAAACACATGGACTGCTCAACTCTTTAGAGCATTCCTGTTCCTGCTACTCAGAGATTCATTTTTAGCAAATAGGTTTTGTCAGAACGCAGATCAAAATACTTTAAGTCATTTCGTTTGGACAAGGCCTGTTTCTGTTCAGCAAATTTCTCCTGTCAGCTAATACTAGAAACACAAGAAACCTTTTGTACATGGTGCTTCCTGCTCTCCTCCTGTTCTAACAGACACAGCTTACATCACTGAAAATGACTTTGCAACTGGAAACGTATTTTAGTTAACTCCTTGTCTGTCAACCACAAAGCTCAGATATAGAAAAGTATTTTGACTACGCTAACTATCTAAACAGGCGTTTAACAGATTAGCTGGTCCTATTAGTTTCCATAGTCAATTATCATGATTCATTTGAGAGCAACCTAGGAGCGTGCAAATATATGTACTTAAAATCTGTACAAGAAGCAGTATCCCATTTCACAATCAGGAGAGCTGTGCTTAAGAATGACTAGTGAATACTGATCAAGCAGTACAGGTTGCTGAATGATCAGTGCTTTATTCATATCAGGATAGCTAGGAAGTCCAATAATCTACAAAAACCTACAGATTTCTGTAGATTCACTAAGACCCACCCTAATGCACCGAGGTTAGAAATGTCTTCTTCTAACTGAACATGATTTTCTCCTTACTAAACTTGATGGATATGCATTTCTCTACCTGCTAGCATGTAAATTAACATTTCAGCACAAAGGCTTCACTTTGTTTTATCCTGCACTGTCTTACTGTGAATGTGATAGCAAAGACCTGGAGTTCCCAGGGCCTCATCTGAAAGACACGCTGAGATAAAGGTATAAATAATTCAGCCAAGGATCAGAAAGCAGCTAACAAAAGGACAGATCACAGGATGAAGGATACTGGGAGCTCACTGCCAGACCTTATACCTTTATCAGTGGAAAAGGTGCAGTGCTTCTCTTACTGCTCAAAAGCACATAAAAGCTTTGGATTTCCTCTAAACTATTCAAAATATAAACAGTATGAACAATAACTTGAAGACCTCAAAAATATAGCTATCATGATGCTACACAACTTGCATTGTATACATCTGAAAATGAACACCTCCAAAACTAAGCGGGAATTTAAATAGGGGGTTCTTCAAGCTTCCACACAATGCTGCAAAACGTGCAGCAAATACTAGGTGAATGCCTCTTCTCTCAAGCTTCTGGATTCCTCCACTTTTGCTCTTTTAAACATAAATGTTTTGATAATTCAGTTTTTAAATCCAGTTATACACATGTGTAAAGTACACACTTTGAAAGTGATCTTTGAGGTCAAGCTTCCCAAATCTATTATAATAGGTCACACCAACTAACAGTGACTGCCTGGTTTTCCAAGAACTATATTGGATAATGCAAACTCCTCAAATCCAGACTCAGTTTTTTGATGTCTTTTTGACTATTCATATCTGTCCAAGCCAGAGCATACAGCACATGTGACTGTCAAAATACAGATTATGGCCTTTATCCTGTTAACCATGAAGAAGCAAAAGTCTCATTTTGTCAACTACTGTTTTTCTTTCCCCACCCGCACATACTTCATCCACAACCACGTATTCATGTCTTATTTACTGCTTTTCTTATGATTCTTATGCACATCATTAAAAGATGATGGACTGACAGGGAGGCAGTTTTCAAGCACCACCACATGGCTTACACACACTTCACTCTCCACATGACCCACCAGGGCTCTAAATACTGCACGTGCCCTATTCATCTGGCTACTCACATACCTCAAAAACAAGTATGGGCAAAGGTAACAAAAAAAGTCCATGTCAAAAGGGCATTTAAGGTACAACGGTAATGCCTCAAATATTAGGCAATACTGCAAGTAAGAGTGTACATGGGACAAATATCAAGAATCCTAACACACCTTTGGCTGATGGTATTACCTAGTGCAAAGTTAAATTACAAGCAAAAAATGGAAGCCATAGATGAACCCACCCACAGGTTCAAGTAAAAGTATCACTGTGTTTTGGTTTCTGATTATCAATTCCAATTTGGAACCACATTATTGGGCTGTCTGCAAGCAGTACCAGCCAGAAATTGTGCCACTCAAGTCAGGACAGTTGGATTCAAGGAAAAACAAGTCCTTTCATTTGATCATATATCATATAAAAAATGATGTTGTATGAAGTGATCATTGCATTATCGGGAAGTAAAAGAGATATCTGAAGAGGAACATGGTAATATGCTTTACTGGAACGCGACAGCTGGGCTGCAGTACTTCTGGAAGAAAGTAGATTTATTTTGAATCCCTAATTGTCAGATTAAAATATTTGACATTTGAAAACTGAAACAATGTACCTTATTTTTATACACAGCCCATAGGAGTTGGCCACGGTGCTTCCTGCACAGGCAGGTAGCACAGCAAGGACCGCACAGAACCTGCAGCAACCCGTCAGCATGGCACCTAATTGGGTTTATCGTGTCCCTGAGGAACTTCGCGGCTGGCTGAGCAGGCTCCTGTCCTCAGCACAGATGCCAAGGGGAGAGCAGCAGCAGCAGCTTGACATGCTGGTCACATCCCACCCTCCATCCACCCAGCGCCTGCGAGCAGGTACCTCATAACCATGCAAGTCACATCGGCTGGACCGCTGCCGCAGCCAACAGATTCACGCTGGGCCCTCGATGCAAATAACAAGGACACCAGGGCCACAAGATGTAGGATGCTGTCTTGATTATACAGATGCTGTTTCCAGGCTGGAACATTCCAGGCTGCTGCTCCTCTGGCAGGTATGCAGTGCTTCTACACCGCCTCGCTTAGCCTCTGGCTCAGCAGCAGCACCATGTAATACATAAAAGCAGAGGGCTCCGACGCGGGGCTGTGGGAAACACACACAATTGAGTCACTGAGCGGCCACGGGCTTGGCAGTGCCCAGCACTGTGTCACAGCACGAGCCACGCATTTCCCCCACCACCCTGGCCACTGAGTAACAAGCAGACAAAATGCTTGGGACAAGCAGACAAAATAAAACATCATAAAGGTTTGTCACAAACACCTTTAAATCACTTACTGATCACATTGCCATCACATAGAAATAACTTCCCATTCTGTTGAGCAAGTTCTTTTCCAACTCCCACCCCATCCCGCTTCCCAATCAGGTCTCTGATTTAGTCAAACCCTTCTTCCTGCCCCCCCCAAACAAGCAGGCAGCTGAAGCCAGCAGCGCTACGTGAGGGCAGCTTTCAGCCACAGACAGTCGCACACCCGCTACACAAGTGCAACATCAGCCTCCCGCATTGCCAGCTCCAATGGCACTCAGACAAAGCAAATATTTTAAAGCCTGGCTGAAAAAAAAAAAAAAAATCTAAGTGCAAGGATAAACAGACACATTTGATGGCGAAATTCCCTTCTCAGCCCTCACTTCAAGAGAACAATTTTGAGGTCAATACATGCACGTTTAGAACAATGCACAAAGCACATAATTGATTACCTTTTATTATGTAAAAAAAAAAAAGGCCCCGTCTAAACAAATACTTGTCAACTTCCAAGTTAGGCTCAACAGGGCTTGCTAAAGCACCAACATTAAGAGTGTTATTGCATCTAGCTTCCCAGCCAAGGAATTAGCTCTAGGTTTCAAAATCACTGTGATTATAAGCAGGACAGGCAGTTACAGGGGAGAGCATGAACTTCAGTTAGCCTGGAAACCTGTGCATTAACCCTGCAAAATGAACTCCAACAGGCATCTCTATGGAAAGTACATTTAAAACTTGTTAATTTTCAGAACTCAGTAAAAAACTGCTCAAAACAAGTGCTGCTTGCATAATAAACACGTTGGAATGAAATATTTCTATTAACAACAAAACCAAACAAACATAGTTAGGTCAGAAATTACACCACCTAACACTGACAGGCCCAGTGAGATGCCTCACAGGGTTTCAAGTCTAAGAAATGCTGTATCAGTAGGCTGAGTACCAGGATGAGCAGACACGACCCTGACAGAGCACCCAACTGCTCAGCAGTTTGCAGATCTTCCACGCCCAAAGATCCAACACTTGATGCACACAAAACAGCAAAATAAACAGAAAAGAAACGCCTCCTCCAGACACACTAATTTCCAGACTTAAGTCATATAAAGAAGCCTCTAAATGTGGCATGTAGGACCAGATTTCTTTTCTGAACATCCATGTCCAGTTCCAGGACATAACAGACTTCATCCCTTGAAAATCTCGGTGTTTGGCACCTGTGGCTCCATTCCCTACACAAGCTCACCATGGATTATTAAGGGCTGGCTTGGTCTTGTGCATTCAGTTTAACAACTGCAGAGGAGAAGGATGATCCAAGTTATCCTTCAGGCAGGTTTCTGCAAGAAGGACCATTTATTTTGATGTGATGTAGACAGGACATCTCCCACACGCTGCCAGTCACCGTGTCAAGGACAGCAGAAAGGAGCTCCAGAGACACCAAATGACAAGGCACACTGCACAGCCTGAGCACATCTTGATTTACATCTTCACAGTTATATCACGTTATTAAGCAAACAGCTTCCTAAGTGCCAGCAGTGAAGCCTTTGTGGCAAAAGGCAGTTCACAGCCTACACCCAAACACCAGCTGCCCTTGTTGCTTTGGAGGATCAGAGGAAGCTAGAAGCAATAATAAAAAAAATACATCAAAGAAAGGAAAAAAGTAATTCATCACAACTTTATTTAAACACTGTAGTAACAGAAGCCTTCCCCAAGGTTGACAACATCAGCACAGGTGGCCCTGTTTAACACCTAATGCTACTGTGCAACTTAGGTACAGCCCAGAAATTGCTTTTATTGCACAAAATCAGGAGCCCTGGTGACTAAATCTGAAAACTGAGACACAGTCAGGCCTAAAGTCACTGACTCTGTTTCTACACCCCAAACTAAATCACAGAATACTAGAGAACCTTTTCCCAAGACCTTTCCATTGGCTGGCTCGCTCTGCCCTAGAGCCTTCTCCATCAGCAACATTCTGTGCCAATAGTGTTTGTGGCAGGACAGATGACAGGGTACTGCGCTCTTGCGCCCAAGCCGGTGCCAGGCTTGACATTTCCAAGAGGCCCTGTGAACGGCTGCTGCTAGTACATGACCACAAAGCAGATGTAGTGAAAAACTCACATACTTGTGCAGTTAGCTGCTCCATGAACCATGACACTGGTGACTGGCTGATACTGCTTGATCATCTCGCAGATCTCAAGTTGACACTTACCGTATTAAATATCACACATACATCAAATTCACACAGCCAAGTGTAGGATGAAGCTTTAACAGCTGAAAGATCCGATTTATTCCAGTAGATCAGAATATTGCAAGGCAGCCTTTAGTACTGCAAACCCTAGCTAAATGTCCTCACACAAATATCCTGAATACACATATATAAACATCATTTGCATGATATTGTGGGCACTGCAGCGCTCAAACAATTTGTCTTGCTCCCCTGACTCGACTTCTGTGGAAGCTGAAGCCTCATTCTGTGCCTGCCCTTCATTAACCATTTCAGCGCTAACGACATCAGACAGACAGTAGCACATTTTTATTACGTGCGCAAACACATGCAACTTCATAATAGGCCCAAGTGAACAAAAGACTGGACAGAGATTCAAGACAACCTAAGTACATGGTTCTTGTCAAACACTTCCTTGTATCATGTTTCAATTTTCTTAGCAAACACTAAGTGCCAGCCACACAGCCAAACTAAGCAAAGTACTAAAAAAGGACACATCTACCTAGATGACATCCACCTCCTACCATCCCAGCAACAGAGCATGGGTCAGTAGATCAGACTCCAGAAAAGTGACCTAGACGTGTAAGAACACATTGACAAATGCCCCAAAGTCTTACAGAGCAGGAGTACTGGCCCTGCAATTAATAAGGATCTCTCTAGGATCAACTCAAGTAGCATTTACTGAACATCTTCCAGCAACGAAAACATTTCTCAAGTTAAATAGCCAATCGGAATGAGTGCAAAGCAGAAAAAGGGCCAGCAGTAGCCCAGAACATAAAAGGCTTCCTTGGCACAGACAGCCCACTCCAGCCTTGAGCTGCTGGCTCAAGGCCTTGAGCAGCTCATACAGACCCGGAATTTTACTGCCAAACGTAGGAGCTTGGTTCCTGTCCTACCATGATGGTGCCCCAAATTCAGGACCGTCCCTATCCACAACCCTCTAGTGCCTTTGGTTAATTCTTTACTCAAACTCTGATAGCATAAAGGGAAACCTGAAGAGGTTACTTTGAAGGAGCAGGTGCTCTGCTGGGCATGACCTGTTCTACCAGCAGCCCAGGTTTAGAGAGCCAGGCAAGAGAAGGACGCAGAGACAGGGCCTGCTTTGAGTCAATAAATGAGCAGGAACCTCTGCTAAATCTTCAGCTGAAGACATGCCACTGGTAACATATGACATGGAAGGTCAAAGATTTGGCCTCTCCCTTTTATATTCAATTAATGAAAAGCTGCAGAACTTATAAAAACATCTTATCTGGCATCAGACTGGGCTTAGATGAGGCTTTGCATAGTTGGGACCACACTCCTCTTGGTTTGGCGGCTTCCCACTCTCTGCTCCCTAACTGCTTTTAGGTTCTATTGATTCTACCTCAGATCAAGCTTTAATAGCACTGAAGCCTAGGGCAGCATGCAGAAAATATTCTGTGAATTACAGAATATAGTTAAAGTGCAATATAGGTAAATGAAATGCAAGTATCATTTGCCTGAAGAGAGCACTAAATGTAACTAATTGCACCTATTTACATTTTGCTTGGCTTGAAGGAAAGTCCTCACCATTACTGTAACCTTTATTATTGCAAGGCAGATGAAATAATACATTTAACATATATAGTTTTCATGCCTAGGAGATGTGAAATACACATCTGATGTTTCTAGATACAGGCACCACTTTGAAAAGGTATCCCCAAATTATTATAGCATAGTATAATTCAGTCAACATTTACATTTTTGAAAAATTTCCAAGACCAGAAGTTCTAATATGTGCCAAAGCACCTTGTTTCCATTTTTCCATTTTAGAACAGTCTAGAAAAAAGAATCCACTTCTGCTACTTCCCTATTTTACATATACGTAACATTTGTTTTCCAAGAGAACCTTTCCAGCTATATCATTTCCCCTTTGTGGTTTACTAACAAAATAAAATAAAATTCAGAGTTAACCTAGGATAAAACCAGTCCATAACAAGTGCAGAACTGTAGAGACTCCTCCAATTTTTTTTTCTGATATTCTAACACAACAGCATATATCCACTGTGCAAGAAAACACAGAACAAGAATAACATGCTAGAAAACAAACAAAACACTGGGTGGCTGCTGGTGCAGTTCACAGACATGGCCCATGGCACGGCAGACGTGCACACAGGACAGACTTGGTCTTGACATAAGCCAAGTCTCCAAGCAATATGGCCAGATATTTTAATATAATATGGCCATTAAATGCTGAGCACCTGGTAGAGGATTCATGTGTCCGAGTACTTCCTCTCAGAAGTTCTTTTGTGAGGAAGCATCCCTTTGGAAGAACAGCTATTGCTCCTTCAAGTTGGAGTGCACTAAGGTTAAACCTGAACTGTGCTTCAAAAGAATTAATAGAAATACTTTGTGTTCAGATGCCTAAGTTCTCAGGTTAATAGGCCCAAATTTGCTGCAAAATCTGAAGATTACAGGATTGGCTAGACCAAATTTTGAGCTCATATCAATACATAAAGCCAAGAAAAAGTCTCAAAGACATAGTATCAACCACAAACAGACTATAAAACATGTCCAAGAACAAGTAGTCAGAATAGTATAGTCATACTACCAGGCAAATTGATTAAAAAACACACATGCACGCACACAATTTTTCCTTTCTCAACTATAGCAGCTCCTAGAATCTGTCCTGCAGTCTCCTTTTCTAGGGCACAGGTAGCTTCTGCCTCCTGTAATCTCTTTTCTGCTTCCAACAGTCACCCCCACATTCCTGTGAAGAACATGCAGAGAGGACTGAAATCGGGTTACCGAGCTAACTAATAAATCTCTTCCCAGGAGAAGTTTAAAATACAAGAGGCCAAATAATTCAGTAAGGCACTTGGCACTAGAGCTATGGAGCTGCCACTTGTCATTAGCAGCAGGAATATGGTCGGCTTACCAGGCAACCTCACCAGCCTGCACAATAGCTTCTATTTTCAGACATATCTTGTCAAACAGCATAGAAATAACACGAGTCACATGGATTTATTTTTCCTGACACCACGTTGATCACACTAGGAGGCTAATGTAATGGTCTGTCCTCCAACTGGACTCCAGACTAACCTGCGGACTTCAAGTATCTCATCTGCAACTACAATGTACTATAGGTCTCTTACCCCTAGATGTTAGAAACTTTTTTGGGGGATAAAAATAAAAAAAATCTACTTCCTTGGGGTAGGCAAAGGGACCATCCAGAAGTATTACAGGTCTAACAGCGCTATGGCATTTAGTACCTTCCCTCAGCTTCTGTACCGTCAGCACTGACTCAGCTGCACTGACCATATTAATCCAGTTAACTCATCCTGACAGGCCAGATGGAGCTGAAGAACTTCAGAACGGAAACCTAGGCCATCTGCAGTCCACCCCATTAAGGTGAGTCACTGGCAGCACCAGCACGATCTCTCTCAGGACCAAGCTAACCAAGTGTGTCCTACACATGCTTGTTCCATGCAGTCACACACAAACAAAATATGGTGGTAAGAACTGCAGTCAAGAGACTGCGAAGCAATTAATCCACAGACCACTTTTTACCATAGAGGAGAAACTCCTGCTACTGATCGCCAAGAGATCCAAGTAAAACACATTACAAAATAGTTCCTACTAGTCAGAGGAGCAAAAAGCCAAGCCAGCTGCAGGACAGAGTGGACAGCCTTACCCAGCCAGCAAAACTACCATGACTCTCCTCCAGAACCCAATCCCTCATGCTCCTCCCCTGCTGTTTCACATCCCCAATTGCCAATGAACCTCATTAGCCTTCCTGCATGAAGCACCTGCTAATCCACCCACCCTTGTTAGTGCACTGAAGAGCATCTGCTAGTCTGCAGACTGAGCAAGCCAGAGCCATTAACCCTATCCCTGCCAGATCTACTTACTGCCATGCATTCAGGTTATAACATGACCAAACCAAGTGTCTCAATACATTAAGTACCACCTCCACACTTAAGTAACACAGGATTCAGCAGTGCTGGAGCCCACAGTCTCATGACCCTAAACAGACCCAAGTCATACAACTGTCTTAATTTTATTGAGAGAAACAAGGGAAAGGCAAAATCCACCACCATAAACACTCACAAAAAGATGCTTTTCATGCACTGGAACATTTCGCTTTACCAATTTTTAGTCCTGCATACAAATGAGTTTGTACAGTCTTCACAACCTGTTCATAACCTCATGTGCTATCTGCAGCCTTCTTTTGCAAAGAGAAGCACAGGCCTCCTCACCATGTCCCTCAATATAAGACTGAAGAAAATTTACTCCCTCTGATCTGATACCCTGGTGACCAAAATGCACACAGGATCACAGAACAGTTGAGGTTGGAAGGGACCTTTAGAGACCATCCTGCTCCAGCAGGGACACCTAGAGCATAGGGTGGCCTCCAGGCAGAATGTGAAGACCTCCAGAGGAGATTCCAAAACCTCCCTGGGCAGCCTTTTCCAGGGCTCTGTCACCTTCACAGTGAAGAAGTTCTTCCTCACATGGAGATGGAACTTCCTCTATTTCAACTTGTACCCATTACCCCTTGTCGTGTCACTGGCCACCACTGAGAAGCATTTGACCCCATCTTTCCTACATTCTCCCCTCAGGTATTTGCACATGTTGATCATACCCCCCCTCACTCTTCTCCAGGCTAAACAAGCCCAACTCCCTCAGTTTTTCCTCATACTAGAGATGTTCTTGCCCCTTAATCATCTCTGCCACCCCACATTGGACCCTCTCTAGGAGTTCCACATTCCTTTTGTGCTAGGGAGCCCAGAACTGCACACAAATTATATGCAACCATTTGTATTACATACTCTTCCAGCTTTGGTGCACAGGTTTTCTGCCAATCTCTATCTTCCTTCTCCATTATATATGAGGGGGGAAAAAAAAAGATATGAGTGAATTAAAAAACAGTATTGCAACCTCAGTTTTATAAAGGTTACAGACAAAACAAGAAATCCATAGGAAAATTACTTCATCAGCAAACACTCTTAAAATTCTGTAAACAGACACGACAGGTAACAGAAAACAAGTCCAGTTGTACCACCAGGGTGCAGAGACCATCATGGAGAACTAGTTGATGGGGTCTTTTTTTGGATGCTTATAGTACAGCCAGGGAGCAAACCAGATCGCAAGAGCCAATATGGAGCTTTTATTACAAGGTTCAGCCATGAACGACATGATCTGACCAACTCATTTTTTCAAACAAGTTTGACAAGTTGACACCTTGCTGCTTCATTCTTGATTTATACTGCACAACTCGCAGAAGTCATCTCTAACATATCATGCAGGGCTTAATTTATTGGTTTTGGAATATTACTGTAATATCATGTCAAACTATTGTGGAAGGTAGGTGTTTTCAGTTTCAGAATATTCAAGCAGGAAAAACTGTTGTCACTCTCCTGCAGAGTAAAGCTGCTCAGATACAAGGATACTCATGTGTTTTTCTCCAAACCTCTACTCAAGTTTCCTGAGCTGTCCCTCCTGTCAAAGGGAACAGCAAACATGATGCACATTTGTGCAGCTGAGATTAGATGGGCTCTTTCTGCTTCAAAGATGACAGAGTTCATATTAGAAACAGGGCAGCATGGTACCAGTTTATTGGTACTGTTGCTCCAAGCTGACAGCAAAAGCAGAGCAAGTTTCATGTCTTGCTTGCCTTGTCTTAGGAATTCACATGAGTGCTCAGCACAGCTGATCACATCCTATGTCATTGCCAAACTCCCAGGCTGAATCGGACATCATTTTGTCAAAATCTGACTGGCATTAAACAAACATCAGATATATATCTACACAAGAGCTTCCCTTCACCTTAAGAGCTCATACTGCTGCCAGACAAGTTACTCCCTCTCTGTCTTTTAGAGGGTTTCCTGCTCTTTTTGAGGCATCTAACTCAGAATTTCCAAGTTCCTGATTCCAGCTGGATCAGACACATGTAGCAGTTACAGATATGACAAACAGGTAAGACACTACCTAGACAAGGACATACCACACTTAAGTGTAGAGGCAAAAAATAACTTACATGGCAAGTACTGAAAAAAACACACTGCAAAATAACCTCTCAGCCTTTTAATGGTGAATCATTAGCAAGATTTGAACCTCTATCTGCATATTAGTTACCAAATAATTAGTTATCTAGCTAAAACTAGTTCAGTGATGCAGCTTTGATTGTAAATTCATCGGAAAGGCAGCACCTTCCAGTATGGTGGAAATGTAGCCTGGAAAGCTGATTAGTATGTCAGTGCAGATGATAAATGGTGATCATCATTACTGGCTGAGAAGGTCAGTCATGTCAGCAAGCAACAGCAGTAAAGAACAGGAATGCTCTGCTTCAGCTCATGCTCCGTTTACACCTTGTCAGAACACACTGGCAGGAGAACTACCTGGTTCACAGGACTTGCTGTAACTGTTGGACACTAACTCACTCTAACTGCCCCTCTAGGTTGGCTTCATCCTTCTGTGTCTCATGAAGTCTCTGGGTTGCTTGTACAGTGAGTACCAGCAAATACAGGGACAATCCAGTCTCTCTCATCTCCTTATGTCTTTCTTCCTATTTCCTACAACTGAGATACAGCCAGCACTACTCAGTGCTGTATGCTAATGGTGATTTTCTGCTTGGCTCTTCAGCAGTATTGAGACAGACGTGAAGATTAATGAGGCATTTATTTTCCATCTAGGAACTATTAAAAATGTGCTTTTAAATTCAAAGGTAGATATAGATAGTGTAAAATGAAATAATTTCACTTCTGTGGGACAAATTCATAGCTTTTTTGGCAGCAAGTATTTAGTCCTATTACTGTCATCCTTGTCCTGGG
This sequence comes from Nothoprocta pentlandii, assembly GCA_013398315.1. Classification (NCBI taxonomy): domain Eukaryota; kingdom Metazoa; phylum Chordata; class Aves; order Tinamiformes; family Tinamidae; genus Nothoprocta; species Nothoprocta pentlandii. The sequence goes on along the minus strand of VZSG01000167.1, from coordinate 458,829 downwards.
GATCTATTATGTGCAAGATACTGGTTGTATTCTTTCAGTTCTGTAGGTATCATCTTATTAGGGTGACAGAGCCCTGAAACAGGCAGCCAAGAGGTTGTGGAGTCTCCTTCTCTGGAGATCTTCAAAACCCACTTGGACACAGCCCTGTGCACCTGCTTTAAGTGACCCTGTGTGTGCAGGGGGTTGGACTAGATGACCACTTGAGGTCCCTTCTAGCCTTAAGGATTCAATGATTCATTAAGAACTATATATACACATCCAGAATAGTAGTTCTGAGACTAACTTGATTTTAGCCAGCAATTTAATAAATGGTATTAGTGCCTATTCACAAGTTCCAACTTATTTTTTTTTCAATAATAAAAAAGTAAATTAACTAATCCTCTTTCTATAGGTTGCCACCCACTTTTCAACAGCTGCACATTACAGAAGAAAACACCTTCCTGAACCGTAAAGGCAATATTAATAGCACACACATGTAATACAAGCAAAGACCACTAGAGCTGCCTTGGAAACCTTCTTGGAGAAGAGGGAGAAGCTGAGGGCCTGGGGAGCAGGCCACCTTGACAGCAGCCTGGTCCATCTCCCCAGAGCAGCCTCTAGAAAGGCCTCCTCACCAAGCAAGAGGCAGGTCTGGCCCTTGGCCTTAGCAGCCGCCCTCAAAACATCCTGGGAAATGGAACTGTCATTCCTGGAGCATCTCAGTTGTGTTCGACAGCTTGATTTCTTTTTACATTATGGGAGACTATGACCATTTTAAGTAAAGCTGTTAGTGGTAGAGTAGAAGGGGGAAAAAATAACCAGTGCTGCTCTTCAATATGTCTGCTCTTCAGAGATAGCCGGCACTGAGCAAATACACAATTACACAGGAATTCTGCATACCATGAAGCATAGTTAACAGGAGACCATAAAGCAACCAGGCTAAGACACAAGGGCTCTAAAGGTCACACTTCTTGGCTGTATCCTGCTGCTGAGAGGCATCTGACTTGGAGTTTCACATTAAGGTTTAGGTAACAGAACTTCACTGTAAAGGTGAGATTAATTATGGCAAAAACAAAAACAGAAAAAAAAACCAAAAAAGTCATTTTAACTTCAAATATATGAAAATATGGAAGGTTTAAAATAGCTAATTATTTCATTTTGCTCATTTTTTCTTTTACTGAAAAAGACATTTGTTTTGCCCACATACTGTTTAGTCTGTAGAAGAATAGCGTGAGCAGTGTTTTTCCCAAATGAACCTTGTTTATTTGGGTTTGGCAACAGGGGATTTTTTTTCCATCTATGCCCCACCACCTGTGTTAAAATGCTTGTTTTGCAACAGAACAGTGCTAAATTGTCTACGAGTGCTGGAAAATTTAATTAAAACTCACTTCAAAACCAACACATCCTGTTAGCATATCAGGAAAACTATGGGCTCATCATTAAATTAATTAGCAAGTTTATAAAATCCAAAAACACAAAAATCTGTTCAAATATGCATGAACACACACACACACACAGAGAAAGCAGCCACCCCCAGTAATGCAAATGCTCTTGGACCTGGTGCATTGTGGCGAGGCCCCCAGAGTCGGGCAAACACGAGCGACCATCTGTTATTGCTGTCTGCAAAGCAGCGACTTCCCCCCGACGGCTCCTCGCAGGCAGCGGCAGCAACTGCTGCGGCGGGAACTGACAGGCAGCAGCCCCGCTCCCCATCCCTCCTCGCACTCCGCCTGCATGTTAAATGGCTGCTCCCAACCCACGAGTAGCTCCTTACATGCTAAAACTCAATATGCCTTCTCTGCGCGCTCATTTGGATTGCAGCAAACCCAGGGAAGTGTCAGGGAGCAAGCGAAGGGAAAAAAAAGAAAGAGTTGGAGGATGGAGAAGCCCTCAGGGAGCACTCATGATGCCAAAGAGACACTAATTTTCAAGCACCATCTGTCAAGAGCCACTTGGAGCTTTTGCTTTCTTTCCCTGTCTTTTCTCTCCTTCATGCCCTCCCCCCTGTTTTGCCGTCTCACTTGCCATACCAAGTGGCAAAAACCTCCAGAGATAACAGAGAAAACACATGGACTTCATTTGCTTGAAAGGCAAAATACAACCTAGGGACTGATGGAACTGCAGTGCAAATCAACATTAGGCTCCAAGAGGGGTGTGTGTGGATGCATGGGATGCTCTGTCTGATAATATTAACTGCTAACCTCTTTCAGTGGTGCTGGCATACACATTTCAGGAGAGCAATGAAACGAGCTTCACTCTGACTCCCATATCAGCCACTAGTTCAGCCTCCAGCCTTCCCCTGTCTGTGGGTACAACAGGAGCACCAAGGCTGCCTGTGTGACAACACAGCCGCTGAACAGAACCACGAGCCCAACTGTCCTCAACTTGGCAACATCCCGGCACCTGGGGCAGAGCCTTCACCCCAAAGACGCTTTATAACTTACGAGCAACAACCTTGACAGCTCCCCTGCGGAAGCTGGTATAGGAAATGTGCTCATTTCACTGTAACTTACACATTTAGATGAATGACTTAGCACAGGGTTTGCATGGCACATATACAGCACCTCAGGAAACTCGGCATCGAGTGCAACCATCATGAAGGCTCGCGGGTTATTGGACCTAGGGAACAAGGTCTTTCAGCCAACAGCGGCAGCAGGCATGAACCTCCACCCCAGAGGACTCACACGAGCAGGGTGCCTATGGAGGGAGGGAGAAGATGGACCCTTGCTGACCAATCCTCTTAAATAAAGATTCTTATCATAAAATGAAAGCCAGGAAAGCCAGATAGTCATAGTAAGCATCACATTTGGCCTTTCATGGACAGGAGTGAACTCCAACTACCAAATACTTTGTCACTTCTTATTTAACCAATTTGTTTTCTAGTCACTAGACTTCTGGTCATTTAGCAACGTTACCATTCTTTTCATAAATAATTTCTTCCTCCCATAGCATTATTGTACACAATTACTCCAGTGCATGAGACAACTGTCTGCCTTGCCCTATCACTCACCTTAGTATTTTCTTTGTTCACTGGATCAAAACAACCTGAGGGACTGTATCATTGCACCAGGTCAGCAAGACACTTGGAATCTAAGGGGCTTGAAGCATTGGAATAGTCTCCTCAACATCAGAAAGACCATTCAGGAATTCATAAATAAAAAAATAAGTCCAGTAATATTCAGGCTTTTAAACATATATGTATATTTCCCTCCTTCCTATACAGACTGCCTTATTTAGGATCCACTTTCCTCAGTTCTGCTCTATTTTCTTATCATTTCAAGAAAGCGTTTTTCTTCCATTTGCTATCATCTTTTCCTTGAACTACTTTTTTTTCTCTTCATTTTAATTCCCACCCACCAATCCTTTCCATATTTCAAGAGGCTATCTTGACCTGCCTCTGCAAAACTTGACCCTACATTTACCTCCAATTGCTTTGGCTTTAAAGCCCATTCTTCTCCTCCAAGGCTCACGCCTGCAGCTTCCAGCTCTTGTCTGCGCCTGTCTCTAGGTCACTACATCAAACAAACAAGAGCAGAAGCAGCTGAGCAGTGAATACTATGAGCCCAGTTCTTTCCCCATCCAGCAACTGGTTTTACTTGAAGGCTACCAAACTACTCCCAATTTATCTTCGTTTAAAACAGTAATGGTTCCTCTAATGTATTTTTTATCCTGAAGGCAAAGCTAGAGAATCTATGTTATTGTTGATGTTCAGGAAGACAAAAAGCAGACTGAATAAAATCCTATAATATGAGAGCTCAAAGAAAAAAAAAAGTTTAAAAACTACATGCATGCTTCCTTTTCAACTTTTCTCAGTGCTGACCCCACCCAAGACAAATCTTCCAATTACACAGCCTGTTTCTGATGGGATTAAAGTACCCAACTCGACTAACAGTTCAAATGAACTCACATGAAAAAATACATCCAATATTATGTCCACCTCATGTATTTGAACATATATTTCATATTACACACAGACATCTTTTAAACACAATACTTAGAGAACTTGCATACACGGTATGTTATTTGCATACATGGATTTGCAATAGATTTTAATGTCAAGGTTTAGAATTTTTCAAGTTCTATCAATATATCACATAAACCAAGAGACCCTTGGGCTTGGGTCTATGCAAACTGAGCTTTGTTCATACCATGTCAAACTCCATAAATGACAGCATTTGTTATAAGAACTGGAGTACCATTTCGTGTGCTTTATCTCTTCCCTCTTTGTTAAATCAATTTTCCCCCCCTCCAAAGGTACACATGTGGTGGCATAAGGAGCAAACGATAGACAGATGGCATTGAAACACCACAGTACCATAATTGAAGCTTATTTTCATACATCCCTGCCAGTTCAAAATCTAACTGCCAATAAAACAATACTGTGAAATTGCCACATCTAATACTTACTTCTCTGAAGTTACACTTGAACCCACCAGTAAGTCCTATGCTCCCTAGACAAAACATTTTCTCCACTCTTTTTTCAAATAAGGACTATAAATCTATGTTCAGTTTGAATGAAATCTTACCTCTCTCATCCCCAAAGAGCTGTCTTATTTATTCTTAATGCCAGTATGAGAATGGTTTTAGACATCTTTTATTAAACCGCAAAAATGACACAAATCATATAGCACACACTGCTTTTATAGAGGGTCTAACTGAATCAGGATTAAGATATAAGAGCCTTGTTATATTAGTATTGACTGAAATTTAACAGTTAAAGCATCTGTTTTGGATTCTTCAGGAATTCATCCTAAAGCACAGCAGAACCGCTGAGATGTTCACACTCATTCTTTCTCTGATTCCTTTTAACCTGAGAGATATATATATATATATATATATAAAAACATATATATACACAAGATTACTTATTCCAAGAAAATAATGGAGACAACCAATTATTGTATTTACAGCTACTGGATGCATTGACTTGAAGTTAACTAGTCTACCCTAGAAAACTCCAAACTTTTTCCGCAAACTCATGCTCTTATACTGAAAGCCTTCACACAAACATTTTCAATACTATGAGATTTTATTCTGATTCATTTAACTGAGAAACACAAACTTCAATAAATACTTATACAAGTACTTGTAGATTAGATTCTGCTTTAAGTGTGTACAAATGTGTACATATGCATATGGAGGTGTATGTTTATATGCATCTTATTAAATATCTAGGTATAAATCAATATGGGAGGTCAACAGATGGACTACCAAGTGTGCAGACCTCCCTGCTCACCCACTAGCACCAAGTGATTCTGCACAGTCCTGCCAAGTGTCTTCTGCTGAACCACTGCTGTGCAAGGGCAGCTGAGATTAGGAGCTGCACCAAGTATTAAGGCAATAAAAAGTGCTTTTAGGAAGCCTGAAGCAGTCCCTGTACCCAAGTCTTAGGTATTCTACCAGTGCTGGGTAATAGAAAAGCTACTCTCAGGACAAGGCATGTGTCAATAAGGAGATCTGTCTAGCCTGAGTCTACAGGAAAGTTCTCTGTTCCTAGCACTTAGCACAAATAGGCTTAAAAAAAACCCTTCTCAAATCTCATTTGTTTTTAAAAAGTGCATTTTTACCCTTTATTCCTTAATTTTAAATAAAACCACTATCTTCTGCCTTCATTATTTTCTTGTTCTATTCCAACAAGACAAGGTGGGATGGCTAAAAATATTATTACAGTATGTATAAGACAGGTTTAAAAGTTCCTTCGATTCACATTGACCAGATGATCCATTCTGGGCACTGACAGAAACATAAAGCAGCTGCAGAACTGGATCACAGCTGCAGCCTGCACCAGCAGGCTGCAGATTTGGACCTGGGCTTTGAACCCTTGACTAGGACTAGTACAGAGATGCACCAGGGTAAAAAGGTCCTGCACAAGTGAGAAACCTGCAGAGCTTGAAGGCCACGACTGCCACGACTTGCTAAAGTATTATTCATCTAGCATATTACGTTAAAGAAAATATTCACTGAGAGCTCTTTAGTCTTGTCAGGATGATAGCCAAGCTAGCTTGAGTTTTGCGTTTGCAGACATAGTGGGGAAGAGGGGACAGGACAAGGCAGCAGGCAGCTGTCCCATTTCATCCAGAAAGAAGAGGGTGCCATAGTGGAGCAGTGATCCATGAACTACATCTGCATGTAGCATTTATCTGAAATGAACATCCTCTGCTTCCCATGACTTGGTCACAAACTGTGGGGTCAACTTTCATCCAATGTGAAAATTTTTATGTCTGTGTACTTGCTACCCTCTGGCATCCTGCCCTCTTCAGTACTCTCACTCTTACCCCTAAGTGAGGCAAAGCATCTTTGGCATCATATTTAGCATGCATCTGTTAAAATCCCAGCAATTTCATAAAGTGACTCAGCTTACCACCCTACAGTAAAAAGTTCTTGTGCATTATTGACAGGAAAGAGAATACAGGCGGCAAAGGAGACATGAAGGACCAAGCTAGCCAGCTGACTCAAAACTCTATGACCACCAATGCGGCAAACAGGAACAGCTTTCATGTTCACATGCACAAGCATTTTGAATCCACAACACCATTTTCCTTTCATTATGCACCTTATATTCTAATTTGATGAACAGTGCAGGAAGAAAGCTGGAGCTGATACATCTCTGCCCTTAGCCCAGGAGCACTCTTTCATAAATCTCTGGGTACAAGTTGAGTTTTCCAGGCTTGCAAAGAGCACATGGGAGGTGAGTTTGTAAATAAATAGCAACTAACTTTAGGATTTAAAGGCAGGAATCGGTATGAGGAGATCCCCTTTCCACCAAGACACACAGCCCTTAAGCTAGTTGAGCAAAACAGAGACTATGAAGTGATACTAAAAGCTTGCTCTGAATCTGTCTCCGAATCTATCTCCTTAGTAAAAGGAGTCAGAATTTAGTTGTCTCTTCCATGTGGATTTTTCTTTAAACTCCACATTTTGTAATATCCATGGTAACTGCTTAAATATCACTACCACCACCAAATTTGAATGGTGGCAAGAAATTAGTAGAGACCTAAGAGCTCCAAACAAGATACTGTATGGCTGTCTATTTGTCCATGTATTAAGCAATTACTTTAGTTTTTCCTCTGGTCACTCAAAACCAGACATTTGCTTTAATAAACAATCTTTAAATAATTTAAACCAGTCCAATCTGTAAACTGTCAGCTTTTATCAGCTCTGCTCATATAAGAGGCACACACAAAACTTTCCAAAGAATCTAGACTAATGTGAGAACCAAGACTTGGCACTTTCCAAGTGTATTAGGAAGTGTTTATGCTCACGGACCGTACTTACTCAAGTGGATTCTGCCCAAGCTAGCCTCCAAGCCAGGATATATTGCAGCACACAGCTCAGATGCAGAATGACCCATGTGCTGCACCACTGAGAGTCATGCCAGTGCTAGATCAGATCATAAAATATGACTCCAACTTGTCCATAGCATCCAAACTATGTACTGACCTATAATTGAACTGTAGAAACGAAAGCATTTGACCCATGATTTCAGTAAAGCATAGTTAGGCTTAGTGAAGCATCTCTTTCCTGTACAGATTTTAATAGTGCAGTTCTTGGACTGGTTGCAGGTAAATTTTGTGCAACTTCTTACTGTTAACACGTGTGCCAACATTTCAAAATGTTTATAACTCTTAGCTTGTGACAACATATTTAGTTAACTTTTAGCATATGGACCAACCATAACTTGGAACCAAAACAATCAAGTACTAATTTGTAGCTTGATTTATGCAACAACACTGTTTGGATTATGAGGTTTTTATTTAGTCTTCTTCACAATCTTGTTTTCCCAGCTTAAGTTCAAATGAAGGATAGCACTCTTGTTACTAAACATGTGTTTTCACTCTGAAGCACATACTGAAAGAATCCCGAGTAATCCATGAAAATCCATGGACTATTCTGATGATAGATCATTAACAGACCTGCCCTGTTTCCTCCTCAGTTATTGACTTGTGGGTTTTATTAATTAGACTTTTAGTGGACTACACTGCTAACTGATGTAATGGAATCAGATACATTAAGAGACTCACTGTTGAAAGATACTACTTCAACTAGACAAAAGTAACAGACGTAAATCCCATCTCCTGAGGCTGACTGGCCTCCATCATTTGCCCTCAGAGATGGCCTAGGCACTCTGCCTGCCACTAACTTACCTTCTGCTCTTGTGTTTCATTTCTATTTACATTTACAAAGCAAAAGACTATCAGGACAAAGGAAAAAAAATATGAGTAAAGGAACAGAAATTAGCAAAGTCTACAGCATCTTCAGTAAAGGTTGCTTGTGACTCCTCATCACCTGAGCATTAGGGTACTTCCCAAATACATAATCAACCCAATAACATTGTTGGGAATATATTATAGCCTGTTTTGGGGAAGCAAAAAGCAGAGTCACTTTTGATTGCGTCAACTGCACACTACAGCTTATTTGCAAACACCAAAGTAGACTGTTGGGCCTTGCTGCAAACTAGGCAGTCTTTAGACAACGCTACAAATGAATTGCAAGTCTCTCATTTTTGCCCATTTCCAGCATCAAGTCATTTGATCCAAATATATCCAAATCCAAAACAAAACTCCTCGGAGGTAAATGCAGTAAAAAGAAAAATAAAGGGGGAAAAAAAGAGTGAGTATGAAGGTTGTGTCCTAGCTGCTAGCACTTTCGTGACTAATGACCTGAAATACCAACCAGGTCTGCTTTGCTAGTCTGATAACGAACCTGCAGCCTGACAACATGGATTTCAGATGAATGCATTTCCAATTCTGACTCCTTGCAGAGTCAGTGGTAAAATTCCCACAGGCTTCAGGGAAGCAGAAGCAGATCCTTCCTCCCAGGAATCCATGTGTAATGAGTTTACCACAGCCCTGGCTCTTACAGCAGGAAGTATCAATAAATCCCTACATGGTTTGGCATGTAGTTTATGCTGCACTTCATTTTGTGGTTCAGCTTGCATTTTCACCAGGCAGTTGGCTATCACAATAGGAAGCGTCTAGACACTGGTAAAACCATTTCTCAGTATGTGGGAAGAATGAGAATGATTTCATTGCCAAACAGGTTCTTTCTTTGTTAACAAGTACCTTCTTGTTAAGGGAATGACTGGAACAACAAACAGCCAGATCACCATCAGTGGATGTCACTGAAGACTCCAAGGCAGCAAGAAATGAATGCAAATGAAGAGAGATGAGCACAAATTAAGAGAATCAGGTAGTCCTGCAGCCACCACATGAGCTCCTACAGCTCTTTCTTAGTATTAATTGTCATTCAATTCCCCATAGCCTTCTAAAACCTAGATGATCAGATAATAAGAGCTTGAGTAGTATGCATAACATCAAGCTGATTAAATTTGTTTACTGATAATTCTTTCAGGTTCCCAGGAATATCATGTAATTTTCAAGGTTTATTTCAAACAGATTTTATGTAATGTATTATTGACAACATCCTCATGGACCATTTCTACAATGTCATTCAGGATAATTATTTCACAGCAGATTTTCAGAGTCCCTGATTCCTGTTGGGATTTGCTTTTGCATAAATTACAGAGCAGAATATTTAATCAGTGTCCCCATTAGAACCCTATGGCTTATTTTTAGGAATAAAGAATGAGAGAATGGAGAGAATAGGGAGGGGGAAAGGGGGAAAGAAAGGAATATTGGTATGATTAGAGCATGAATGTTTTCTTGAGCTGTTTTTCCTCAAGTGAAACAGCTAGATGTTATCCTGCAGCATCTTTGCCTTTTTTGAAATAAACACAAGCATTAATCTTTTGACTGCATTAAATTAAATATTAATCTTAACAGATCACATAATGTGGAGTTTAAATCGATTAACATTTAAACCACATTCTCCATGTATTTGTTCCAAAAAATGACTTAGTCCCCCTTTAAAAATGCCAAAACAATACATCGAAGAATTATGACTGCGAGAGATCTATAGTATATACATATATACACACATCCCCACACATACGTACAGGTAAAGACTGGACAATCATTTAGGTCCTAAAGACGACAAATCCCTAAGCTTCAAATATTCATAGACATTTCCTTATGTAATAGTTTATAGCCTGAGACTCAGGACTGTGCATTCTGCTCAGTGTTTACTAAAGATAGTTAAGCAGGCAAATCAATATGGTCCTGGGATTCGGCAATATATCAAGGATTCAAAAATTATACACATTAATTTCTCTAATAGATTGCAAGTTGCCCACTTGGGTCAGCTAACAAACTACAAGTTTAACATAGTTGAAGCAAAAACTTAACTATTCCTTCTAATTCACTGGAACTTTGTTTTCTTCAGCCAAGACTAGACTCTATATAAATGCAAGTTATTTGGCCAGGGCAAGGCCAGTTTTATAGGCCACTAAAGCATACCAGGCTGCAAAGGAACGGAGTAAAGCAACAGCAGCCATTGCCTGATCCAAACCAGTGTTGCCATTCTTGCACTTGGAGCCCATGTTACTCCCGCTTGAAGGGAAGTTTGAAGGAGCTCAAGGCCTAAGCCTGAGAAACGAAGAGCTCAGAGGTAAGATGTTGAGGGCAGTCATGAAGGATCCAGCAGAAACCCTGTCCAGTGCCAAGAGACACAAGAGGCACCACAGAAAAGCTCACACTGCACACCAGCTTGTCCAATACTCATGAGCCAGAGCAGAAGTTCTGTCAGCTAGTACTTGAAAATTCATCAGTGTTTAAGGAGTCTATGTGAGCTTAATAGACAAGCATCTCCATGGCCTTTATCTAAAAATATATATCCTGAGCTCTGGGAAATCAGTGACACAGTTCTGCTGTGCTGCATGCATGATCCGTAATAGGTACCTTGTCATAATAATTTTATAATAATTTTTTATTATGATCATGTTAAGACCTGCATCCTTCTTACCCTTCCCCACCAGTGCAGCTCATACATATTCAAGTGAGAATTGTCAAAAAACACTACTAAGTAGGAAAAATGGACACCTGCTCAAGTGCAATGGTTTGAGCAAGTGACTGTGTAGCTTTTGACTGATAACTTTCAATGCTGCTAAACATCACCAGATTAAAGCATCCCAAGAACTTGGTTATCTTTGTTTATGGTCTCTGCACAGGGCACATGCTTCTAGTCTAGTTTATAAGTTGTCCTGAGTCAAGTGACTCACAGTGCTGGCACAGCTAGGGCTTGACACAGTAGGTAGCCTATAGCCCATAAGAAAATGCTGAGCAAGCAGCCTGCTGGTCATTTAGAGTTGCTAAATGGTGACCAGGCAGGTCCCAGCTTGGCTTTTATAAGGAGTCTGAAAGAGATCTGACACATGCCTTAGTTGCCATAGAAAAATGCTTCAGTACATTGCATAGTGCCCCTTGGGTATATTAATATATATTAAAAGGTATAGATAAATACATAGAACTAAACTTTCTCCCTCACACATAATATCAGTCTTAGAAACCTTGTGAATTTTTTCAAATGGGCCAGAAGGTATTTCCTGCTTCTGCAAATTCAGCATGTAGCCAGGCACTAGACCAGTATGGAATCTTTTCCCCAGCAGATGAATATAAGCTGACAACAGCAGTATACTTTGGTCCTTGCAGAAGACCAAGTATCCTACCACTTTTACATACCCCTGTCATTTGTATTTTTACTTTTCATGCAGTACAGAGCCCACGAAACACACAGGACTGGAATGGATAACCAGTCAGTGCATCCTGCCTGCACCTTACGCAAGATGGCAGTTACTTAAGGAACAGCCCAGTATAAGGCCTTATGGAAGCTGCATTGCATTCAATGCATTTATGGAAGTTTTATCAGACTCTTAAGTGATCCCACTGCAACACATTGATTCTCTGATTCCCCCACTGCACACAGAGTCAGGTAAAAGAGCTCATGCTGAGTACTAGCTGCTCTTAACCCATCTTTTAAGATAAGACTATCTTTAAAACCCACCAAGTAGAAACAAAGATGCTCTTGCTTCAAAGAGGACTGATAAAAAGAAGCTCGCCTCCCTCTCTCCTCCAATACCAGTTTATAAACAGTAAAGCTGGTTTTGTGGAGTTTTTTTGGAAAAAAGATCAAAGACATTGCTTAACTTGCTTAAAGTTATTCGAAGAAAATATCCAAAAGTCTTAAAAATAATTTTTATTCAGCATTATGATACAGACAGTGCCTGAAAAATTCCACTGTCCTCTGTGCCTCCCAGTAATCCTGCCCAAGAGCTTGGTGGCAGCTGAGATGGGCAGAGCCACAGAGCAGCACATGAGTCAGAACAGCTGCTTAATGCAGCACCCCCTCTCTCTCAGCACAAGCTAAGAGACAGCAAAAGCATCAGGATAATTTACTGCCACATCTCCAGGCAGCAGCACACTTGCTATCCAAGGCCAGCCTGCAGCTGGAGGCTGGCAGGCACTGTCCAGCTGGGACAAGGCCTAGGCCAGGCTGAAGGGGCACCCTGTGCTATCTGAGATCAGCACCATCTCCTCTTGTCAAAAAGGAAAGGTGAAATTCTTAAGTTATGCCCCTCTTCCCACAGTCCATCAAGGGCCACGCAGCCAGTGAGAACAGTCTGCATGGGCCAGCGGCCATCCCAAGCCTCACGGGCTTCCATGTGGAAAGCGAGCACCTCCGCGCAGCTTCCCTCGACACGCAGTCCCACGCAGACACCACAGACAGCAGCTAAGCTGAGTGCCGCCTTAGTTCAATCATAGTACGGACTCTGGTGCGCAAACAGGGACTTATGACCTTGCACTGAGGAAAAAGTAACCCACTGCCCAACAAGCCTGGTGTTGACATGCAGGAAAGGACACTGGTGCGTGCTGGCACATGGTAAAGCTCACAAAGGACAAAGGGCATGAATGAAGTAAATGCAGGTAAACACCAGTGGACAGAAAGCAGTGATCCATCTTCATCACTTCTTTCCCAAGAAGTGAAGCTTAGTAAGTCAGGGCCTTTTGACAAGTGGGGCTGGCTGGCCTACATGTTTCATATATATCATTAACAAGGATTAAAGCTCATTATTCCATGTTTTCCCCACCCCAGTGAACAAGGCCATGTTTGCCATGAGCAATGCCAGCCTACTCATCCTGTGTTTTAATCAGCAGAGTGTTTCTAGCTGTACCTTTTGGCAGAAGAAACACAAAATTAAAGTTAGCAACCTGAGGAAAACAGAGACTCTTCAGAAATTGAGTAAGGTGCAGTTGTAGGTGGGGAAGCTCTGCCAAGGAACAGGCAGAGCTTGTGCAAAGGGTGCACTGTCTAGGAGAGCAAAACAGCAGCACTGGGTGTTGTGCCACAGTGATGTCATTTTTGATGTACCCAAGTGGCTAACTCAAATACACTATAGGAAACTAAATAAAAACAGTTCACGTTTATACACCCATACAGATCACTCACAGTCGAAAATGGACCAAATAATGCATCATTTTGTCCTTACATCCCAAAGCTGACTACAGCATGATTTTAAAACAAACATGATAAACACACCCAATTGTGCAATGCAGATGGATATACTTAAAATACGCTATCTACTTGCTGCCTAATCACTCTGCTGTGCTATCAATCCAGATTTGAAACAAATCAGAAACTGCTTTCTCTTTGTCCCCAGGAGCTTGGAACAAGTTTCCAGACTTCCTTCCCTGCTAACAAACACAGCACTGCCTCTTCGATGCAGTCCTGGTCCCAGTGTGGCCAAGAGGCTGCATGGCATACACTTCCTTATGCTGCAGAAGGAGCAAGGGCCACTGCGTGTTTAGGCAGGCAGGGCCAAGGCTGCAGCTTTCACAGGTCCCTGGTTAAAACCAGCTCTCTCAGGTGCTAAGGCCCCATATCTGCGGAGGCCAATGGGCTTCCTCCCCCTTGGCTGGAGCCTCCTCTCGCTCCATCCATGGGCACCACACTTAGTGCAGGCCCACGTGGGCCAGCTTTGCCAGCCACCACAGCATCAAGGCCCATCCTGCCACCCACGAGGGACACAGCCCGGGGGCAGCGCAGCCCCCCAACACGGCCAGGTGGGTCACACCGAGGGGCCTGGGATCTGGCGTCCAAGCCCAGCCACAATCCGGGGCTGCCCCTTTGGAGAGCCCCAACGCAAGCCCGTGCTCAGGCCCGCGCTCACCTGCAGGAGCCTCCATTTCTTGGTAGCTTATTTTGTAGCTCTGTTTAGGTCAAACCTGGGGAAGTCGGGGTAAGGGAAGATTGCAGTTGAGGGTATGGAGGAAAAGACTAGTTTGTCCAAACAATGATCACAATAGAGAATAGTGTGCATATGTATATATAAACACTCATATATGAACTATTTGTGAGAGTAAAAAGTTAAAAATTCAGCCTGATTGTGCTCTAAGCCATGAAATTTTATTTATATGATGAAAACAGGTGAGAATCAAAATTAACCAAGTGTGAGTCAAAGAAATACAAATAAGTGACCAAGAGCAATAAAGAGCAAAGGGCATTAGTGTGGAAGGCTTTATGGAATGAAGCTCTTAACTGATCCCTCCCTCAAAACAATTCTCCAGAATAGGCTACACTAAGCGAATCCCTGCTGAAAGTCACTGTTTGAATACAGCTAAAAACGACACCAAAAATAATATTACTGTTTCTCACAGAATGGCTAAGTTTGGAAGGGACTCTATAGATCTAGTCCAGTTCTCCTCATATTCACCTATCAACTAGAGGTTTAATGCATTTTACAAGTCGCCACCTACCTCTTATTCTCTATAGGGTTATAGTAGTTGTGTCTCGTAGAAGTTAATTGGCAAATAGTATATGTAAAAAGAGAATGTATTCAAATTTCAATAGAGAGGGGGAGAGAGAAAATTGGTGTTCACAGTTTAGAAATAACATGAGATAAAGAAAAACTTTTACATATAATTAGCTCAAAATATACCATATCATAACTTTTATGCTTAAGAGCACATTTTTGCATCTAGTATGCTTAAAACTAGATAATCCATGTTCGAATTTAATACCAACAGAATGACTCATTTTTGTCAGCTATGTACACCTGAAGGGCAATTGCCACTCATATCAACACCCATATCATATACCTATTTTTAACAATTGCTTAGAGTTTTACAATCTTTGAGCATCCCCTGGTCATGTGCAAGCACATCCTGAAATTATTTTCAAATTAAAAAAATATTAGAAAAAAAGCTATTTGGAGCACAAGCACCACACTAATCAGCATTCAGAGCAGTCCTGAGTCAGTACTCCCTACCCTATGTAAAGAACTGAAAACATTTTTTTTGGCTATAAGAGTCAAGATTTAACAACATATTAAGCTGCAATTTTTTCTCTAAAATGCAAAGGATTCTTCCCTACCACCATAATTATGTCCTCCAGCCTTCCCCCCCCCCCCCCAATAATTCAGTATGTGCTTCCTGATTTCCTAGTGAAATAAGAGAATTGGTACTAGCAGGTTGGAAAGGGACAAATCTTGTATACAAGGCAGATAGTTCAGCAGGCTTTGCCCAGCCTGTACTATTGGCTGTCCCAGTGAGAATGATATAAAAATGCAATAATGTGAGATAATAATAATGCAGATGCCTCTCCATCTCCCAAGCACTGACAGGAAAAAAACTAGTGCTGAAAATAAATTTCCTTTAGGAGAAGCATTTTCAGTGCAGCATTTAATTGTGAGGTCTCAGGGCTACAAAGATCCAAGTGTCTACAGCATGTTTAGTTATTCACCTGCTTATCTCAACTGGGTTTTTCCCAGACAAAACTCAAAACGATTTACCTTCCCAATCACCTCCCGCATCTGCTTTTGGTGTTTCAAAATTGCTGTTCCTCCCCCCATCCCCATCCTCTCTACCATTCCCCCTTCTAAGTCACCAAGGAATTCCAGTCCCTTCATGGTATCAAGTCCAGAGTTAATAACCTGGAGTAGGGCAGAGCTTTATGAGCAAGAACAACCTATGACAGGCAGAAAAGAAACCAGATTATTGTATCAGTTGAGGCATCTTTTGGGGAGCATTCATAATCTTTGCCTGCTCCTCCTCCCCTTTTTTTTTCTCTCCTCCCTCTTTCCTGATCTAAAATTCAGAACACATAATGAGAAGCAAAACAAATACTGCTAGATAAACATGCCTGGATTTCATAATGCTGATTTGATCTGGGTTTTTTTTTCCCCTCCTTATAGTTCACACCAAGGCTGCAGTGGTACCACTGGCTGAAACCATTCAAGCTCAGCAGCCCAGTGGGACTAATTACCACATTTACAGTAAAACATGCAAGAAAATGTATCTCCCTATCTCCATATAAGTAAGTTTACTGAAGGATAACCTACTGCATTACACAGATTAATACTCCAGTGAGTAAATTAAACCTCAGAATTTCTTTCACTACTCATGGCTTATAAATTTTAATTGGCACTAAACTGCCACATGAATTTATGTGAACGCATATTGATTCAGTGGAAGGGATCAGAAATTACTCTATCAACACTCAGAGTTCAAAGATAAGATAACAGAACACATTGGGACCAATTTATAAATATATATATAAATGATTGCAAATTGAAATTCAAACTTGTTTCAGAGCTGTACTATCACAGGTTACATACAATTCAACTAAGGAGAGAAAAGCAGCATTAGACAGAAAGGACAAAGTAGATCCAGACTACACTATATTTCCATTTTTCAATAAGTCACATCCCAAGCTCAAGTGTAAACAATGCTTGTGCTTTTTTCATCCTGGGCAATCTATACTGCCAGTACTGTGATCAGAATGGTTTCCTGATGTGCTGACACATATTATGGGATACAAACCAATATTTCTACATCCACAACATACAGCACTAGATTTTCAAAGGCATTAAAAACACCTACAGATAACAGATTGGACATTTGTGCACCTTTAGAGAATTTTGTCATGAATACACAACTTGCCCTCTGCTGTTAAATTGTTCACAGACATCTGGCTCACTAATCTTCCAAAAGTGGATCAGGATAGAACTGGTTGCCTGAAATACTGTCCAGACCACCTAAAGTGTCACCTCTTGTGGTTGATCCAGAATTGTTTGTTAACCCTGGAATATAGCAGGGTATTTACACATCAGTAGCAGGGCATGATGTGCAGCTGACCCTAGCACAAGAGGCATCCAGTGCATCCTCCTCAACATGGTGAAATAGGAGAGCAGCTGCAAGGAGTAAAGTGGCAGATACAGAATCAGAGGAATGACTTCCCTTGGAAATAATGCGACAATTGCTTGAATGCCAGGAACATGAGAAACCAGTCCTACCTTCTGACAAAAACCTAAGTGGCTTCCTGAAAGGCAGGAAGCACAATTGCTTCCTAAAGACAACCTCTTCCACTGTAGTGTTTTGTTTGTTTTAAATGAATATCTGCATCATACAAAAATACTTCTGATACCACATACTTCAATTTAGTTTAATACAAACATAACTCATATAATCAAATAGTTAAAAGCTATATTTTCATATGTATTTCAATAGAATTCCTTTTCCCATCCTGGGTGGATTTCCCATCCACCCAAAGCTCCCAAAACATTTCTGTGATGTTTCAGAAATTCCTTTGGTCTCCAGTAGCTAGATAGTTGGGATCTCCCACTCAACATGATCAGTAACACCGCTGCTGTGCAGCGGGAAAAGGCCCTAGAGCTGCCAGAGCCCCATGGGAGCTGCCCCTCTGCAGACACGGTCTCTGAACTGCCCCAGCCAGCCCTTTAGCAGGAGTCTCCAGCACCTGCTGCTCACAGGGGGCTTCTCAGCTCTGGGCACTCCCCTACTCATCAGGGCTCCTCACTCTAAGCTGTGATGATTTTACTCAAAAGAGATCATCTCACATCCTGCTCTAGAGAAATTTAGCATCTGTTCTCACTGCACTAAACAGGGATTAGAAAGCAGCCTGCATTTCTTTTTTCCTTCAAACTGCTTGTAACTGGAGATACTGGGGTCTTGCAGCAATACTCAGATACAGCTTGAAATTCAAAAGACTCCCACTCACATTAAGGGTGGCACAGACAGTGGCTGGGCCATCTTGTGTCCTCTGAAAGCTGAAGAGTCCCGCCTGTTCCCACTTCACCCTCTACAGCTACTCATTATGTGAATTACCAACTTTGGATCGAAAGCACAACTTAAAAGCAATCACATTAGACAAGCTCCTGGGAGATACTCTTGAAAAAATAAATAGAAATTAAATGAATACAAATGTTTGGTTGAACACTGTAATTTTAGTTTGGAGACTAAACAAAAATACTCCTAAACTAAAACTCACTTTGTTTTTTTTAAACATAGGCACTTTTTAAGATAAACCATAGGGATAATAAGCACAAATTATTTAAAGAAAAAAAAACAGGTCTAAACACCTCTCTCTGAAATTTTTTTCTTTACCCACTTAACATCACTTGATTTTTACTCTGTTGTCTTGTTTGTTTTTGATACACCATAGAGAAAAAAATCAAAAAGTAAAGGCAAATAAAACTGCTTATTCATTAAAGAAAAAGAATAAAAACAAGCTTAATTTCAGCTAAACACATAGTACTGTAGCACTCTTGCATAGACTTCTTCAGCTTTTTCTTACCTGTACTTGATTTTAGAATTTCTTGAGCTTCCTGTTCTTGGCTTTGAGGTCAGACAGACACATGCAAAAAAAAAAGTTTTGGCAAAATATATTTTTTCTATGCAGTTGTTGAGAGAAAAAAACTTCTAAACACCCAGCCATCTGGAGCTACTGCTTCCTGACTTAGGCTCTCCAACTCTAAGCAATACAAAGACTACAGTAAAAACCAGAGAGGCACCACCTTGCAGCCTTATGAAAGCTCCCATGTTGCATGGCTGCAAGAAGAAGCACCTGGAGAGCATCACTGGTAAATTCCTAACACCTGTGTGCAGCAAATTGCCATCACCTGGGCTTTTAACAAATCAGTATCTTAGGTTGGGTAGGAATGCTTCTTCTTTGGACTAATAGTGATCAAAGTTGTAGGCTGCTGTTCACTCAACTAAAAAGATTTATTTTCTTATACTTTTTTTTAAAAGGTGAGAGAAAAGGTATAACTTGAATTTGTTCTGCCTTTTAAGAAACGGTGTGAGCTGTGTTATTGATACATAGTTGTATATATTTTAATTGTTTCTATTTCATAGTGTATGTTTTCATGTAAACTCCTTATAGTATCTCAGCTTTTTCTAGCAGTCTCTTGTTTTGGAGCTAGAACAGCATATAATATTTTGTTTCAGTGCAGTTTTGTGAATGTACATGCCTGAGTTTTTACAGAGTTTGTGGTAAAAAGCAATCTCCAAAGCAGGACCTATCCAAAAGGGGAAAGGTAGCGATAACTCCCGAGTTTCTGGAAGCTGTTCAAAGCCCTGGCTGGTTCCTAGAGAAAGTATTGCCTTGTAATGCATTATTCGCCTAATGTGTTATCTGCCTGGCTGTTAAAAGCTGTATTATAAGCATTATTAGTAATAATTAAGCTAAGGCCTTAATTAAGAGTGGCTGGGCACTGACCAAGAGCCTGGTTTTCAGATTTCCCCTCTGAAAGGGATGGTCTCTTAAGGACACTGCTTTCTAATCTACACAATAGGGATAATAACATGTTTTTATTTACTTCAGAGGGCTGTCGTAAGAGGAAAATAGTTCGTGTTTGGAAAGAGCTGTGACACAGAGGAATGATTTCTTTTTAGTGGTTAGGCTGTTACAGTCGTTCTCAAGGCCCAAGAGAAAAGGCTTGAGACAGGAAGGGAAAAGCAGCCTATTGTGGAGCTGCTAATGTCCAAATTAGTCTGTAAGTGTATTTTTCTGATGCACAACAGTCATATTTGCAGCTCTCATATTTGCCTCTTACCTTTTATTGCACAAAATGATATTTCTGAAGTAAAGCTTGATAATTAAAGTCAGGGTGAGGTTTGTCTATTACATTAAATAGAAGGAAAAAAAAAATGGTAATCCTTGGTGTATATACCATTGCTTTGCCCCCCCACTTCTGTTGTTGTCGTCAGGTATCATCTTGAAATCAAATGCAGCCCTTTATTTTCCCTTCTGTCTCAGATCTTCCCCAGCCTGGTGAAGCTCTCCAGCTCGCACTGGAAAGCAGCATTTCAGACTTCTGGCAAAATCTTGAGTAGGACATGAGGGAGGGAGGGTGACCTTTGCCGGAAAGCTTTCTTGCTTTAGGAAAACAGAGGCAGAAATTAGCCCATCCTTTCATCCCCAGTAAGCACTGGGTGAAAGTATCAAACAAGTAAACCATAAAGTTCTTGTGAACAGTCCTGATGAGCCATCACATTGTTTGACTGAGCACATTGCATGGGGACCAATGAGCTAACTGCCTAGTTAATAGTGGAAGACTTACTTATTCATTAGCCTGTTTGAGCTGATGTTGCCCAGACATTAAAGTATGAGCAATGAAAGCTCTATGGAAGCAAAACAGCTGTAATGACTCTCAGATAAGCACTCTGGCTGAATAAGGCTGGAGGATATTACTCAAGGGCAGCGGAAAGATTTCCTCTGCACAGCAGCAATCATCTATAAAGCCCCCAGAGAACTTAAATGCATGATTGAGATGTGCAGCATGGAAGGAAGGCAGTTCCCAAGTTTCCAGAGCTGTTTGTTTTTTTTTTTTGTGTGTGTGGGGATGGAGCAGATGTGACTGCTATACTAAAATTATTTGTTCAAATTCCCCAAATTAGTATTAATAATGCATGTTTTGCCTAAAGTGTTGGAAATTGACTTCATTTTGCTTTGCTTTTTCTTTTGGATAGCTAGATAAAACAATATTTATATCTGCACACCTCTCAGTGGCTCTTAACAACTTTAGGTCAAGGAAAGGCAATTCTGAGAACCATTTTCAAGGAGATTATTCTAAAGCTATTGCTTTGCTATGGTGCTGGGTACTTGCACTCTTCCACCTTGTGAGTTACGAGCCATGCACCCAAGTGATAGAAATCCCATCACTTACTCTTATCTAAGAGATATCCTCTAATTTGGTATGAAAGTGTAAAAATGTTTGGAGAAATAGATCTCAGCAGAATTTACTGCACATGCCCTTCAAGCCTCTTCCAGTGGAATCATTTATCAAATATGTGTGAACATGTCAGAGCAAGGATTTCTGAGCCTTATCCTAAATTGCATTTTATATATGGATTAATGAATGAAGTAATAAGTCAAGAAAGACTGCTGTGCTCCGATTGCTTTCAGTTCCTCATATGCAACTTCTTCTAACACCCTACCTGCTAGGCAATGGCAAGGAATCAAGATTGGGTAGGGGGGTAGAGCAAAAATAACAGGACTGGAAAGAATCATCTTTCCTCTCAGTATTGATTCTATCCATAGCTGCTTGCCCTTTTCGATTATATCATTAAATTTGCCCTGTCCTGCCTAGTAGCTGAGGGAAAAAAAAAAAAAAAAAGGGAATTCCTTCTCTAAAAACATGTGTATGAGCTCTGGGAATTGGTTTCTTCATACAAACCATAATTACTGTCTGTCTTCTACAAAAAGTATAGGTCTTAGAGCATATTGATTTGTTATCCCCAATAGACCGTGGAATTGCCTCTTGCAGACTGCAGCACCGTTACACCTATTATCCCCCCCCCAAAATAGTCAACTGCAGCTTTGCTATTAATTCCTGTAGTAAGGTGTTGTTCTAAATGCCCATCTGGAGAGCTGCATTGATTTAACTATCTAATCAACCTAAGGTGTAGCGTAAACTGAAACCCAGTAGGAACACTGGTGTGCGAGGGTTGTACCTCTTAATTAGTCTGCCAGAATGTTTAAGCATGTGTTTTACCTTGTGTGCAACCAGAACGCATATATCGTAGTGAGAAATCCTGTACTCTCTGCTGATATCTCCTGGCAGCTAGTGAGCAAGCAGTCTAAGAGTCTTTCCTAGGATTTTAATAAAGCAGATTTGCCTTCTATTGCTGGTAGAATATCTCTAGCCTTCTTTTAGGCATTAAAATGTCTTTGGGAAGCCTTCTAAATGGTGTGGATACCCCTCCATGTCCCCACAGTGGAGAGTTATATGACTTGTAATCACAAATGCTCTGATAATGTTTGCCGTTTTGCTGCTGTGAAATCCCCCTGCCCCTCCCGAAGCACCGAATTGCTTTTATTTTTGTCCTTATCCTTCATTTGCATTCTTTCATCCATACAACAACACGAATTTAGTGTTTCGACAGTTTGTCAACAGCATCGCATCATTCCGGTCCTGAGGACTAGATCCGTGATGTACAATTGTTTTCCACGTTCTCTTTCATCTTTCCTATACAGCTATAAGGAGGATGCAAAAATATTTGTCTGTTCTAGACATGCGCAGTGCTACGGAAAGAGAGTGTAGCGCAGCTTTGCAGTCCAAAAGGTGGATGTCACATTAATACGACAAACTTGGAAGAAGCTGGAGAGCCAGAAAGAGAAGACATAAGGTGCAGGAGAAAGGCTTTTAAATTGCTGTTGAAACACTGCGCGTTAGCAGCGATGTCAGGAACGCCCGGCCTGTTTGCATATCACAGCAAGTGTTTGTTTTCTCCTTGGGGACACTTTGTGTTTGTCACATCTGACAAGAAGAAAGGTGCGGAAGAAAGAGCTAGTATATTTTAAAGCATAATAGGAAAGAAAATACAGGCTGTCTCGATTTCCCTGTGCTTGGAGAACGGTTTTCTCTCTGTAGTTTCTATAGGTTGTACCTGCAGGGAAGTGAGGGAGCCCTCGGAAAGGTAGGAGCGAGGGAAACCAAACAGACCTTGGGGCCTGAGTGGTGAAGATCAACCTGGCAGGACACCAGCTCACTGAGGGCACCAGAAACATGAAAGCAGACAGACTCCAGTACCCTGGGTATTCCCTGGACAGTGATTCTGAGCCACCTGTACTTTAGTTACAACTTTAAATACATAAAATTTTGGAAACTGAAGGAATATACTGAGCTAGTTGAAGCTGGTGCATTTCTGGCCCCCTTAGGCTTAGTGATTATCCCATCTCCAAGATTTTGGGAAAATTCTCTTTTTGCAGGCTGCAAGTAATGAACTTTCCCCCTGCTCTTCTGTTCTTGGTGTTGGCTCCATAAAGAAAATAAATATTAAAATTGGGAAGAACTATTTCACGCCACTACTATTTCTTGTCCTGAGCTTGCCCTAATGGATGCTTTATTAGGTAGAGTAGAATGTTAGGCCGTGAGAGCTTTAGTAAGAGTATTATGACAAATGAGGGGTTTTATGTTTGTTTTGCTCATGTAATAAGCCTAGGTCTTCATTTATATTTACAGTATTAGGAAATGCTCTTAAGCATTTTAACCATGTATCAATTATTCTCTGAAGAGGGCTTCACTGTATATCCACAATATTGCACTTGTGCAGTAAAAACAAGCATCTCAAGAACCCTCATGAAAACACATAAATGGCAATTATTATGATTTGCATTTACATTCCAGCTGTCTTCTAAGGAGAATTTTTTTTTCTAAGCCATTAAAAAAAGTCATTTCTGGACTTGAAGATAAAGTTCCTCAAAATATAGATACCCATTAAACTTTTTCTCTTAAAAGGACTTCCTTGGAAAAGTATACATTTAGCCCTGCAGCAGAGTGCTATTATGATTTAAAGATTTGGAAAAATGGATGAAAATAAACACACCATGAGAGCGGATTCATTGACCCGGTTGCGAGGGTGAGGTCCTTCCCAGGTCAAAGCAGCCTCACAGCCCCATTCCTGGCCTTGGTGACCAAGGCCTCATAGGTTTCAGGCCCAAGTGGCAGGGAATTGCATAAATAAGGCAGTCTAAATTTCAGTGAGATGCCTCTGTTTTAGTACTCTTGTAATACCTTAGTACTCCATGTGAGAGCTAAGGTGAGGAAAAAAAGGCTACACTGAGCACAACCTTTGAAGAAATTGGTTTGAATATTCATTAATCAACATTTAATTTCGACACCCAAACTCTCAAAGCAACATACGGCCTGTTTTGTATTACATAAACTGCATAGGAGGTTGTGCTGTTTGTTTCTGCAGAAATGATGTTCACAACAAAGCGCCGTGACTTGCCTCTAGGGATTGCACCATTTCTGTGTGCGCAGTGCCGTGACACCCCAAAGGTGCCGTGTACTTGCCTCGCGCAGCACTCTTCACAGCGCTCTTCAAAATAAAAATAAAATAGCCCTACTTGGTCAATGAAGATGAAGGGCAAATTAAATTCCCTCGTGAAGACCAAATAATGAAAGCAGCCTTCACTTTTCACTTATTTTACCATGTATCCATGTAAAGAATTCAGTATTTTAAGAGAATCTCTGCTCTGCATTGTTTGCTACATGGATTTTCCCTTTGCTCCATGACAAGACATTTCTGCATCACTGACTGTGTGTGTGGTTCTACAGTCCTCTGCTGGCTAGAATATTACTTTGCACCATCTCTTGCAGAATCTGAACTGCTTTCCTACATGAGCATGGCTAAAAAGCAGGGTGTGTTTGTTCTTCAAATTAGCATAGGTTCAGGATGCCCACAGAAGTTTAGATTTTGACCTTATGAAAAGTATCTTCACATGGTCTTGCATCCTGAGTCCCGTGACAGCTATTTATATAGTAAAACAAATAAAAGGCAGAAAGTTGTGATTACTCTAAGGGAGCTTAAAAGCTAAAGAAAATCATCAGCCCATCTCGAACACCAGGATCTGCTCTCTGCAGTTTTGCTTTCCCTGCATTCAAGTTATTGAGTGTTCATTGAAGACCACATCTCAGAGATACTGTGCCTTGTGTTTAGTGCTCGTTTAGCAGCTGTCTCTTATAGAATTCAATATATAGTAGGTTTATATTTGTCATTATATATATCATCTTCAAAAAGATAAAAAGCTTCTCTTCCCATGTCTGCACTGTAATAGGACTGAAACCATGAAAGAAACAGTGAGATAAACCATGTAAAAAAACTCTTCGTCGTAATTTAACGGTATTAATCTGCTTGCAGTGCGGTATTTACCATGGCTGTAGAACCAGGCAGAAAACACTGAAAAAGATGGAAACGCAATCTTCTACTTAGAGCCAACACTGTGCAAGAGATAGTGATCTGAGGTCATCTGTTGTCAAAGAGTCCTATTACCTGTGATGGAAACCGGTTATCAAATCACCACAAATGATGCCTGGCTTAACCAACAGCTAGCAACAATTGTCAGAAAATGATAGCAGGGTAATAGCTCCAGCACAATCGAATCAGACCCTCATGAAAGGCAGTGGAACGTGTTTTTCTTAATGCAGGTCCATTTAAGGTCTGGCAGCTTCATTAGATAACAAGCTGTCTTCTAACCCAGTGAACACAAGGATAAACCACCATCGTCTGTGCCCAGTCAAGTGCTACATTCACACTTTTTGGCCACTTGTTAAAAATCCACTCTATTAAGCAGCATTACAGATAAGCTCATCTTACTTCTGCCTCAGCTCACAACTTGACTTTACTTATCATCAGTGTATGAACAGCAGTAACCAGCAAGGAAGATAGAGATTTTTAAAAAAGGAAAAGACTACAAAAAGGAAAAACTACAATCCTCATAGCCAACAGTCAGTTCAGAAAAGAGATATATATATATGTATTTATACATAATATATAGCCACCTTCCAGTGCTCAGGATGACCTTTTAGCCACTTTGGCAACTGTTTCATTAGCCACAGCCTTTATAGAAAGCAAAGTCTAAAAATTAAAAGGAAACTTAATTCCAAATGAGGATGAAAATCCACAGGGACACAGTTAAAAAAACAAAACCCACAACCAGAAAGGCAGCTAGGTCAAATTTATCAATGTTACCAGGTGACAATCTAAGTCTTAGCTTCCAATTAATCCCTTCTCCAGCAAGGAAGATCAAAAGCAGTAACATATTAAGGGGTCCCCTATTTCTAATACTGCTTTTTTCAAAAGCATTGTAAAAGACTACCTTCATAGGAGTTACTTATTGCTGTGATTTTATTAACACACACACACACACTAACATTTAGTGCCTCACTGTTTTCCACCCATTAAAACTGGTATTTTTCCACTCTTTTTAAGAAAACTTGAATTCTTACCATGAGAAACAGCCAAGAGTTTAAAACATTTTCTATGCAGACCATTTGAGATTATTGATGCCACAGTTTCCATTCAAAAGGTGTATTTAATTTGTATTTCTTATGAACTACCTAGAGCACAGTAGATTACTTGCCTCTCGAACAAGTCCTGTTTTCAAAATTGACAGAGTATGTAATGGTACCAGCACCCAGAAGCAGGTAATAGCAGCCAAAACTACACTTTTTTTTCTGCTGTGTTCACACTACCCCCTAGTGATTGAACTGTTTTATTTATTAACGTGGCTATTCTGTCCTTCAGTGTGGAGTATTACCTGAAGGAAGAGGGTTAATACAGGTATTGCCTTAAGCTTATGATCTACTTCTAAGCTAAAAATTAGAACTAGTCTCATGTGAATTAGCTCTTTTCCATACACCTTTAGAATCTCTTCACTGGTCAGAAATTTCTCTTCAGTAATTCAAAACACCAACAGACACTAGTTCAGGGCATATGTTACCTAACTTAGCTTACTTAATACCACTCTACCAATACTTTGCTTATCCCTATGTAAGAATAAACTACAGGCATCTATATTTAAAGGCATTTGCTAAGTAAAATAGCTATTTTTTAAATTTAAACTCAGAATCAAAACTACTCATTTCAGAAGACAGTACTCCCTGCTTTTCCATCTCCTCAGTCAAGTATTCTTAGTGCCCCTATTCAAAAGCAACAAAAAAACAGGCCCTATCCTTTTAACAGGGTAATTCATTACTAGTCACAATTACTAACCCCATTAAAGCAGAGACATAATTATGAGGTAAAAAGGGACTGCTATGGGTATGTGTGTGATCCTGCTCAAACACAGACAGTAGCACCCACTACTTCAAGATGTGAAGGCATATCAAGGGCTTTCCAAACTACAGTTTCCATGTTAAAGGATAGTCACATCTACCTCTGCTAAATATCACTGCCTATAATGGAACTAAGTTCTATCAGTACACAAACAAAACAGACTCAAGAAATACTAGTGAGTTGTTTAATTGTGAAAAACTTTCAATACCACAGCAGCACTGCAGCAAATTAACCTCTTGTACTTCATAAAACTATAGCAGTCAAATCAATACAAAAGAGCAGACAGACATTTAACTGACACAGTTTATTTGATGTTAAGGCCAGATAAGCAGCTTCTTTACAGAATATTTCTTCTTGCTCTTCTTTCCGGAATAATTTAGTCTGTAAAGGAAAAAAAAAGAAAAATCAATTCCATACAGCTACAGAAAACTAGCCAAACTTATTTTTACCACCTCACCAAGTGATCAAGTGACTACAGCGCCTCCTGTCTTGGAAGAAAGGGGATTTCATAGCACTTATAAGACCTAGCAACACCCTAAGTCACCATTTCTGTAGGACCAAGCTAGAAGTGTTTTGGCCAACTTCTGACTAACTAACTAGGATCGGTCCACCAACTCCCAGAATTTTTAAGATGAGTCACTGAACATTTGTAGTAAGATTTGTCTGCAACTGCTTCTGCCCACAACACATCTAAACTCATTTCTATAGCTACTTTCTATAGCTGAAATGCATTTGAAACATCAAACATTCAAATGCATTTTAGGACTTGTCTAAAGTGCCATCAGGTTCATACACAGTTTAACTGACTTAAGTACTGGTAAGAAAATAGAAAACCGTTTCTAAACCAGAAGACAGAAGAGAAAAAAACCCATTCAAGACATGAAAAATGATTTATCCTATTCTAAGCCATAATATACTAGCACCATTTAAAAGGAACATTTAAGCCAAGCTCACAATAAATAAATAAATCCATTGTTTAAGAGGAAAACTGATACGACTTATTATTCCATTCCTTCCCCTAACTAGGTGTTTAAGAGCTTTAAGTGACACATCCACAATCACAACTCACAAGCATTAACAACAGTGATTTGTAAATATTTACATATTCCTTAGTCTTAACCTC
The DNA here is from genome assembly GCA_013398315.1 of Nothoprocta pentlandii. Taxonomy (NCBI): domain Eukaryota; kingdom Metazoa; phylum Chordata; class Aves; order Tinamiformes; family Tinamidae; genus Nothoprocta; species Nothoprocta pentlandii. The sequence goes on along the minus strand of VZSG01000167.1, from coordinate 430,971 downwards.
TGCACTGGGTTCTATACCAGCACAAATCCCAAGGCCTTTGCATGGATCAACATTAAACTCATAGAATGATAGAGCTACCAAACATCCCGTCTAACAAGGCATTGTAGTCTTACCTGTTCTCCATTTTCCATCCAAAATAAGTTCATTTACTAAAATAAAAAGACATTAATCGATTAAAGAACGGTCTTATCTGAGTTCTACTACTGTGAAATATTTAGCTTTAAAGGACATGCTAATAATCATTTTTTTCCAATCAGCATAGTGAAACATGGTGACAGTTTTGATTCACACAAGTTTTGACTATTGTGAGAGATAAAGCTTAGACTTCATGCATTCCTTAAACTTGAAGTGGGAGCTGGCCATAGCACTGCAAAGCCCTACAATACTCAAAATAGAGTTTCATGTTCATTTCTATCTATGGGCCACAGAACTGTTGCAAGGACTGATCATGTTTCCCATTTTGATTCCATTTCTTTTAAGACAATCTTAATAAACTTCTCTTGGAAATACAAGAAAAACAACAGGAATTCTGAAGAAATGGCAAGAGAAGTCAAACATTACAATACAGGCCCTACTATGTAGAAGAAAATTCCAGTATGGTTCCGCATATCAAGTTTTCACGTGGCACTGGCCCATACAGACCTGCCTGTGCAGATCTCTGTCTACTGTCTACATGAGCCCAGCAGATATTTCACTCATGCAGGGGGATACCACATCTGGGTTGATTATTCAAGGATTGCTACAGAAGGCTGTGAGAAATTGCTGTACTACACCACGCTGTTACATTCAAACATGCATTTCTGAAAACAGGAGGTATTCTGCAAGCTCCTGTGAGCCAGTTTAGAACTCTTCACAGCCAGGTTCTCCAGAAGACATACCAATGATTTTGTCTTCAGATTAAGCTTTACCTAACAACACCAGGATTAACAGACACCCTCTAACCTTGATATACTTACCAACTAAAATATCATTTAAGACATTGAAATAATCTCTGGCCCCAAACAACTCTCTTAGACAGTATACCTGTTACAAAAGTCTCATCTGCTGTGCACTTATCACACACAGTGCATCTTAAAGTCTTGAAGTGTATTAAGAAGGGACAGTCATTTAACTCTTTAAGAAGGGGTAAGTATAAAAGTTGGTACCAGCCACTTTCAAGTAAGGAATTCTTGAACAGAGACTACAGCTGTGCTACTGACAAAAGTGCAGTGCTGCAGACTACATAATGCACAAAGGGGTGCATGTTATTGGGTTGCTGCTACATTCAGTTTTTCTACTGTTACACTGTAAACAGTAGAAAAGCAGAAAGGCTTTGATTCGCATCTAGTAGGTAGAAGTAATTTTAGCTTATTTCCCATCCAACAACGTAACTTGTGAGATTTGTACTCTTTTTAAGTGAGGAGAATCTAGCTTCACAGACAAATCACTACCATGGGTGCCTTAAAATTCAGACATCTTCAGATCAACAGATAAGAGCACAGTTGTTTGATTCCTCACAGCCATCTCAAATGCACTACACTGGAATATGATTTAGTTTTCATTAAGACATATAAAATCACTTCAACATAAAGGTCAAGTTACACATGCAGTTGCACTGTACTACTTTGAACCAGGATCTGTGCAATTTTGACCCAATGTCTCAAAGGAAGCCATTCAGTTTCTTACAGTGTGAGCTCCTTGGGTTAGGGCTATTTTGTTTGTATCCAAAGTAGTGTTTGCTATCACCCAAACACATTTTGAGTTACATAGAATCAAGCCGATTTGGGTATTTATCAGAGCCCTTACAGGTCAAAATTAAGTTTAATGCAACTGGGTAGGCGGGCAAAACAGTACAGTGCTTACATGGAAGGGATGGATCAAGTGTTTCAGTGATATATTATATGCATATATGAAACTCAGTCACCACATCCATGCTCATCTTTTCAGTACCTGCTAGATACTTCATTTCTGATGAAGAATTCCAAGAAAGTAGGGAAAAAAGCAAGAGCAAGATTATTAAACTTCAAGATGTTAAAGCAATTTATTGCAGCTACAGGACTAAATCTCAATACCCGTCACCCTACCTTCCTTTATTAAGTGTTTAAGAACTCACTTGGTTGCAAAGCTTACTCAATTATTGTCCGTAATGCACGAAGTCCTGCTACTCCTGGTAAAGAGACTAGTTAATCCCATATTACTCTTCAGCTTTTACTTTTTTAATGGAAGGAATTCAGGCCACCTCCACCTTTCATGCTTGTCATACAATGATAGCTCCCACCAGAAACCCCCCAAAGTATGAATCAGTCACTCAAGACAAATAAGGAGGCCTTTTTTTACCCTACCTCACTTAAGCTTCCACACAAACCTCACCACCTAGCACATGGCGTAACTGTAAGACAATCTCCTTTATAGCACTACTAAGGGCACCATACCTGGGTGGGATAAGTGTTAGTCAGATAATCTGAGGAAAAAAAAGTGTTAAAAGTGCAGCAGATTCATATATTGCATGGCAGGGTTATGGCATTACAGCAATGCTTCTAGTAAACTGGAGAGTATTTGAGTTTGAAAAGTAACACAAAAAAATAATTTAAGCAGTGCTGTTTCATGCTGTTTCAGCTAAGCTGCAGCAGTGAGGAGCTGAACTAAGCTACGGAGCCAACAGGTAGCTATAGATGACCACACAGATTACCTTCTGTTATCCCGTAGAAAAAGTGAAAGAAACAGGAAGAAAAACCAAGTTATTCAGTTGAATAATTTATCAATGTTTCAAAGGCAACATCTTCAGCTCATAGTTGTTTTCATCCTACCTTCTTGCCAGCACCAACATTTGCCTTGGCTGTGCCCCTGACTTTCTTCATCCTGTTCTTACGCTCCTTTCGCTGTTTCCTAGAAGTCTTCTTTTTCTCATAGAGGCCATGCTATCAATAAAGAGTTAATTGCTTATTTCACATGACTTCACTGACAATAAGAACAGTTTAAGCTCACAAGTTAGCTATTCATTTTTTTTTTGAGATTCTTGACATACTACTTATATATTAACTGTATGGTGAAATAACTTCAATATAAAACAGCATATAACAACTGAAATTGAGTATGTACCAGTCCCATCTCCTGTACTTTTAATTCTTCCAAGGTATCAATGTGCCTATAGTCACTTCCTAATATTAAGTTTATCTAGTGACATCTGTTATGCCCTCCCCAGGTCCTCTCTAAGATGCTGTAACAATGTCACCCTAGCCAACAAACACATTAACCCATGCCATTGCCAGATCACTTGCAGAATACATCAGTTCTATCCAACACAGAACACCTGAAGTCCCTCATCATTAAACACAAAACTTACCCTAGCCAGCCTGTGCTTTGGTTCATTTTTCTTTGCATAGTCCAGGGAATCATAGATCATACCAAAACCTGTTGTCTTTCCACCACCAAAGTGAGTTCTGAAGCCGAAGACGAAGATAACATCAGGGGTTGTCTTGTACATCTTTGCCAGCTTTTCCCTAATTTCTGTTTTGGGCACTGTAGCCTTCCCAGGATGAAGAACATCAATCACCTACGAAGAAGTTGTCACAAGTTACATGAAATCCTAAGTAGACCAAGAGACACTTTCACGACCAGACTTCCCAGCCCCATCCCGGCTCGGGTGCGCACTCCAACAGCCACCGCTGCAGCAAGGAGAACCCCTAGGTTGAAGCTCAAGTGTTCCCAACAGCAAATCGTTTAAAGCACCCCGGCGAGCCCTCTCTGCCCCACTCGTATTTACCCTCAGCATGCACCAAGGCCCCTGAACGCCTGCTTCTGCAGCAAGCTCTGAGAGAAGAGGCTCAGAAGTCCTCACTGCCAGCAGCGCACGGCCGCGTCAGCCCAGCCCGCAGCCTCCCGGCCCCGCGGCCGCCTCGCAGCGCTCACCATCTGCTTGCGCTGGAGCAGCCTGTTGGTCATGAACTTCCTGGTCCGGATGGTCACCGTGTCGTTCTAGGGGACACGCGGAGTGAGCGGCGGCGGCGCGGGCGCGGA
>VZSG01000167.1:396742-426740 GCA_013398315.1 Nothoprocta pentlandii | reverse complement strand
CGCGGGATGGCGCCGATGCGGCCGGATGGCGGCGCGGACTCACCATGATGGCGGCAGCCTCCCCGGCGGCGGGCACACGGGAAAAGGAAGCGGGCCTCTCCCGCCGCCAATCATAAGGCCGCGGGGGCCTCGCCGAGGGGCGGGGCCTCGCGGGGAGGCGGGGCCACTCCGGGGGCGGAGCCGCGCGTGGGGCTGTCTGATGCAGAGCCGGAGTGGAGCGCCGCGCACGGGGGCTTGTTTGGGCTCTGCGGCGCGGCGCATGCGCGGCCGGTCCGCGGCCGTTGGGCTCCGCGGCCCCGCGTGCGGCTCCGCTGCAGCGGCCGCGCCGCCGCCATCATGGTGAAGGAGCAGTTCCGGGAGACCGACGTGGCCAAGAAGATGTGAGTGGGGCGGCTGTCCCCGCGGGGCAGGGCAGCGCGTCGGGGGTGTCCGGGCGCGGTTAGCGCGTCCGCGCCGCGGCTCTGCGCGCTCACGCCGGGCCCTTGTGCCTTCCCGTCCCGCAGCAGCCACATCTGCTTCGGCATGAAGTCCCCGGAGGAGATGCGGCAGCAGGCGCACATCCAGGTGGTGAGCAAGAACCTGTACAGCCAGGACAACCACCACGCGCCCCTGCAGTACGGCGTGCTCGACCACCGCATGGTGAGTGAGAGCCCCTTCCCTCTCCTTGTGCTAGCGCTGGGAGCTTTACTGGAGCGCCTGTGGAGGACGTGAGGAATTGCCGGTTCGTTTTAAGAAATGCGTAAATGCCTCTGTGTGGGGCAGGGAGGCTGTGAGTTGCGCTGAGCTGCTCGTGTGTCGCGCTGGTGGAACATCTCCTGAGTGGGCCTGAGACCTGCAGTTCGCTAAGTGCTTTCCTCCTGGCTCTGGGTGGTTCAGGGAAGCCACTCTGAGGTAGTTAACACATATGTTGAGCTTGGTTGTTGGAAGACCCAAGACCCACCTGCAGGGTGTCCTGCTGGGTTGCTCATCAGTTGTAACAGGTGAGAAGAGCAGCATGGGTTAATAACACTGCTCTTTCTCAAAGCTTGGGCTGAATGCAATGTTACTGGTACGTTGTTGATGCAGGGGGGAGAAGAAAAGCACCCTGGGCCTGCTGTAAGGATAGCTTCTGTTGTAGACCTAACATTTTTCAGCTAGCTGTTGATCATAGATAAAGCTTTTTTTTTTTTTTTTAAACAATATTTTCTTCTTCTCTAAAGGGAACTAGTGAAAAAGACCGTCCCTGCGAAACCTGTGGAAAAAATCTAGCTGATTGTTTGGGACATTATGGCTACATTGACTTAGAACTGCCATGCTTCCACGTTGGTTATTTTAAGGCTGTGATAGGCATCCTGCAGGTAAATGTATTTATGCTTCATTGTCAGTAGGTAATCTCTAGGACAGAAATGATCAGAAAAAAATAGAAACATAGTATCTCAGACTGCCAAATTAGGGTTGTACTCTAAGTTTTCTTGGTTCTTATGCATCTTAGGTATCTTCTGTATTATGAAGTGCATTTATTTAAGCAGTGTTAATTAGGTAAGCCATGTGTGATCTTAGGTTGATCGATTTAATCTGTTATCTGTCAGTAATAGTTTGAATGAAGTGCATGAATTGTACTTCATAGTTAGGAATTTCAAGTACATGAAAGCTGTGTTTGCCTTCTGTGGATTGTTAAGGTTCTGCAGAGACTTGGTTTCAGTTTGTCTCCTTGAGCAGATTTTTTTCTCATTACTTGCTTCTATGATACAGCCTGTCGCATGTGGGTTGGCCTTTTCACCCAAAGTGTTTATTTCATTCAGAAAAGTACGTGCTGGTTCTACTCAAGTTCGGGCAGAACCTCTTACTCTTATTTCTGTTGCAGCTCTGCATGTTTCTGTTAAACCGTGTTTACTTATATTTACATTTAAGATGATTTGCAAAACCTGCTGCCGTATCATGCTATCTATGGAAGAAAGAAAACAGTTTTTGGATTACCTAAAGCGACCTGGGCTGACTTATCTTCAGAAGAGAGGACTGAAAAAAAAGGTGTCTGAAAAGTGCCGAAAGAAAAATACTTGTCCTTACTGTGGTACCTTTAATGGTGAGTGCTGATGTGAGCACACAGTGGTAGTGTGTAGCTGTGGTACACACTAGTGGTACCGTGGTAGCTGTGAACAGTGCTTGGCTTTGCATTGGCCTCTTGTGATAGGCATCCACATCTTGAATATCTTTGTCGGTTCCACAGTTAATGATTATTAAGAAACAGACAGTTGTATTTTTAATTCAGAGATTTTTCCTATGTGATGTGTGTCTATAAACGTTATGCTAGTAGCTTGTTTTATCTCGTGATCATGATAACCATTTGTGTCAGTAATCAGTATTTGATTCTTGAATAGTGGCAGAAAGCCTGCTTAACATGTTTTTAAACGCTGAGAGCTATTGTCTGTAGTAAATAACTTAGAAACATTTGTAGCTCTTGTAAATTTGACTGAAATTTAGTCCTCATAATTTTATTAAATTAACTTTTATAAGTTTAGAGTTTCTTGCCTTCTAGAAAGGTTAGTCCTAAAAGTGTAGCTTGGAGTTTCGATAATGTTGAGTTTCACTGGGATCTGTTCTTCAGGACACAGTAAAATTGTCAATGCAGTAAAATTTTTAAATAATTAGCTAATATAAGTGCACAGCTTAGTTTAGATTTTACTGGAAGAACTTCTACATTAAAAATAAATTAGAAAAAATGTCTGATGGAAGGAAAGCTGTATGAAAGTAAAGGGTGAGAGAGTACCCTCTTTTGTATTCAGAAGGCACATTGTGATCAAGATGCAGCAAGGTAGGAGTACAAGAGGGAAGGCTGTGGTTCTCCTTGTTTTACAAATTTAGAAAACCAGTTATAGCTGACGAACTTTGTTTACTGTGTATATACTGCATACAAGTATATACAGTATACAAGAAGGAGTATCTAGCTCTAGGAGAGAAATTGACTTGTTTTGTAAGTTTTTAATTTTGAAAAGCATTTGTTTGCTCACAGGAACTGTGAAGAAGTGCGGTTTATTGAAAATAATACATGAAAAATACAAGACCAATAAGAAAGTGGTAGATCCAATAGTATCCACTTTCCTCCAGTCCTTTGAAACTGCCATAGAACATAATAAAGAAGTAGAATCTTTACTGGGAAGAGCTCAGGTAAATTTTATTATCATTTACATTTCTTGCTAATATTTGTGCATAAAATAGTACTTCTCAAAGGTATATATTATATCTGCTTAAGCCTTGCAGTGGTCTGTCTTGTACACCAGAAAGACAAATAACAACTGAAGTTTTTTATTTAACCTTTAGAATAACACTAATTTTGCAAAAATGAGCATCTTATGTGTCAGTATATATTAACACACTAACATTCTGTCTGTTAAAAGGGGAGGTACTTTTGCTGAAGCACTAGGAACATTCATTGCTATGCGGAAATGAATTTTGGTGTAGGAAACTTAAAAACTAGGAAGAGGAGAATAAATGTAGACCTGTAGAAACTTTACACACACTTGTAGATTTATTTTTAAGGCAGGATGATTATGGTACACTTTTTTCTGTTCTTCAGAAGGATTTAGTACTGAGGAGAGATGCAGATAATCAGAAAGCGCTTTGGTTTCTTTTGTTTGTTAGTGTGTATGGAGCTGTGTTTCCTTCTGCTTTTTGCAAGCCAGACATATCTTAGTGTAGATAACTGGGTACAAGAAAGTAGTGTGTACCTAAAAGTTTCATAAACTACACCAGTAGCTCTGCTGAGAAGTGAAGTTGTAAAAATAAGTTATAGAGATGTTGATTTTCTGCTAAAAGTTGGGTATTTATAGTTTACTATAGGCATATTGTAACTAGTTTATTGAGATGCTTGGGGAAGTGACTATGAAATGCTCTGATGAACTCTTTAAAAAAGAGAGTAACATAGTGAGAAGTAAACTCTGCTAATGAAAGAGGGAAAAGTGGAAGAAAAACAAGAATGGGTGAGCTGAAACATAGTTTTGTTTGTATTTGATAGGAAAACTTGAATCCATTAGTAGTGTTGAACCTCTTCAAAAGAATCCAGGCAGAAGACATCCCTCTGCTTCTGATGAACCCAGAAGCAGGGAAACCTTCAGATTTGATTCTTACACGGCTCTTAGTGCCCCCACTGTGCATCAGACCCTCTGTTGTGAGTGACCTCAAGTCTGGCACCAATGAAGATGACTTAACTATGAAACTGACCGAGATCATTTTCCTCAATGACGTAATCAAAAAGGTCAGTCTCCTTCCAGCTCTGGGATGGTCATTGGGAAAAATGTGGCTAGAACTGAATGTTGTAACTACTTTTATGTGTGTCTCTGCTTACCATCTAAAAAGTAGCCTATACTGCAGTGCTACGTCCTTTAAGCCTTTATTGCGACAGAGAAACTTGCTTCAAATGGAGCAAATGGAGCTGTCTTTTTTTTTTCTTTCCTTTCCTTCCCCCTTCCCATGACAGTTACACTTTTTGAATGATTAGATAGGGAAAACATTCTGTAACTTTCAAAAATTACCTTTTTGCTTATTGCTGAGCTTTTTCTTGCTACTTTCAGTCCTCCCTGTTTCTTTTGTTCTTATTTTTTCCCTTTATTCTGCAGTCTATTGTTAAGACAGGCCTTTTCTACTGCCTTTAATATTAAAACGGGTATGAAATGTTCTTTAATACTGTTTTCACAAAAACAAATAATTGTAGTCATTATCAGAAAAATTCTTTGCTAGTTTCCTACTTGATTATTTTCTAAATTGGCTGACTTACTTTGTTTAGCATAGGATATCGGGAGCCAAAACACAGATGATTATGGAAGACTGGGACTTCCTTCAGCTGCAGTGTGCCCTGTACATCAACAGTGAGCTCTCTGGGATTCCTCTCAATATGGCACCTAAAAAGTGGACTAGAGGTTTTGTTCAGAGACTGAAGGGAAAGCAAGGTTTGTCTGCAAAGTTCTTTTAAGAAATAAAGCCATCAACACAGACTACTTCTAAGCATCGCTTTGTGCACCTTTATTATGTTACATTCCTGTGATGTGCCTTTAGAGTTGTTCTAATATGCTGTCTTAATGTGAAAGCTCTTTTTACAGATAACATGTTAAAAATGCTTTTTGGTAAATCCGTTTCAACTTGCTTGTTTTGTTAGGTCGATTTAGAGGCAATCTGTCTGGGAAGCGAGTGGATTTCTCTGGCAGAACAGTCATTTCCCCTGATCCTAATTTACGAATAGATGAAGTAGCAGTGCCTATTCATGTTGCTAAAATACTAACCTTTCCGGAAAAGGTAAGGAGTTTAGAACCAAAACATTGTTTTGTTTGTGGGTTTTTTGTTGTTGTTGCTGCTGCTGTGTTGTTTTGATTTTGTTTTTTGCCAAGCATCAATGTTCCTTTTTAAAACAACAGAAAAGGAGGGCAATAAGGAGTGGATGTGTTAGTTTTAAGTTCACTGTACTGCTCAACAATACTTGGCTAGTTCTGTTGCTGTTAGTAGGTGAAAATTGTCAAGTGTGTTTGACTTGTTTCTGATTTAAGTGTTTATGCAACAGGTGAACAAAGCAAATATTACTTTTATGAGAAAACTTGTCCGAAACGGTCCTGATGTTCATCCTGGAGCCAACTTCATTCAGCAAAGGCACACTCAGATGAAAAGGTACCGTGACTATCTGAAATGATTCATTTTGTTAGCTTGATTTTACTGCTGTGTGAAAACAGTTATGTATAAGGATTAAAAAATATATATAAATATTCATTGTAAAAGATGTTAATAAGTTCTGGACATTTTCTAATGATAGTGACCTGCAGTTAGATTGTTTTAGGAGGGGGTATGTTGTGTTTGGTAGAGGCTAAAGTACTGTGGGGAATGTAGAAAAGTGGAATGAGGTTTGTATTCTGGGAAGCACTGAGGGGCATAGTGCAGATGGCTCTGCTGGATTGTTTCACTTGCTTTGTGTGCTCTCATTAGCAATTGTGGTGAACTGGGCTGGCTCAACGTGCCTGTCTCTGGTGCTGGGAGCTCTGCAGCTTGGGGTTTAGTGACGTACAGACGCCAGCAGGGCAGAGCTTCCTGCTGGCTACTCTCATGGAAGGGCTAATCTGTACTCAGTTGTGGATAGTGACTAGAATTGTATTTTAATGAAACTCCTTGTCATAGGATTATGGATTTTTGTGTTTTTATGCCTAGGCTTTTTTCTGACTTAGAGTAATAACAGTACTTTTGGTAATGAACACTGCAGATTGGTGATTTATTTAAAACTAACAGGGCTGGTGTGTAGTGATGCAACAGTTTGCATACCACTTTGATCCCCAAGTCATTGTGATACCAATGCTCCAACATTTAATGGAAGAACTTAGATTATTCAACACAGTTCTTTGTCTTTCTGATTTTATTTTTTCTGTCTCCATTGCCACGTATTGCTGTAAGGTTTTTGAAATACGGGAACCGAGAAAAGATGGCCCAGGAGCTGAAGTTTGGTGATATTGTGGAGAGGCATCTCATAGATGGTGACATAGTGCTCTTCAACCGACAACCCTCTCTACACAAGCTGAGCATCATGGCTCACATTGTAAGTGCACTCAGGCTAGCAGAGTGCTAACACATGACCTGACTCTTCGATATTTTACTTTTGCTGCTGTTCATCCCTTACACATGCAAAAAGAAATAGCTTTTTCTGAAACATGGTATGAGAATGATGATAAATACAGTCTATTTGTCATTGTGCGTGAGAACTGAAGTGGAACTAGGCAGTGTGCATAGCTGTTAGTGAACATAATTGATCTTGATATCTCTTCTTGCATAGACCTTTCATTCTGCAGAGCAGATGTGATGCCTGCCAAGCATCCTCTATTCTCTTCTTTGTATAAGCTCTAAATAATGGAGATGAGTGTTTAGATTTGTGTAATGCAACATGTTTCTGTCAATTCCTGGTTTCAGTAAATCTTTTGATCAGAAATTTTGACATAAGTCTGCAATAAAAAGACAGATTAGGAGACACTCAAGTGTGTCATGTGTGATGCATGGCTTTTCATTTTATTCATGTGCTTGACTGTGTGCTGTTTGTCTTTTTCTTGTTTTATAGGCTAGAGTAAAACCTCATAGGACATTCAGGTTTAATGAGTGTGTCTGTACACCGTACAATGCAGATTTTGATGGAGATGAGATGAACCTTCACCTTCCTCAGACAGAAGAAGCAAAAGCAGAAGCACTTGTTCTAATGGGGGTATGGAGATCGCGTTTCTATCGGGATTTTCCTAGTGGCAGATGAGCTGTGCCTTGAACCTTTTATGTCACATGTAAAATTTGCGTTAATCGCTGATAAGGATAATGGTAAACTGTGAAACAGCGTAAAAAGTATGAGAGAGAGAGAGAGAAATGAGAAGAAAAGTAAGGTTCTTTATATAATATGGTAGTTCATTAGACACGTATGCATTATCCCTGGCAAGTAGATCATCTTAGATTAGCTGATTTTCTTTAGTATGCGTGACTAACATTAGCAGTAGTGAGCACTGCCAGAGGAGCATGGCTGTGTTTCCAGGTTCTTATTTTGCCTTCCAGTCTGATATCTCAGGACTTTTGGGTTGTGAGACCAATTGGAAATGAGACAGTAATGATGTGGTGGTACTGGAGCAGTGTTGAGCAGAGAAGATGAGACGGGAGGTTTGTATGATGGAACTGAGACCAAGGATGGAAAGGATGGTAGATAATGAGGGATCTGATGGCTGCTGCCATTGATTTGTGATGTGGGAGTGGAGTTAGTAGCAACAATCTGACCATTTTTCCAGTATGTTGTTCCTTTAGAGCACTGTTGATTCACAAATGCAATATCAGTCTATTGAAATGTGTTATCTTTGTTTCTTATGTCACGCAGACTAAAGCCAACTTGGTAACACCAAGAAATGGAGAACCTCTAATTGCTGCTATTCAGGATTTCCTTACAGGTGTGTCTGTTAGCTTCTTTTGGAGCTGTGTATTTGAACAGTTGTTTGTTTTATTTTTGTTACGTAATCACTAAGGGAATTAAAAGAAAAAATCTAGAAAGGATTTACAACTGAAGCTGTGTAATTTAGGTGGATAACTCATATCAGAATTGAATCATTAATTATTATTTTATACAACCTAGGTGCCTATCTTCTTACACTAAAAGATACCTTTTTTGATCGAGCCAAAGCCTGTCAAATTATTGCTTCTATCCTGGTTGGCAAGGATGAAAAGATTAAAGTTCGCCTTCCGCCTCCAGCAATTCTGAAGGTGAGTCAAAGCATCTTTCTTTCTCTAATGTTACCAGGGCTTTCGCTGTTTTATGTTTTTTGACCTGTGGTGATGCTTTCAACAAAGGACATTTCAATGATGGTTCCTGTTTTCTCTGACATTTCCACTGTATCAGATGGTGTAAGGTATAAAATTCAAGAAACCAGGGCCCAGGCTACACAGAAGGAGTTGGGTGCCTGAGGCTAAACAAAGTTGGCCTTGCATGGTGAAGTCCTAAACCATCTGCTATCACCAACTAATTCCCTCAGGGTTAAAGCAGAGTATTTCTGATACCCTGCTACTGTCAAACAGATTGCCTGGCTCTTGATCATCTGTAGAGGATGTTTTATTCTTAGAAACTTCAGTTTTACCAACTATGCAGACTAATACGAGGCCAAATGGAGAAGCTTCATTTTTCCATGAGTGTCCTGAAGCGATGCGTTGGGGTGCTGGGCACTTCTAAATTTCAGTATTCCAGCCTTAAAAGATATTCTATCTGTGAAATAACATTTTAACTAGTCTAGGAATCTAAAATTTGAAAAGGATGAGAGCTACGTAATTTTTGTTAAATCATACTTCAGTATATAAAAGTTCAGTTCTGAAAACAAAATTTAAAGGAGTTTTATCACAAAACCTCGAACCCTATTTTTTTTCTTTCTGTTTTCTTAAGCCTGTAACGCTGTGGACAGGAAAACAGGTTTTCAGCCTTATCCTCAAGCCCAGTGATGACTGTCCTGTAAAAGCCAATCTGCGAACCAAGGGCAAACAATATTGTGGCAAAGGAGAAGACCTGTGTTTCAATGATTCTTGTGAGTGACACTTCATCAGCTTTGTTTTACAACTCTGCAAATAATCTGTAGAGATGCAAATAATCTGAGCTGTGGTGGAGCTGAAGCAGTGTTTTATATAAGTAATCTTGAAATGAAAACTGAGATTATGCATTTGTTCAAAAGGTTGGAGTCATACTGAACATCAAAGGAAAGACTTGAAGGCTTTCATGTAAAAAAGTTTCGTTTATATGATAGTAGATTTGTAGTGATGCTAATGCAGTATTTGAAAGTAAAAAAGACAAGAAAAGCAAAGAAGCTTAAAGTAACTGTGCATAGGGCAGAGGGGAAAATTGTAGTATCTCACGTGGAAGTAGTGATGTCAAGGTTGGAAGGCAAACAGCGAAAGGAATCAAGCTCTGAAGGCGAGACAGGAATTTGTAAGAGGTCAAACCAACTGCGTCCGTTCAGTTAGGGAAGTCACAGTGGTAGCAGAGAAGCAAAGGCAGAGATGAGCAGGGCTTTGCTGGTTAATAATTTAGTTTGTGTGGTAACACTTGCCTGATCAGGCAATTTTAGGTAGGGTCTTCACTGCTCAGAAGTGTAAGTTAAGGAACCTAGGGAGGAACCATTGATGTACATGGCAGTGCAGGTATTATATAATACCAAACATTCCTTCTTGCCCTTCTACAGATATAGTAAATATATACCTCTGAACTTCATTATTTTCATGAACACAGCTGTTATTTAAAAACTTGCTTCATAGCTTACTGCTAGACTTGAAGTACTATTTAAAAAAATGAGTTATTTTATTTGTTTCTAGATGTCACAATTCAAAACAGTGAGTTAATGAGTGGCAGTATGGACAAGGGAACCTTAGGATCAGGATCCAAGAACAACATCTTCTACATCCTGCTGAGAGACTGGGGTCAGGTAGAAGCTGCAGACGCCATGTCACGACTAGCCAGGCTTGCTCCTGTCTATCTTTGTAAGTAATGAGGAAGTACATTTCTTTGCCAAACAGCATTTTATGCCTAAAATAAGATTTCCTATTTGTGTTTTCTCTGTATGGTACTGACTTAGCAGACTCATTTTTGTATTTTCATATAGCTAACCGTGGCTTTTCGATTGGAATTGGTGATGTTACCCCTGGACAAGGCCTGCTAAAAGCTAAGTACGAGCTCCTGAATGCTGGCTACAAGAAATGTGATGAGTACATTGAAGCTCTGAACACTGGCAAGCTGCAGCAGCAACCTGGCTGTACTGCAGAAGAGACACTAGAGGTAAAACTTGAAATAAAATGAATGTATGTCTGGAGACTTGATGAGTACATTGCTGTTGTGAAGCTCCAAGCTGTATGCTGAAGCTTTAAAACTTGAGTTACTAACATCCTTACATACTCAGTTTGACTTGTTTGAGGTTGTCTAGGCTTAATGTTGAGTTGCCTGTGTGAATGGATTAAGGCTATTTGGGGCTGCTCTTGTAGCTCATCTTGAATTTTATATGAATAGTAGTAAACATGGAATAACTTGTGTGATCCTCCTACCCTGCTAGAAGTATTGGGGTAGCATGTAAGATAGGAAAAATACACAGGCCAAGCAGAATGGAGTTCATGTTACATTTACCAATATTGACTAAGTTAATAATGAACGGCAACACCAGTGATTCTAATTCACCAATAATTAATTATTGCAGTTATCCACTCATTTCAAATTGGTACTCTCTGTTGGAGACCAGAGTCTTAGAATCTTTCTCTTCCTTTTCTCAGTGTATGTATTTTTGTTATAGTTGTGAAGCTCTTAACACTTGGGGATATTATCTCTTCAAAGTATGCCCAAAATTTCTTTTTGGGGTTGAATTAAGCTAACTAACAGCTTAATTTGTTGGTTGGTGTAACTAGCTTAAGCTGGTGATGCTGCCAAAAGAGGCTGTCATGCTTCTGCTACTCCCATCTTCTAGCAAGCAAATCTGCAGTTATTTAAGAGTTTTATTTCATTTTACTGAAAACAAACATCTAAGTTTCTTTTTATTCCCCTTTTAATTCCCTATATACTACTGAAGGTACCTGTAGTGAGCGACAGAGTGCTGTTTGTGTATGATATTTCTAACTCATAGTTTTTCCTCTAATTCTTGCATTCCAGGCCTTAATCCTTAAAGAACTCTCAGTTATCAGAGATCACGCTGGCAGTGCCTGCCTCAGGGAGCTGGACAAGAGCAACAGTCCCCTTATCATGGCTCTCTGTGGTTCTAAAGGTAGGACTTGTTAAGCTTTAGAATTCAGTTGTTGACTACATCACTGTTGTTGTCATTGCTTGTCCTCTCTCTATAGCCTGTTTTATACAGGCTCTCAAATGTCCATGTATTGAGTTTGTCCTATATGTTTGACATGGTTCTTTTCAGTAAGTATTATGTGGGTTATGGTTAATTGAAATCACATTGACGTGTTGTGGAAAGTTTAGACTTATGGTACAAGATAGAAAGCATCTTTCTTGTATTATAGATGTTCTTAAGATGCTTTCTTTAAAATTAGTAGGAAGATTTTAGTAAAAATAAGTCCTCAGGTGGACCTCTTACGTCAGAAGTCTGTATCGCACAAAAAATCAATGGGAAACGATACCTTAAGAATCGAAGATATTTTCCAGTTCTCGGCTTCTAAAGCACCATCTGTGTAGTAGATACTTGTTTTATGCTCAAATTCTTGTCTGAGGTTTCTTTTTTTGGGTTGAATTAGAAGAAATCATTTTAACTGCTCTGCCTTTCCTCCTCTGTATCTAATAAATTGTGGAAAGCCTTAGGATGGGGCTTTTGTATTTCTGAAGGAATAAAGAATTTCAAAGCTAAACACTAGATTTTTCCGGTAAGTGTAGACAGCTGAGTCATTAAAGGAGCACAGATCTGCTCATTTGTGAGTGATTTTGGTTGGTTTGTTGGCTTTCTTGGCAGGTTCCTTCATTAACATATCGCAGATGATTGCCTGTGTGGGTCAGCAGGCTATCAGTGGGTCACGAGTTCCTGACGGGTTTGAGAACAGATCCTTGCCTCACTTTGAAAAACATTCTAAGGTAAATTTGTATGCTTGCAGTATTTTGTACAGGAAGTAAAATAGGTTGTTAAAACCATTTTAAGAGGGACACATGATACTGTGGGATTATTGTATAGTGAAGGACAAGTAACATATTCAATGCGTGTTAAGTGTTTTGAATATAGAGAAGTTAAATCATAATGTAACTTGGGAAACTCTTGACAGGGATTTCAAGTCTTTATTCAGAACTGAAGTAAACACTGAACTTCACAAAGCAATTTTCTCAGCTTGTGTTAAGCTTTATTGAATTATGCATACGTCAGCTGATGTTCTCTAATAGTTTAGGCAAACTTATAATATATACTTTTCTGTTATGTGTATACAGAATATGCACTGTATTTGGATCTTTATTAAATGATTTTTTTCTACGACTCTTCTATGCAGCTTCCAGCAGCAAAGGGCTTTGTTGCTAACAGCTTCTATTCTGGGTTGACTCCTACTGAATTTTTCTTCCATACAATGGCTGGTCGAGAAGGTCTGGTTGATACAGCTGTTAAAACTGCTGAAACTGGATATATGCAGGTACCTGTCAGTGAAATGAGGGTATTACCAATTTTGCGGAAGGAGGCTATTTGTCATTGTGTCTTTGTTGTTGTTGTTTTGGTTGTGGCTGTTTCTTTTCTTTTTCCTTCTGTCTTCTGTATGAGGACTATGAAGTACGTGTGGCTGTTGACTGTGTACATTAAGTCCTCTAAAATCCTATAACATATGAATTAAATTTTTTTTTGTGCCTTTGTGCCTGCTAATGATGACATCCAATTTATTTTCAAATTTAAGTCCAGTTATTTGAGGTGTAGGCAATCCTAATCAATAGCTATTTCGAAAAAGAACCTCTTTAACTTGCTCATTCCCTGCTCCCCCCCCCCCCGCTTTCCCATCAGAGGCGGCTGGTCAAGTCACTTGAAGATCTTTGTTCTCAATATGATTTAACAGTCAGAAGCTCTACTGGTGACATTATTCAGTTTATTTATGGGGGAGATGGCTTGGATCCTGCAGCAATGGAGGGGAAGGATGAACCACTGGAATTCAAGCGAGTTCTAGACAACATCAGGGTAAGGATCGCTGAAGTCTTTGCCAGAGGTATTCCCTTAAATGGAGATTTTGATGCATATTTTTTACGTGAAATATTCTTTTTTTCCTCTCTAAGGCTGTATATCCATGCCGGAATGAACCAGCCCTTAGTAAAAATGAACTGGTATTAACATCCGAGTCCATCATGAAGAAGAATGAATTTCTTTGCTGCCGAGACAGTTTTCTGCAGGTAATATCATTTACCTGCATGATAAACCTTTTCACTTCCTTTTCATGCTAGGATTATCCTTCCCTTATGTTTTGTCGTCTTGTAGTTGAAATTGTGCAAGTCATTTGTTGAGAGAAGCACTGAGTTAGCAGCCACACCTATAGCTTTTTTAGGAAATGGTAGTTAAAAACTGTAGAATGAACCTGCCTGTGGACCTTGATGTCACTTTGATTTCTAATAGTGCTGACAAGGCTGTGAATTCGGTCATCTGCTTTTGAAAAGTTGGCTTGCTCAGGACATGAGTGCTTCAGAGCAGGTGATGAAATCAGTAGAAGTAGTAAGTATAAGCAATTCAGTTGCTAGGGCTGAGTTGAAAAGTCTCTTTTCATTGCCAGAAATATTTTGTAAATCTTAACTTTGTTGCTGGAGGAAAGATGCAATATAGTATCAAAGCATAGTGGTAATATTCTTTTTTTTAAGTTGTATCAGTAAAAGCTGAATAAATGCTGTTCACTTCACAGGCGTAGATATAGCCCTATAGCTACATCATCCTCTCAGTAATCATTTGTATTTCTGAATTTTTAAGCTTCAGCTGTTGTTTCATTTTCTTTTTCCTTTTCTTTTTTCTCTTCATCCTTGAAGACGTTAACTGAGACAGGTTATGAAAAATATAATGAGGTAACTGTAGCATGTGTGTGCACTGTGTGGGCATAAATGTTAGTGCTGCTTAGCTAAAGATGCTTGTATAGTGACCCAGTAAGTGATTAGAATATACACGTGCCTGCTTGTTAAACTCTAATCTTGATGTTCACAACACGGTGGCAATTTGACCAAATTCATTTTCAATGGTTAAAGCCATGACACATGAATTAATTCCTGCAATTAAGTTTCAGGATTTGATAGCTATTCAAGCTATGATTGCATACATCATTTCTTTTCCTTTCTGAAACTTGTCTTTTCAAAGTCCAGGGGTATTAGTGCATTTTTTTCCTGATGTTTTTCTGTCCCTTTGACTTCTCCCTTCCAGAACAGATCTTGCTTATTGTTGTTACCTTACTAGGAGTTTACTCGAGCGGGTTGATCGCTGTGGTGCAGAGTATGTCTAACCAGGATGGCTCAAGAGCCTCTTTCAAGCAGACTGGCCTTCAGTCTGCCCATACTCTGCCCTCCAGCCGGGAAGTTCACCTGCAGCAACCAGCACCTTGCTGCCTGATGCAGCTTTGAGCAGGGCTCAGGGTGTCAGCCCAGGCGTGTTGGAGCTGGATTCTTGGTGCTCCACAGGGGCAAGTTGTGCCCTGGATCGCCGTGCTGGGAAACAGGGTGAACTCCTGGGCAACTGGGCTTTCTACCCTGGCCCCTCTTTTGGCTTCATGTTGGCCATGTAGGAGTTGACACGGTCCGTGTTGAGCCTGAATTTACCAAGTCAGCTCTGTGCCTCGTTAAGCAGGCTCGGGTGGAAGGGCTTAAGGGGTCAGGACTGCATGAAAGAAGCTGTTTCCTCAGCAAGCTCTGTGCTTGGGGAGGAGTGCTGCACTTGAGAAGAAAACTCCTTGGAAAGGCTCAGCAAGGACCAGCTACAGTGTGCAGCATAAATGAGTAGTTTGGATAGTCTCCTGGGCTGACAAAGACAAAGATAAATAATTGATCGTAACATTGTATTTGTTCCTATGCTTCCTAAGTCATTGTTATTGAGGACTTTCTACGTATATGATAACTTCTTTTGATTTGTGGTTGATTGTTGTTGATGCTCTTTTTATTTTTCATTATTATTGCTGTCCCAGATGATATCTGAATAGACAAAAACATAAAATAACATCTTTTCCTTGGGAAAGAGTTCAAGTTGCGACATTTCTGTTCTGCTTGTACAGGAAACTTCTTTCCAGATGAAATTGCTTTTAAGTGTTTCTTCTATTGCTTTGTTTTGTTTTTCCCTTGACTGGATGGTCTGAATGATCTTATGCAAGCCATGCAATACTCCTTTTTGTTTGCTCCACAAGTAGTAGAAAGACTAATTCTTCATATGACCTTATGGAAAATAAGGAAAATTATTTATTATATCAAATACCTAAGAGTGAAAATATCTTCCCAGTGACAGAGCAGCTCATATGTAAATGACTGAGTTAGTGCAGGGCAAAAGAGGCACAAATGTATAAAGGTATTTTGTCCTCATCCGAGAGGGAAACAGCTTGAAGCCTTCATGCCACTAGCACCCTCTTCCCATCATTTTTTTCATTAGGGTTTTGTTCTAGTCTTCATGGAGTATAATGAGCTGTCTGAAAACATCTTGAACAGTGGAAAGGGCATCACTGTTGTGAGAATCTGAGGCTTCTCTCAAAAGGTAGTAGAACGGTATTTAGATAATAACTTAGAATGAAATTCTCCCAATCCAGACACTCAGGGGTTAATTGGTGCTGCAGGTACCTCTGGGTGCCGCGCTGTGCGCTGGCTGGCAGGTGTCCAGCACTGAGCAAAGTGGTTCTTTATAGCAACTCTGGTGTTCAGGCAGGCCTCATGGGGTGGCAGGGGGTGTAAATACACTCTAAACATCCAGGCATTCACTGCTCCTCAGAGACGCTCTAAAATCATTGCTGAAGTAGACAGGAGTTATTTACTTTTGCTTTTTCCTTGGTTTTGTTTTGGATAGCCCATGTTGTGGTAGTGACTTGTATTGAATCCCATTTTAGAGGAAAATCACTCATAAGCCTCGTACTTCGTGATCTCTAGAGTAATGTATCTGTCTCTGAAGCGTAGCATAATGCCTGAATGAAGTTTCATAGAAATGTTGAATATTTTTTCTGAAAGTATTATTTCAAATTTCATTTCAGTAAAGGCTTTCAGAATTCTTTTTGGGTAAACCTGATAAAGAGTGGCTGGGTGATGCACTAGCACATGTTAAATGCACGATTTACTTTACATACTTCTCTACTGACACAGTCTTTTCACTTGACCTTATTTTCAATACTGAGGAGTGAGTGAGAAAGTGTTGATATGCCCAGAGAATAAGTGTTATGGAGATTCCTTTTTTTCTTCCTAGGAGTTTTGAGGTGGGATAGTCAGAAGAATGTCAGTGAGTGGTGATTAGAAAAAATGATCCACCCAAGTCAAATCTTAATGTTTTCAGTGTATGCTCAGGAAGGATGCTTCTGTGCTTCTAGGCAGAAGAGACTTTTTTTTCTCTCTCTTCCCAGCAATGATACTAATCTGTGGCTACACAGGATGGAATGTGACTTACTAAGTTATAGTTTGTGTGTCTAAGATTTGATATCTCTATATATTAATCCTTTATTTTGTAAGCATTTCTTTTATAGCTGTAAGCAAGTTACTGTCAGAATTTTCCATTTAAAGTAAGTCTTTGCTGACCCCTTTTTATTCAATTTTAGGAAATCAAAAAATTCATCAAAGGTGTTTCTGAAAAGATAAAGAAAACACGGGACAAGTATGGCATTAATGACAACGGCACAACCGAGGTAACTTGTCTCATGGGGTAATAATGCAGTTCTTGTAGATTTTCATAAGCTACTGCATTTTGAGCTTTTATTTCTTTCCAGCCAAGAGTTTTGTATCAGTTGGATAGGATTACTCCCACCCAGCTTGAGAAGTTTCTGGAGACTTGTAGGGACAAGTATATGAGGTAAGTGCTTGGCCTGCGGCTTGCGTGGGCCTGCTTTTTGCCACTTGGTTTGCAGTTTAGCAGTAACTTAAAGCCAAGTGTTTTACTGTCTTCTTTTTTTTTTGTTTTTTTTTTTTCGCTTCCTCTCTTTCTCTGAACACCGATTCAGTAAAAATAATTAATAGGAAACCATTTACCCCAAAGATGTAAAAATGGCAAGACAAAGGTAGAAGAAGGATTAAAACACGTTGCCTTCTGCAGGTGGGAATGGCATGGAGCTAAGTGTAGTGTGAGCATTCTAAGGGTTTGACTGAGCTGGGGTTTTCACTTTTCTCTTGAGTCCTAATCAGAGGTTTTTATTACAAGACTTGTTACAACTTTGGTTGGGTTCCTTGTATATTTTAGAAAAAAAAAAAGTTTGGTTTTTCTTAAAACTGTGGTTCAGGGAGATAAGATATCTCCAAATAACAGTACAAACAATAATCTTCAATAAGATTGTTTTGCAGCCAGGCAATTTCATCAGATGTTACAAGCAAAATACTATTAAATAGCATTTTTAGGTGGTAAGAGCCCATCAAGGAAAACGCAAGACAATGCTATAGATTAGATTGATCTAGTAAGCAGGCTTGTCCTGTAAGTTCTTCAAGTTGCTTGCTCTAGAAGAGATGATTATTTGCACTCTCTGCAAGTTGAACAGTGTTAATTCCAGGATCTGAACAAAATTGTAGTGAAAGATGAGAATTTTCCCCCCAGTGTCTCCTTTTTGGACTACTTAGTGAGATGGTCTTTGTCTTCTGTACCGTGAAGACAGTCAGGTCTCAAAGCCTGTACGATTCGTAAAGGATCAAATAAAAAATGGCCCCATTATGTACATAGTTAGGAAAAAGTGGGTCATCAATACAGGCTTTTGGATAAGCTAAAAACAGTAAAGCATTAATATCTGGATTTTGATCTCATTTAACAAGTTAGGCTCACACTAACTTAAAAGGCTTAAAGCTCTCCTCTCCTAAAAGTTTGAATGGGAGTTGTGAAAACATCAGAGTATTCAATTCAGAGTACTCGGAGGATTCAGTTTCATGATTGATGAATTCTGAATTTCGTAATTCATTTTTAGGAGGAGGAAAGTACATTCTGTTTACAGATGTTTTACCACTGCATCGTCTCACCTTGCACAAGATCAATGGTTTTGTCTTTGCCTGATTAGGATTTTGTACCTTGTTGAATTCTCTGTCTCTTCCTGTGATTGATATGAGCATTTTCTTTTCAGGGCCCAGATGGAGCCCGGTTCTGCAGTAGGAGCTCTTTGTGCACAAAGTATTGGTGAGCCTGGCACACAAATGACTCTGAAGACCTTTCATTTTGCTGGTGTTGCATCAATGAATATTACTCTGGGAGTGCCAAGAATCAAAGAAATCATTAATGCTTCAAAGGCAATTAGGTACTAATAATATCTTTTTATTTGCTTTAGTGAAACCTGAGTGATTAACTGTTAATATGTAGACTGAATAGTATGTTGAATTGAAATTGAATGTATAGTGTATGTATATGGAAATGAAATACATATATACACATGTCAGTATCAGTATATATGATATCATAAGATATATATCAATATGTGTGTACTGATATCAGTAATAAGCAGAAGCAGCATTGAATCTATTACATACCCAAACAAGAACAATACATTGTCTGTCCAAGGAAATGATGAATTAGAGCTGGTTATATTTTTAAAAAACAAGTGGTTTTTTTTTTTTGAATATCACTTGTTTTTCTGGATGATAATCTAGTTTAACACTTTCACAACTCTGTTTTTTTAATGTGTGTTTATTCTCTATAGCACACCTATTATAACAGCGCAGTTGGACAAAGATGATGATCCTGACTTTGCCCGTCTAGTTAAAGGAAGAATTGAGAAAACTTTATTAGGAGAGGTAGGAAAAAAATGTATTATCGATAATGCCTTAAATGTCTTAATTATTCTTTTAGACTATTGTTCTAGGACACTTTAGCCATTCTCCCAGGCTAACTATTTTATTATTGTCTCTTAAAGATTTCAGAATATATTGAAGAAGTGTTTCTGCCTGATGATTGTTTCATTCTGGTCAAGCTCTCATTGGAACGCATTAGACTACTGAGATTAGAGGTGAGTTGTTCAGGTTGTATTCTCGATGTGCTTAGGGAAATTTTGATTCTTTTTTAGAAGCAGAAATCAGACTATTGGAAGTGAAAAGTAGAAAGTGAATGAAGCAGATACTGGGCTACAGTGCACCTACGGTGTCCCACTTCCCCCCCCCCCCATCCCCCCAATCTCCACTCTTTTGAAATGGATAGTTTTTGCTCTGTTTGGAAATGAGAAGAAATTATTTCTTAGTGTCTTCCTAAATATAAGGAAGATGCAGGTGTGTATGTACCCTCAACACTTGACAGTATTTCACATGAAGTTTGGCAGATGATTAGTTTACAAGTTATCTTTTCTACATTTCACTTTTTTGATTCAGAGCAGAAATCTGACTGCTGTGTCATTTTGAGCAGATTTAAATGTTTTGAGAGATATGCTAATGTTTGGCTGCTTTTTCTTTTGTTTGTTTGTTTTTCTTTTCCCTCCAGGTGAATGCTGAGACTGTGCGTTACTCAATTTGTGTATCTAAACTCAGAGTGAAACCTGGAGATGTTGCTGTCCATGGTGAGGCAGTTGTTTGTGTGACCCCTCGTGAAAATAGCAAGAGTTCCATGTATTACGTTTTACAGTCCCTAAAGGAAGAACTGCCAAAGGTAAAAGTCAAGTCTTGTGTTTGGGGAGATAATCATTAATAATAATTTGGCACTCTGTAGTGGGAAGATAGACTATTTCTTGTCAGTATTTACAGTAGAGACAGTCTGAATCCAGAACTACGATTGGGTTGCCACTGCTTGACTGCTTAAACTTAGTCCACATTAGTAATCTTCCTAAGTAAATTTGAAGTCTTAATATGTTCCCTACAGTGCTTGCCACCACATTCCAAACACAGTTCTTGTAACAGTAGGAAATAGTTGCATCTTCTTCCAGCTCTGTCAGAAGGTGAACCACATCACAGTATCTGGCCTATGTTGTGGCTGGTGTGAGAAGATGCTTTGCTCGGCGTTTTAAAAATGACAGTCACTGAACCTTGTTATTGACGGGGTGTCTTTTTAGTTATGTGGATGCACCATTCAGATACTCTGAAGAGAATTTGAGGATTTTGATGTTGATTTCAGGTAGTGAGTAAGGCTAATGGTGTCAAGTGAGCATTACATGAACACTAATGTATTTAAGAGGGCAACATCTAGTTTTCTATTTAAGGCATCACCTGGAGACTGGAGCTTCTAAGTAAGTCTGAATGCTGACAGGATGTACTTTATTATCTCTATACAGCATCACTGTACAAATCAAGCTTAATCAGGCTTTTGTTTTCTGAAGGTGGTTGTGCAAGGCATACCGGAGGTTTCTCGAGCTGTCATTCATATTGATGAGCAAAGTGGTAAGGAAAAATACAAACTTCTCGTTGAAGGTGATAACTTGAGAGCAGTTATGGCTACTCATGGAGTGAAAGGAACCAAGACATCCTCTAACAACACTTACGAGGTAATGTTCAAATTGGTACTGTATGTTGTTTGTTAGGTGTTTTTTCTCTTTGTACTGTCTTTATTACAAGTGCTTGTTTGTGTTCGCTGGTTGCAATTGATAGTTAATTATACCTGATTTCACTAATGTCATAATGTATTAATACAAGAGAATAATTCTGCTGGCAGCACTGATCCAAAAATGTTTTTGGAATACAAAATGGTTGCAAAAGCAACTGTGTTCTTCTAACATTGACTCAGAAACGTATTTGCTCCAAACATTTGGTTAGTTGTTAATCCAACAAATGTCGTTTCTCTAGGTGGAGAAGACATTAGGAATTGAAGCTGCTCGGACCACCATTATCAATGAGATTCAATATACAATGGTGAACCATGGTATGAGCATCGATAGGAGACATGTTATGCTGCTCTCTGATCTAATGACATACAAGGTTTGGACCAGTCTACTCAATTTATCTTACAATGTTTGGGAACAATATAGGGATCACCTAGGAAGATGGAAAGCAGTTATGGGTTGATAGAACTTGGGTTCAACTATAATTGGACAGCAGTGTTTTACTGTTGCTTATATTCCAAACAAAATGGTTGAGTAATCTAGTTCTTAAAAAAAAAAAGAGATCTAGGGAGTAGTGTATCGTAATTTCACCATGAAAGCCCAAAGCCTAAAGACAGTAGGATGAAGTCAATGTGGGGGTAACCAGACATGCTGCGTAAGGCTTGAGGTGCAGGAAGCCACCCGGGTTGTAGTTCACAGCAGCTGTGCTATGTACGAGAGGCAAAGGATCCAGGCTTTGCACATAGCACCAGGTGGCAAGTTGAACAGGGGCTTGTTCATACAAGGCAATAGTTGGTCTTTAGGAATGGATGTTTCCCTTATCCCATCTGTTAGCTGTAGTTGAATATATAGTTGAATACATGTTGCCTAGTCAAGTTAGCTTTTCTACTTTTGCCTGCCACAGTGCAAGAATTTAATCTGGGCAAAATGAACTAAGGAAATGTGGTTTCCCTGAGCCACAGCAGCCCCTCAGGCTGGTTTTGCTGAGCTGCTGCACTGTGGTGGACAAGGGCAGCAGGGTGCAAGGTTTTATACTCATGACGTTTCAGTGTTTTATCTTTTGGTTGTGCTTCTGATTTGTGCCTCAAAGCTGCATGACCTTTTATAATCAGAATGTTTGGTAGTGACAGAAGCAGAAATAGACCAAGTCTTTATCAAGACAAAAGCAATAGCTTTAGTTAAGTGCTTTTATAGCTCTGCTCTTGAGACACAATAAAAGTCTGTAGCTAAGCAACTGATTTATGATGGTGTGTTTGCTCTCATGTCCGTGTGTCCTTCATTCATTCCAATATTTTTGTTTCAAAACATAAGTTTCTTTAACAGCTTGTAATGGGTTCTGTAGTTCACAAATCATTTCTCCTGTTCTACATAAATGTTGATGACTTGCAAAATAGTAATCTTCAGGATATTTAACTCTGAAGCAGGATATTTTGTATTCTATACTATAATGTAGACAGTCACTTTTTACCTACTGTTCTTTTATCATGGTATTGTTAGAGTAAATATTACGTTTCTGATATTGTTTTGTTTGTTTAGCAAGAGGAACTGACTTTCAGCCACTGTTATGACAGTCTTTCTCTGGGTTTCTCCACCAATCAAGGGTGAAGTGCTGGGCATTACGAGATTCGGACTGGCAAAAATGAAGGAGAGTGTCTTGATGCTGGCTTCTTTCGAAAAGACTGCAGATCATCTCTTTGATGCTGCCTACTTTGGACAGAAGGATTCTGTTTGTGGTAGGTACTGCAAATTCCATCACAGTCTGTAGTCCTTATTGAACATGAAAACTCTTCTGAACCCTTTGCCAAACTTTCTGTTCAACTCGTGTCAAAAACGTAAAGACTGAGGCTGATCAGTGTGTTTTGATCGTAGAAGTTTATTAGATGTTCCTGTAAGTATTGCCTTTCACTGACAATCAGAAATCTTCAAGTCAGATATGAGCAAGTGTCTTATATTTCTTAAGGCAGACTTTTACCTCTTAAATAGGTGAAATGCCAGATGCTCCTATTTTATTTATTTATTTATTTGTTTTCCCCAGGTGTTTCCGAGTGCATCATCATGGGAATCCCAATGAATATCGGAACGGGACTTTTCAAGCTGCTGCACAAAGCAGACAAAGAATCAGTCCCTCCGAGGAGGCCTCTGATATTTGATAATAACGAGTTTCATATTCCCATCGTTACATAGCAATGGGGCAAAGTACAGAGAGCAAAGCGAAGAACAGCAAGAAAACAACTAATTTAAATTAAGGAATTTATATTTTCAGTTCTATGTCTCTCAAAATAAGTGAATTGATAAATGATGTGAGAAGAACTGCCCCGTTGTTAACTGCTGTACAGACAGCAAGGAGAGGCTTCTCTGCACCGGGGAGGAGAAAACAAGTTCAAGTGGAGTGCAAGTGGTTTAGAAGCATGGTTCTGTGCTGGAGTTTTCCATGCTACCAATAATAAATCAGCAGTATGCCTTGAGAAAAATAAAACTTGGTCACTTTATGTAAATTATTTCCTGGGGTAGTGGGTGCTGTTTTTTAGAGAAGCTGTGTTTGTTTCCTCATGATCAAGTGAAGCTTTCAAATTGGCATGTGCTTTTCAGTGACTGCAACATCAGAGATGGGGTTTTTTTTACAAGTGAGAAGTGTCTACCTTATATTAGCACTATGGGGAGTGTCAGTAAAACTAGATTATGACCAAGTAAGACTGTTCAAGTTGGAGAATGACAAGAGTTTCTTACAGTCATACTTAGGAAAAAGGAAAACCCAAGTCATTTACCTTGTTAAGATACCTTGCATGAACCAGAAAAGTAAGTAACTTTAAGATAATAGATATCCTCTTAAAACATATCCACTGTTTTGAATGCTAATTGCAGTGAGCCAAGTGCCAAATTAAGAACAGGTGAAGTGTAAGGTTTTCTTGGTATTCTTTAACTGGAAATCATCCCGTTTAAAGTCCGCTTCTCCATGGAGATCAAACCCTACTGAACCCTGTGGGGAAAAAAGAAATAGTACTTGAAGAGGTGTTTTTGCAGCACAGATAAAGCAGAGAGTAAACTGCATGTCAGAATCCGCTATTTTAGGAAAGAAAGTGCTGCCCTAGGACCCTGTGTTGTGTGTGGGGGGTGTCCAGCATCAAAGCTCCCGTTCGCTATGGTTGGTGGTTCTGAAAGCCGAGGAAGTTTCAGCCAATGGTGCTGCAAAAAACTGCAAACTGTTGGGAAGATAACTCCAAGATCTGCTTTATTTCCTTGGGCTTGTGCTATCTAAATTGTAGAGATTGGGGAGAATTTCCCGCTATTGGCGTCTGGGACTTGTATACTGTGTAAAGTTGTAATATTTAATACAGATGTAGGTCAAGTTGAACAGTAGGCTTTCTAATAAAAACATATTTCTGTAACATCTGAGTAACTATAAAACTCTTGTGTGATTTATTTTGAGATGTCTGTGTTATTAACCCAGGACTGGGTTTGTAGTGGGTTCAGATTGGAAAATACCCGCAGAAGCAGCCTGTGAGTTTGTCTGGAGAGTGCTGGGAAAGGGCCTTTTGGCAGCTCCTGTCCTAATCCATCTCTAGCTCCCAGGAATGAGAAAGGGACTTGAGAGAGCTGCAGCTGAGTGTCTGATTCTTCTGTGAACCATCAACTGGGGGTGCAGTTCAGTATATCTGAAGTTTTTGCTCTTGACTTTTATCACTTCATCCCACTTGATTATGTGTGTATCCTTTTCTCCTAGGATTCTGCTATAGGGAGCAACTGCAGGAAGTTGCAAACTTTAAAGCTATCACTAAGTCCTGAGAAGACCTATGCTTAAGAACACTACAAAAATCAAGTTGCTTATGTGATGGTAGTTATTATTGCTGGCATCTGTAATGTACATAATGTACAGCAGTCTTAGTCCTGGGAAAGTTTCTTAAGTGAGCAGGCTTGTATTTTAATTGGCTTTATTTTTAATATGTGAAGTGGAAGTGCAAAGGAAGCTTTTCATGCATGTACATGAAATCATTTCATTTAAGTCATTAATCTCTAGCTATTAAGACAGTGTGTGTGTGTATATATATTTTAAAATATTCAAATGTAGTGCTTTAAATTTACTTCGGTGTTATGGAGGGGAAGTATGTGGGTTCTGCTTGCCATCAGTCTTTGGGTATTCAGTGTGTTTATAACATAGGCCAAGGCTGAAGAGAAGACAAGGCAGGGATAGCCCAAGCTGCACCCATGTGAAATGAAAACCAACCACTACATTATCTGGCATTTGAAAATAAGCAGGTGTGTGCCACATTTTACTTAGGCTACCAAAAGCAAAGTGTAAGGATCCATTAAGAGAATGAAAATTCTCTTAATTTTCATCTCTCTGTTCATCTATTCCATCTTTTTTTTTTAAAAAAACAAACAAAAACATCTTCCATGCAGAAAAGATCTAATGTGATATTGTGAAATTTAACATAGATATTTTCAAATTATTTGATTTTATGTTTTGGAGTACTAATACTTCTGGCAAGGTTTTGTTGGAGTAAATATTGGGAGTGTAATGAATTTAGTATCTGTTCTACAAGCCACAAGTGCCTGGCTGTTCTGCTTTTTAGAATAAAAATAAAATGTGGGTATGTTTGAATTTCATGTTCTGAGCTAGATGTAACTAGATCTTACTAGTTACTGACTAGTAAGTCTGCAAAGAAGACTTGTTCTTTTCTGGATTTTTTTTCCTCATTTTTAGTACATGACTGGTCTAAGGGCAAAAGGGAGATGATAGCTCAGAACTTCACTGATTTTTATCCTGGGGAATTCTAATGAAAGTGCTTGGTATCTTTTTGAGTAAAGATTCTTTGAAGATGTATAATTTTATTAAAAAAAAAAAAAGAAAAGAAAATGCACAATTTAGGTTTTTTTGATGCATTATATTTGTGAATAAATAAGTTTATGGGTGACATCCTCTTCTTTATTATTTCAGTTATGAGAACAGTTGTCAGCTACTGGGTTTTCCTCAAACGAAATTTCTGGTAGCTGTAAGGAGGCATGGCTGAGGGATGAGGATAACGAGTGCTGTTGTCTTTCCGAAGTGCGGTCATTTTGTCATGTATTTTGCATTGAAAGACATAGTTTACTTGCAGTTGATGGAATAGGGAGAAAAGAAAAAGGGGTTTTGTGACTTTATTTTGCTTTCTTCCACAAAATTCCCACAACTCATCTTTGACATGACAGTATATTTGAGTTTTGTAGGACACAACCGAGTGTGTGTGTGTGTGGGGGGAAGGTAAGTAATGTCTTGCAAGTTCAGTACCTATATATATGTCACCCATACAATACTTTGGATATGTGCTACGTACATTACAGTACACTTAAACGTCAAATATTTACAATCTAACTGAACCTCAATATTTAATATTAAATATATTTAGCTTACTCAAGTAAGTACAAAAGCATCTTCCTCTGAGCAAGTAATGTACTTATTAAGTGTTTTAACTAAAAATTGACGGTTTATAACAAAACTCTACATTTCCAATTACTATTTAGGCATTTTATATATTCAGTTAAAACCAGCCGTTGGATTTTGCTAACTAGAAGGAAGGAGCAACCTGTCCCACACAACATACAGATACCTGCACTTCTCTAGTGATGCACTATTTCATGTATGTGTTAGTACCCTTGGCAACCCGTAAGACTCTCCTCCATTCCTTATTCCCCCTAAAAAATCCAGATTTTCAGCCCATACAAGTGGTTTTATAATTGCATTTCAGACTTCTTTTAAACTTGCCCTTTAAGACTTGTGTTCAAGTCTTTTGACTGGTATTGCCACAGGGTGTTTTTCAGTTTCCTTGTCCTCCCTCCCCATTCCTGCCTTGGAGGCCTACAGTGACTGTTCGTGGCGGTGGTGGTGGCCGAGCCTCCCCCGGGGCACCGCAGGCCACCCAGCCCTCCAGGAGAGGCTTCTCCTCAGCACGGCCCCATATGGAGAAGGGCTGCCATCCAAGTGACAGCAAAACTTCTGGAGAGACGAACTTGTTATATAATTTCATTCGTATTTGTGCTCTGTGCTGAAGTGAAGGGCACCCCGGCTAGATGTGGCTTTTTCTTGTCTCCGAAAACGCTGGTCAGTGGTTTCGTTCTCCACTTGATTTTCTCTCTGCCCTGCTCCCATCCCTCCCCACATCCTGGCCCCTGTGTTGCCTCCCTTGCTGTGTCCATGTGCGCCTCACGGAGAATAAAAACCCGAATCCAAGCTCAGGGCTGCAGCGCAGGGACCAGCACCTGGGCAATCGGGCACTCTCGCTGCCGCCGACTCGCGTGACCCAGGGAAATCACTGGGCTCGCTGCCCCTTAGGTCGTGTCAGTCAAATGGTAACAGCCTTGCCTTAGCAACATGCTCAGCAAGGAGGACTGGATAATCCAAGTGATTTATGGAACTGTACCCATGGAAAAAAAAAAAAATGCTATGTTGAGCAAATGGCACGTACTTGTCTTTCTAGAGTTTTATTGCCAGAGTGCCAGGGTTAAGCAGTATGATTCACATCTGCTGTGTGGAGTTTGTTCTATGCTTTCATCTTTTCAGGTAAACCAGAAAAAGGCCAGAACTTGCTCATCTTCCTGTCAAGTACAAGACTCACTTGAGCAGGCACAGGGCAAAGCGTGAAGCTCTTTGCTGACGTGAGGGTTGCTGGAGGGGGAGAGAAAACCCCAAAACAAACTCAGGGAAAAGAAATCTACTGGTACAAATGGCCCATGGCAAAAAGAGGGCTATTTGGCTTGCCGAGCTGATAAAGTCAATTTTGGTTTAATGGATTATCCCGAACAGTCCTGGAGAACTATTCAACAACTACATTTCAGTTGTTCTTTTGCAGTGTTTTCATTGCCAACTTGGAGCTTAATCCAGGTCCCCTAGAAAAGTCCCCTAGAACCTAATTAAAGGACTCTAACTTGGCTTAGCTGGATGGGTTTGGATATATTTGTTATATTAAATTTTCTAGCCATCAGAGCCCGTACAGTTAATGCATCTTTATAAGTTTCAAACAATTGCATAGCACTTCTCTCAACGTCATTGCTGCTGACTTGATCCACCAAGAGTCATTTAAATATAAATTCTCTCCAAGGCTTCGTGTGCTGCTCATGGCTTAGTGTGGGACATTTCTGGATTGCTCTGTATTTGCTCTTTTGTGCAGCATCAGGGGCATTTCTTCCTATTTCTCTAAGTGCATAGTATTAAAAAACGGTTTGCATGTGTACATCTCCAGCTGCCCCAGGACCTGCCTCTGCAATGGCCAAGGCTGGAGCTTCCTGCTCTACACACACTTTCCTCTTCTTTTGTGGTGATTTAGAGATATATTGCTGAACTCCAATAAATCTTAGCATTTGTATTAAGTTAAAATTACTCTTATGTCATTTCTCTTTGAAAAATAAACTTGTATCTTTCAGGCTTTTAAGTTTTACATTTGTGCTATGGGGTGTGGGCAGGGAAGGCAGAGCTGTGTTTAAGGCTTGTAGGTTGGTTTCAGCTGGGTTCATGGATGATCAACCCAGGGGAAGCTGGTAGCAGACTTGCCACTTGGCTAAGCTGAGACATTATTTGATCCTGAAAACTGTGGTGGTTTTCCTATCCCTGCCAAGTCCTGTAGGAGCTCCAAAGCTCAGAGACTTGAGGGTTACTTAGCTTCTTGTTAGGTATTGTTTTCGAAACTGATTTTAAGTCAGTGCTTTTTAGCGTTAAACTCTTTCTGGTCTTTAATTGCATCTTGGTGCATGGTGAGCTCTTTGGGCTTGGATTACAGATAGCTGGGATGTCCTGTGACTTTCTATCTCAGCTGCAGGAGTCTTTTCTTCTAGATCTAACTTTGACCACTGCTGGTCCTACAGTTAAAGCCCTGTCCCACAATCTTCATTTGTAGAAGTGGGAATGTTTCTTATGAACTCTGTAGACTTAGCTCTGCTCTATTATTGTTGCCTGCTGGACATAATGAGATGATTTTTGCTCTTTCTGTACCCAGAGGACTAATGTTTGACAGAAAACACATTCTGCCAAAACAACTTCCCTTTCTGTCTACCTACATTTATTTTAAAGATACTATGTTTTCGAATGGTAAAATGACATGTCTGTATTTTGGTGGATAATGAGCACGACAGCTCACTACCCTTTAAAACAAATGAGAGAACTTCTGTGACCTCGCAACAGTTTTGAATGAAGCCCTAGATCCTTTCCTTGACTTGCAGCTCCTCAAAACCAGTTGGTCAGTATGATACATCCAGCTCATTAACCTCATTTCTAGCTTGCACGCCTGCCAAGGAAGCTTCAAGAGCTGAGCACGAGGGCTGCTAGAGCCAAAAAGCAAAAAGGATGTACCCGTGCATTTGATCGCGACAATAAAAATGAAATTTCCAGCTCTTAAATAAAGCCCTCTTCCTGTGGAGCGTTAACTTCCCCGGCTGGTTGAGGCCGATGGTATCAAGAAGGGGTTTTACCAGTGAAACTATCACAGCACATGCACTGCCAAGGCTAAACCAGTAGTATGCAGGTAGGAGCGGAGGAGGAGGAAGAGGTGTCTGAGGAGAAGTGACGGGTGCTGTGCTGGCACAGAGGATAAGGGCAGCTCCTGCAAGGGCTACAACAAACCCACTGGAAAACCTGGATGTTTCTCAAAGGTTTCTTATCGAACAATATCAAACTGGAGTAATGTAACAGTGTCACTTGTGATGTGGATAGAACATGATGTGGTGGAATATAAATCCTAATGCCTTTGGAAGCAAAAACTCTGCAGGACAGACATGCTGATAGTTGTAAGAGTGATTTCTGTAGGTCTGACCAAACGGATTGTTTTGCGTGTTGATAATCAAGGCTTTTCTAATGCGGACAGACATTCCCACTAGCTGAGTGTCCAAGCCTTTGAAAACGTATTGATCTTTCTCTTTCAATTCCTTGTTTTTCTGAATCCCTTTAGCACCCACGACATCCTGTGACAGAGCTCCATGTTTGGTGACATTTGTTTTAATCCTACTTTTTGCATGTTTTGAAGTACACGCATCATGCCACCAGAGAAAGAGCCTTGTTTCAAGCCTGGTTCTCCCCTCTTCCCCCCGTTTTCCTTGGCGATATCCGCTCTCCCGCCGTTCTCCCTCCCGCCTCACCACAAGAGCAATGGCGGCCCCTCGGACCCCGCGGGAGACCCCGCGCGCACCGGCAGGGGGCGGAGCTCTGCTCTTCGGGGGCGGGGCCAAGATCGGGGAGGGCGGGGCCACGAGGAGCGGGGGCGAGGCCGTGCCCCTCGGGGGCGGGGCCATGCCCCTCGGGGGCGGGGCCATGCCCCTCAGGGGCGGGGCCATGCCCCTCGGGGGCGGGGCCATGCTGGGCGGGGCCGTACTGGGCGGGAGGGAATGAGGGGCAGTGCTCAGGGAGGGAGGGGCAGTGCTGGGCGGGGCGAGGCCGTTCTGGGCGGGGCCGTTCCCA
>VZSG01000167.1:334730-395327 GCA_013398315.1 Nothoprocta pentlandii | reverse complement strand
CCCCCCCCCCCCGACCATATGTAAACTGTGATGCAAACTCAGGCTGTTGTTTATGTAGACAATTCCTGTAGCTGACTGGGTGATGTATAGCTGACACTTGTATATGCGCCCATCTATGCAACAGGAGAGGAAGGGAACAACTGTTCCCATGGCTGAACAGAGGGAGCTGGAGTCCCAGTGACTGCGCAGGGGTGTCCAACAGGCAGCCTCATGGGAGGGCTGTTCTTTTCCCTGTACAATCTGCTCCGTTTCAGTCCACACTTAACATATGTGACACCTGTAGTTGCTGCTGATTGCACATGTGAAATACAAACCTGTGCATGAGGGCTAATAAGAGCTGTTCTTAACCTTATTTTGTTTCTAATTGGAGATATTTTGTATAAATGTCAGTAAACAGAGCACAGAATCCAGCAGACAACCTTCTATCAAACTCAACCAGAGCATGCTGGCTTTGTTTTATTTTACTTAGGCATGGTTGGGGACAACATGTTGTACTTCCTTGAGAAGTACCATGGGTTAGAACATGGCACTGGAAATTCACGTGAATGTGAATTGTTGCTTGTGAGAAAGTGCCTCTGTCTGTGTGAAAGTGACAGTGTCGCTGGTTTCAGGTTTCCTGCTGTTTTGTACAGGAACTAATTCTTTCCTTAAAGCAGATTTCCAGTTGCCTGCTTGTATTTCTTTGTGTATGTCAACTGGTGGAGTATTAAGTACTTTATTTGATGAAGTCCATCATATGTGAGAAATTCTGTGTCATGACTGTATGACATCTTCCTTGTAATGTGAAAGTAAGTGGCTTCTGGTAAGTTGCTTAGATTTAGGTATCCTGCTAAACTGAGGTCCAGATGCTTCTTGCTGAATCACCCAGCACATTTAAAAGCAAACAGACGAGTTGCCCCTCTGAATATCTAAAGCTAAGAGATGGAGAGGAGCCAGAAATGCCCAAGAGATGCTGCTTGCCCCAAAGAAACTGGGAACCAAACATCTCACTGCTGTTTATGGAACCTCCGTGTTGCCTTGCCTCTTTCCTGTCCCCCAGAAAATGGTCTTGCTGGAGATGGGGGAGCAGGAGAGCAGCTGGAGAGCAGGACGAAGAGTTGGAGCTGGTGAGTAGCGAGGAGGCTGCACGGAGGAGGCATGTGGAGTGTGGAGTTAGGAAATGCTGTCCTGTAGGAGTGTGTGAGACACAAGGGAGGCCTTGAGGGATGAAGTGGAGGAAGGAAGGAGTAGACAAGTGGTGGAAATGTTTGAGGAAGATGGGAGAAAGAGCTGTCAGTTTATGTTCTCTGAGAAATGGGAGGGATGGGGGTGAAGGGAAGCTATTAAAGTATGATTTACTGATCCAAGTACTGAAGCGACAGTTTTGGCGTGAACTAGAGTTTATGCTGTCTTCCTGTTCTTGAAATTGGAGAGTGGGAGAAGTAGAGCAGCTTGTCTGTGCGTTTTGTTTTTCTGTTGGTTTGTTGGTGTTTTCTCCCCACGCCTATTACTACTTCCTAGGGTAGCTCATCCAACCTTGTTGCTGCATTTTTTAGATTGTGGATCCTGCCTGCTTTTTGATCCATTTAAGTCACTTGCCCTAGGAAAGGTGCAGTTTTCTTGCAACATTGAGCAGTAATTAAACTTGCTAAAATAACCAATGCTGAATAACCTATAGTACTGTGCCTTCTCGTGACCTCAAATACCTCTTGGAATGCTGAGCCTGAAGAAAGCAGGAAGTTTCCAACAAGTGTTCAGGTGGGATGTTCCCAATGAAATGCCTAACCGTAATTATATGGAAGCTGTCTCGCAATCCCAAAGAAGGAAAATTGTGTTTTAGTAGTTCACAGATCCCAAGGGTGGTGCTTCTTAATTATGTTCTTGCTGTGATCAAAGAGCGGTGAGGAAAAAGCCCAGACCTTCTACCTACCTGTGATAAATTCGTAGGGCCGCAGTTTTCACCAGTGTAAAACAAAGGACATTTCTTGTGCTGTCAGTGCTCACAACTGTGGTTGTGGTTTATATGATCATTCTGAAATGAAAGGTCACTGTCAGAAGTGGTTAATAAGAAAAACTAATGATTTTCTGTAACTTAGATAACTTAGACTGACTTTCTGTAACTTGGACCTGGGTTATTTGTTAAGGTCCGAGATGGCCTTTCTCAAACCTTCAGTACCGTTTTTTGAGGTTGTTATATTACTGCCCGACTTGGTCACGTCGTCTCGTTACCTTAACGAGCGTTGCTGTGAGTTTTCTTGAGTCCTTGTCTGGGCAGTGAAGGCTGCAGCCTCGGTGTGGGCAGTGACTGTGGGCTCTCCGGTTTTGCTGGTTGCCTGCAACCTGAGCCCAGTGTTCTGTCTTCCTTCCTTGCTTACTTGGACCACTGCCTGTTTTCTTTTTTTTCTTCCCCCCAATTTTTCTTTCATTTCTTCCAGCTTTCTTCTTGGCTTTCCTTCTTTTTGTTAACTCCGTCTCTTCTGTTTAGCTTTTCTTGGTATTTGCATTATTTTGATAGCATAAGAATTCCCAATTCAAAAAAGCAGGTCATCGCTAAGATGAATGAGTCTTAATGAGTTCTTTGTCCTTTCTACCTTTTTCAGACACCTCTTACACTGTAAATTTTGAGGACAGAATTTCATCTTTTGGTGTTACACATTGCCCAGCGTGTTTTGGATGTTTCAGTTTGAGGTAGTTGCTTGCTTTATCTTT
Source organism: Nothoprocta pentlandii (assembly GCA_013398315.1). Taxonomy (NCBI): domain Eukaryota; kingdom Metazoa; phylum Chordata; class Aves; order Tinamiformes; family Tinamidae; genus Nothoprocta; species Nothoprocta pentlandii. Next base: position 392,639 of record VZSG01000167.1, on the reverse strand, counting down.
CCTTTTTAAATAAGCTTTCTTGAAATGCTGCAAGTTAAAACTTTCCTTGTGTAGGCTGTTTGTAGTGTTGATTTAAAGAGCAGAACTTGTTAATGCATATAATTTTGTATGAAAAAAAGCAGTAGCAGAAAATCATCAAGGTTTCTGTGTCTATCCAAATTATATTGACTAGTCACTACTGACAAATTATTTATGACCTTTGACATCAAAGTCATAAGTTTTCTTGTTTATTTTTTGGCAAGTGCTGTTGATCTGGGACTGAATCATCCTTATGTAGGAACTAGAAATACAGGAACTTCGCACCTACTGAGCTTTGACTCGAGGCTAGCCGGTGCTTTTCTAATAAAAATGTAGGGGAGAGATGGCCTTTCTGAGAAGGTGACTGATGTTACTGGATTGTTTTTGAATGTTTGGAACAAACCCTTCCACAGGGCCTTGTTTTGGACTACTTGATGTTGTTTAGATAGGTTAATTTTTCCCAACCAGACCGGAGCAGCTGAGGGCAGCCTGGTGCTTTCGGGGACCTGCAGTGCTCTGGTGGCAGAGTATTTGCCACATCTCGTTCTGGTGGTGTGGCCACTATAGCAACATCTGGGTCTGCTGTGTAGGCAGCAAATGAGTTTAACTTGGGGAAGCAATTTGAGGGCTGTTGTGCAAGTGGAATCTGTTGTCCACAGGGCAACCTTGTACTTGGGTCCACTAGGGGTGAACGTATTTTCCGTGACCTTGCGTGATTAGTGACCAGGAGAGAATCACTTAGTACAACTGGAAAGCCTTTCCTACACCAGCCTATGTCACAGGAAGCAGAGAGGGGCCATTTTATTTACACTTGAAAAAATTCTTCCTCTCCCCTGCAGTTTTCAGTGTCTCATTTCTCAGTTATTGGGATGGTTTGCTCAGCAGCTTGCTTGTTCACAGCATTAATTAGTTTGTCCTGGATAGCTGCTGTTTCCCTTGTAGAAAAACATACATTTTTAACAACACGTTGGCTGATGGGGGAGCTGGATTTGCAGTGGGATATTATGACCTGACTGGGATGCTTTCCCTGCGGGCAGCCGAGCCCCAAGCTGGAGCAAGCGGGAGAGCACGGCCGGTGCTGAGGGCTCTGCCGCAGGGCCGTGGCGGGCAGGACGAGCCCTGCAAGGCTCCTGCTCTGGCACTTGGTTTAGTGCCTATGAGGAAATGTACGGGGAGAAATGTAAGGAGGTAAATGCCTTCTGCCTCTCCTCCTCCAACCCCAGAGGCTCCCGCCTTTAAGGCTGTGTTTTGCTCCTCTTTAAAATCCAGTTGGGAGTCTTCACTGCTGAGGTTATGAGGTGCTGAGGCTCTTTTTTGGCCTCCGTGCTCCTCTCCCCCTCACCTTACCTTTCTGTTGCATCTGAGCATGATTGGCGCTTCATCAGCGTGCTTATTACTCATAGACGTGTAGCACGTGAGTAATCCTTGTTCCTGCGTGTCAGGGTGGGCACGTGTAAGTGCCTGCAGGACGTGGGTGCTGCATCCTGGGCCCTTGGGATCGGCCCGTGTCTTCAGGGAAGGGCTGCCCATGCAGCTGGACCTCCTCGGCGGGGCTGGCGGGGAGCCCTTCTCAGCAGTGCTCAAGGGGGCTTGTGGAGGAAGGAACAGTCGTGTTGTGGGGTGCTCCAGTTGCCCAGAGCGTTCATCTGCAGTGTACTTGGATGGATCCCTTTGGCCGAGGTGAGACTTTTTCCCTTAGTGTTGGGTTGGGCTATGGAAAGCCTTGCTCCTCAAATGTGTCTGTGGGTGTGTGTATACATATACACACACAGTACTTTTTCTTGAGGGAGGTAGGCACACTTGTATGTAATCCTCTTGAAAAGCATCAAAACTTAGTGACTGGTGAAATAAAGCTGATGTCAGTATCCATATCAAAAGGAACCAGTACAGTTGTTAAGCTGCTGCGTAGTTGTGCGCGTGATTTTAACACAAACCTGTATCTGTCTCTTCTTGGTGTCTCTGGCTCTTGTTGGCATTTGCTTTCCTTGAGGATAACTTCCTCCTGTTCCGCATTCTCTGTGTATCTTCCATCTTTTCCTGGAAATGTTCTCGTAGGAGGAGATGGTTTTGAGGGTCCGGGATGGGGTCTTGCTGTTCTGGAGCGGATGGGTTGGGTCTGGTGTCAGGGGTTCTTTTGGTAGAAGTTGACAACAGATTTACAGATGTGCTTTTAGTGACCCTTCTTTAAGGAAAAGCTTCTTTTTACATAGTTTTCAAGTTCTCTTGAATGCTTTATAGGTGGATTTATGAACTTTGGCCATGAGTTTTAAGAAAATGAACTTTGCATGTAGATTGTTGTTGTTTTTTAGGTAAATATGCAAGTGTGTGTTGGGTGGTTAGCTAGTTACTAAAGCTAGGTAATAGCTTTTTTTTTTCCTAAAGGAAGTATATGTTACCTCAACAAAAATGCCCAGCTGTCAAGTTTTTTGACTGATTAATTAAATGAATTATTAAAGATGTTTGTCTTAGAATTGTCAGTATTGAGTCTGTATTTTTTTCCCTTGTCTAGGTGGTTTTATGAAGAGCATTGATTTTACTTGAGAGCTTCAGTCTTTGCTGAAGATGGGGTGTGTTTCATCTTTAACAGAACTATTCTTTGTTTCCTTCATTTCTTTCAAGGCCATTTAACTTAGGTGAGGTTAAAAATAACATCAAAGGCTTTTCAGTTCATCTTGTAAAAGAAAAAAAAAAAAAGGGAGGAGCAAAAGCTCAAACAGCCCTTAAGCAACAGCAGACCTTCCCTGTTAGTTTATTAATTGGCTTTTTGTTGTAGTCACCTTTTCCACCCCATGCTCCTGAGTTGCCCTGTGCTGTATGAACAAGGTAGGTGTCATCTGATTTCTAGAAGCTTGAAAAAAAAATGTTGGTGGGGGGACAAAATGCTTCAATTAAAGAGCCCCTTTGAAGAAGGTATGCCCTTGGATTTGTGTTGTGGCTTTGCACAAGCGTCCTTCCCTTTTTTTGCGGGAGAAATGTGAGTTTCTGAGGCTTGCTGTTACCATTTGGGTATGTGAGGAGTAGATACCTCCTTTGGGGCATGTTGACTGCCTTTTAGTGAAGAGCAGGAGGTTTCTAAAGTCCAATATCTGATTAGCCTGACTTGTTAGACTAAAAATATATATATATGTAAAAAATACATCCATTGATAATGTGCTTTGCTTTGGTGTAGACTGTGAAAGATGAACTTGGAGATACTTACAGTGAATTACTTGTCTAAACTACTGGCCTTGGAAAGCCCAGCATTTTAAGGTGCATTACTATAGCTCATGATTCCCATGTGTTTATCTGCTGTTCCCCCGGTTCATGAACTTCCCCTGTTGTCTTTGGCGTCCTGACAGCAGTCTGGGCTGTTCAGGGGCTGCGAGTGGCCGGGCGGTGTTTTGACTGTGCGGAAGGACGTGGCTTGATAACGCAGAGACGCCGTTTAGGATATGGAGGTCGGAGATCCCTGCTGCCCAAGTGCCTGGAGAAGGTCGCCTTGTTCTGACTCTCCAGGAGCCTGGGACTGCTGAGGAGGCCAAGTAGTAGCATTGATATGGAATAAGTGCCAAATATGTTAATTTTAGATCCAGCTACAGAAAATGATTGAACTGGTGTGAAGAGGTAAGTTGTTAGTGTTGTTCTGAGTACAAAACTCCTATTCTTCTGAGGTGCCTGGTATGTTCCTTGCCTGTAATGCCAAAAAGTCAAGGCAGGATAGGGAAGCTCTAGAGCTTGCAGCGTGGCAGGGACTTGGCCCCAGCAACAGGCAGTTTGCTCCATATTCTGTGCCATCTACCAGGGACTTGTTTCTAAGGTCTTGGGAATGCTGGGCCGAATGCTACTCGTCATCTCTTTGGAAAGTTAAGTTCTTTTATCTTGCAAGTCTGTGCTGCAAGAATACAATATTAGCTTCATTGATTTTGCTGTGAATCTCTGACTTTCTCTTGGTACATGAGCTCCTACCCAAATCCACATGAGGTATTCTGAGAATCCACGTTATCCGAGGGGTGTGTGTGCTTTGAACCTCCTAACAGTGCTGCTTCTGTGGGGAAAGACACTGGGAAAGAAAGCTTTAGAAAGTGTGATTTGTCTTATTGCTACAATCCATCCAAAAGCAGTCACAGAAAAATTTCAAATAGAAAAGAAAATCGGGGAGTTTTGCTGAAGCATCGTTGCATGCGTTAGCATTATTGTATAAGACAAGAACCTGCAGTGATGGCTAAAACGATATTACAGCCTTGGGGCAAAAAGAGTGAACGAGGACAAAATGAAAAGAAAAAGCATTTGGGGTCTGTGTCAGCAGCAACCACATCACTTTTCTTCACGGCAATAATGGAGGAAACTGAGGGAACTGTTCTAAAAGCAACCAGAAATTGCTCGTCATCTCTTCTATAGGCTAGGCAGAAGAAACACATTTTGATGGGGAGAAAAAGATTTAAGGCCATAAATGACAAGAGTTTTCTTTAAGTTCTCAATTAAAGATAAGTAACTGTCTCACATTTTAATTATTTACTTGCCTAAAATTTTCAGGTTGAAACAACAATTAAAAACCTTAATTCTGTCTTATTTTCTTTACGAGCAAATGTTTTTCATTTCTAGATGCTTAGCTTCTCGGGTGTTTGCCAGAGATGGTATACTTTTGCATCCATTTTGAATGTTGGGCTTTTGGAAACAGGGCCATGATTTATATAATGCTAAGGCTAGGTTTTTGAGTTTTGGGCCATGCTACATAGATTACAGATGTGGTCAGGATATCAATATATCACACAGCCTCTTATGTGCAGTAATAATGCAGCATTATGCAGATAAATAATGCTGTTCTGCTGTGAGAACTAGGGAATAGAAGTCTGATTAAACTTGTTGCTGTGTGAGGTTTATTGAGGCTAGAGCTCATGAGCTCCAGGGACATTTTCTGCAGCAGAGAGGTCCCTAATGAGGGAGCTCTGTGCAGGGTGTGGAAGCCTCTCCTGCACCGTATCCTCACCAAGCTTGCCAGCTTAAATGCAGGAGCACTTCCAAGGACTCGAGCACTTGTGCCACAGAGAAGAGGGAAAGCAAGCAAGCTTTGGAGAACAAGATGAACAATGTAATAAAGTTAATCAAGCACCCGCTCCTCCTTTTGATGAAAATGAGATAGTTTTGTAAGGGGATTACAAAAGAAAAAGTTAGTCTTAGGAACTGATGTGAGTTTGTCTGTATCAAGAGCAGGGGCAGCCTTCGTGGGCTATGCCTGGCTAAACCATTCCCATAGAGACCTGGCTCTGTTAGAACCTGGTGTGTAGCCGGCCAGCAGAGCCTTGGAGTCTCTGTGCCGGGAGGAGCAGCATCAGACCTCTTGGGCTGCATCTGCAACAGCCGTTTTAAGCAGTCAAAGCAAGTTGGATTTGATGCAAAGTCATCTAAGTTAGCTTAGATAATTTGTGCTAGTAGCTTAATGCTTGCATGAAAGGTTCCCTGTCATGTATAATTAAGAAGTGTTTTTAAAAAGTCATTTCTTACCAGCAGTTACGTAGTAGATGTTGCCTCTAGTAACATACATCTGCTGTCCAAATTCATTTTGATTAAAAAAGGAAGGTCAGGAGGCTTGTCTGGAGCCCATACCCCGGGCTTGGGCATGGGCAGATACGCAGTGTTCTGTATTGGAAAACATCTATTAATAGCCTTAATTGTGTATTCTTCAGTATATTAATTGGTGACCCTGAAGTCAAGTTTTTTTTTTCTACTTCTGACAGTTTTATCATGTTTGATTTCCATTGCTTAAGTCCATTTCCCAATTGCCCTCTAAATTTTTGTGTAAAAACTCAAAAAGTGTTTTATTAAGCAAGGGAGAAAAAGTAGATTTCCACCTTCATATGGGGCAACAGCACTTCAGGGCTTAGTGCATTTTTATTGTCAGCCTGGGCTCCTCTCACATACACAAATTGCTCGTGTAAGAGGGTACTATGTGAATCTACTTTGTATACCAAGATGTAATGTTCTTTTTGCTGCACTTAAATGTCTACTTCGGGTTCAAAATGGAAGCATCATAATTTCAAGTGAGCCATCTCATACTGTTTTCAGACAGCAAAAAGGGTGCTGACAGGTTTGCAGTTAGTGGGAGATGCCCAACCAGATGTCATGTGCCTTGCTGTTAGATACCTCTGTCCCCGGCAGCTGCTGTGAGAAAATGAAACGTTATATAAGTGAATGTGAGTTAGTTATAACTGGCTTGTGTTAGGCATGAGATTGCTAAGGTTTTATTTGGATGTTATGAGTGTAAAAGTGTCTATTAGCTTACATGAGTAGTGTATCCTTAGGTGGAAGGTGTTTTTATCTGTCTTCTCAAAATTAACAAAAAGTGCCAGCTTATATTAATGTGTATGTTACCATAACAGTAACAAACTGAAGGTTTATGGAAGGTTTTCTTGTCATTCAGAATAAAACTACTGTGTGAATATCAAGCGCTATGACAGAGAAGATGAAGCTGTACAAAAACAAATGGCTTGCCAAGCTGCACTGTGTTTTTTGTGTAGTTTATGTTTGAAAGTGTATTTTTCCAAAGTGAATTCGCACTCCAGTGCTCTAGCAGTCAGTGCAGCCTGAAGGAATATGAATGCACTTGTCATTATTTTCAAAATCAATGCATTAAAATGTCTACTGTAACCGTAAGCTAATTTTGAAGAGCTGTCACTGGATAACAGGAACTGAGTTGTTCCAGTAAATTTCCAGGGAAAACAGTAGCCACTACCTTGTACAGTGAAGAACTGCAGGTAAGCCAAAAACCTCTCCCAGTAGCTTTCAGCTGATGGACTTTGTAATTACATCAGTCTGACTCTGTCTGTACCTTGTTCTAGAGGTTGGATTTAACATTAATTGTATGATGGAGAATCCAGGCTTACAGCAATATCTTAATTAGAATTTAGAGTCGACGTTACATAAATGTCTGAAAACTCAGCTCTAAAAGAACATTGATTATAGGGCATGAAGTGAAAGGATTTTGATCTTCCTTTTCTCATAATTTGTGAATAAATTAAGGATATATAAATATATTCCCATGCCACCTTGGTTTATTTCTCTTTTTATCCTGCTCTTGGCAATTTTGCTTATCCTGTCATCTTGCTTATTCCTCTTTGCCTTTATAATTAGTAAGAAAAAGCAAGCAGAAGCAACTTTTCTATGATCACAAAAACATTTGAAAGATTTTTTTTTTTGAAACCTCTAAAAGGTAGTGCTTTTTCTTGGTGTGTGTTTTTTTTAGATCCAGTCCTGTAGAACACAATTTTGATGTTGGTTATTGATTTTGCTTTTAAATGGTCTGTCCTGCTGTTACCCTGACTGAAATCTGTCTCCTTCAAATGGTAGGATTTGGTAGTATTTAAGCATTGAGGCATCTATTTACTCTATCCTCTGTCCTCTATAAAGAATGATAAAGATATTCTGTTTGCTTTAATGATTTGAATTATAGGAGGAAAAAGAGGGATAATCTATGGTTATTTTTTATCTTGGTTGCAATTTACAACATAAGATGAATTTAACATCAGAATGGAGGGTATACGTGTGGGTTTCTTGGGCTGGTTGGTTTGTTTTTGGTTTTTGCTTGTTTACTCTGGAAATCCAGTCTTTTGAACTCGTGATTTTAGTTCTTCAGGTGATGTTAGTTTCAATAACACCATATGCCTCTTCAACAACAACAGAGAAAGCCTTAAGTAAAAGCAGTTCAGTTTAACAAGGCCAATAAGCAGTTGTTCCTCTTGAGCAAGAGCTTCTTCTCTAATGTATGGTGATGATATTGCTGCTTGCATGAGTTAATGTTAGGGTCATACCTACCTTGTTAGGCAAGGTCTTGGAGGAAGAAGGGATTTTGAGCTTTACTAGAGCCATATTAAGAGTTGGCTGAGAACTAAGATACCTAATAAGAGTTTTACTAATGTGACATCAAATGATTAAATCCAGTTTTTCTATATTCCAGATGGGCTATGGTATGTAGGTGTCTTGGCATTTCAAGAGTGGAAATCTTGTCTTAAGTGCTGTCCTAGGGAGTGATGGTGCTGGTCATGCCTTGAATGATGAAGAAAATAGTATTTGGTTTCTTTGTGAGGAGGTATGGGTCTCAAATTATTTTAATAGTGTGTGTACAAACTGAGAAACGTTCCTTATTTTGCCGTGGTCTTCTCTTCCTCTGCAGCAGGGCCTGTGCTGGTTGCCATCTGTGAGGGCAGCAGTGTTCCTCACTGCTGCAGCCCCTGCTGCATCTTCCATGGCAGCAGGATCTTCCATGGCAGCGGGATGCTTATGGCCCTGCCTTGCTGCTCCAGACTCCCTTCCTCACCCACTGCTCAGTTCACGTGTTTGCCCTGATCTTCAAGAGAAAATGCTTGTGTGTATTATTGAGTCTGTGCAGTTGAATCTTAAGTTAGGTTTCTGTGTGAAAGTAAAATAAAGATAGATGTGTTCAAGCTGCTTAGCGCATCTGAGGAACCGCAGTTGGATTTTGCGGTAAGCCTTATGCACAGCAGCCGGTGTTGCAGGTAACGAGTGACGGGGTGCAGCTCGGTACCCCCACACCACCGCAGCCTGCTTGTCTGCCAGGGTCTCAGCGCGGCCTTGCTGCAGCCCAGCCCAGCGGACGGGACAGGACCGGGCCGACTGGTTGGGCCGCTCTCCCCTCGCCCTGCTTGGCTTGGGAACAAGGGGCCTTTGTTGTGGGCGCCGTGCCGGCAGCCCCGGCTCCCCTGCCCGCTCCCGGCTGCCCTGCTTCTCCAGCGAGGCCCGGCGGCTCCTGGGGACACCAGCCGCGCTTGTCTGGTGCCCACAGGGACGCTCCGACCGTGGGGCCGGCGCTGGCAGCGCCCTGCCCATCCTCCCCGCGCTGTGGGGCCCAACTGCCATGAGGCTTCCTGGCTCTCTCTGCAGCCCAGAACGGCTCAGTATTTTCAGCCCGAGTTCTCACAAGCTGCCTATATATCTGTTAGCTTTTCTCAGCAAAAATTCTTGTCTAAACTTACTCTTTTAGCAACTCTTGGGAAAGGACTTGTCTTCGTTTATAGCTGAAGCTGATTTTAGGTATGCCTTTGCCAGATCTGTGCAGATAAATGACCTTACATTTAGAATAAACCATTTAAAAAGTGAAAATGTTCATCTATTCATTGACATAAGTTGCAAATATTTTTATATTTTGGGTGGTTTTGCACATCTGTCTTCATGACAATATGCTCATATGCGGAAGTGTGTCATTTTAATTATATTTTCTGAAACTATATCCAAAATGGTTTGCATGCAGGAATTATTTTATTACAAATTTGTGCCACACATTTAGGATCGCTAATTTGGATTTTATGTTTTCATGCCCCTTGAATACAAATACTTTCTGCAGCTTCAGTCAAATACTGTTCTAGTAGTAGTAGGTTGCACTGTATGTACAACTCTTGTGTCTTCCCCCCATGCTGGCATTGGCGTACGTTTTTAAATCACAGGGTTTAAGTGAATACCACTTTTTGATGTGTATGACTAGATACAGTGCTTGGAAAAGTAGGATGGCTGTCTTGAAAAACATGTCTTGTTGCCCTTTGGATAGTGTGTTGTTCTGAGCTTGCATTAGCTCATGAGGACCTGCTTTCCTCACCCATCCCAAAAGCAATGCTCAAAGAACTTTGTCGAGTACAACAATCACATTATTCCTATAATCTAGTAAAACCAATGAAAATCAAGTGTTACTCAGAAAGCACTTGAGACCAGATGCTAATTACTATGGTTATTAGGCAGGCTTGTGGGGCTTTAATCAGAGACTTATTTGCAAATCACAGACTTGCTGAGGAGAACAACGGAGAAGTGATAATAGGAAAGCCTTGCTGGGTTATGAGGCCTTGGGGAGTGGCTTATATGAGATCCTGTCTGAGGATCAACCTGCAGCCTTTGCAGCTGGGGTGGGAGAGGAGCTGGAAGGGAGCGGAAGCTGCGAAGCTGCAACCAGAGAGCAGAGCCAGAGCCTGAGCCGGTGCTGGGGAGCTGGGAGGGCTCTCTGCAGCCGCCGGCTGTTTCTCTGCATCTCTGCTTGGCTTTCCCCAAAGATGTGGAAAGGAAGCGGAATAAGAATACGTCCTTTTAGGGGTAATGTTTATCTTTTCGTTCTTGCACTTCCTTTATGCTGCCCTTCTCTTTCCTAGGCATTTGATTGTAGCTGTGATTTGCATCTCAAAAAAAAAAAAAAAAATCCATGAGTTTTGACCTTTCTTTGCAAGAGCTTGGCTGCAGGAGTATACAGGGTTGCCGCTTTCAAGCAAAAACTAATCAAAATAAATTGCTAAAATTTATTTAAAGAGGGAAAAATATTTTTACTGGCAAATCGCATAATCTGATTTCCTCTCCAAGCATTAGTTCATATGAGTTCTGGTAAGAACTGTGGGGTGTGAGGTAGTGGAACACTTCAAGGTTAAAATCAGGCTGTTTCTGTGGTTTGATTATGATGGTGTCGTAACCCACTTCCCTTCCAGTGCTCGGGAGTCCAGAGTTCTTCAGGTCAAACCCCAACCTCTGCGGCTTCCTGTCCTTGTCTTGAGACTGATTACAAGTCACACCGAGGGGAAGATGATCTGGATTTTTTTCTTAAAAGATAGCTATTTTTAATATAGGATAGGGTACGTGGTACAGCTGATGACCAGCAGTTAGGTACTTGCGTTGACCAGCAACTTTTGGAACTGCTTTGGTTTTTATAATATTGTGTATTTGTAGTTGAGTTTGTTTTAAAACACATTAAAAGGGAAAGGAAAGTGGTACATGAATGATACTGGAACATTTGCAGGGCTTTTTGAAAGGATCAACGCCTTGTCATGCTATGTATCAGCTTCTTTCCAACTCAAAAGTAGGTGGCTAAGATGGAAAGTGCTAGTGCAGTGCAGCACGCAGCAGCTGTGCCGGAGTTCCGTGGAGAAGGTGCTTTAGCTCGTCCAAGAGAGGTCGTGGCTCTTGTGAGGAATACCAGGCAGAAGAGGAGAGGGGCCCTGGTGCTCAGCTGGGTTTTGGGCTCCAGGCTTGGGGAGTCACCGCTCTGCAGCTCAACTGCGGTCACCGCTGCGCGTGGGCACGAGAGGACAAGCCAACGCTGGTTCCACAGGCAGCACTGGTTCTCGGTCTCACCTGTCACTTGCAGTCCCTCGCAGCACTTCCTAACAAAGCTGGACCTGCCTTCTTGAGCAGTGTTTCCAGTCAGACAAGAGAAGACAATCTTCCAAGCCCAGCTTTTTACAACCAGAACAGAGCCACGCGGTGCTGCGTGCAGCTGCCTGTCTCGATAGGAGCACGTGGGTTTTGTCATTCTCGTTTGCTTTGCAATGTGTGCTTGCAAGTCACAGGTTGCAGCACTGTCCACATGAGCATCATTCACAGCTAAGTACCGAGGCAGCAGGACGTTTCAGAGCAAAGCTGTGGTTTATTCTTGGACCTCCTGCTCCTCAAGCCTGCTGCCTGTTACCACTTTAGTGTTGCCTCACTGCAGCAGAGAAAGGCATGTGAGTGCCAAATGCCTTTGCAGGCCATTTTATACAGGACTTCTTACTCTTCAGTTCACAAAAACTTTCGTAGTTTTAATAAGCCTCTCTACTCACATGAGTTTCTGTTTTGCAAATTGCATTTTACTGACTAGATTTTAATGTGGCATACATATTATCAAAATGCATGGAAAAGGATAAAATTTTGCCAGTTTACCTTGCCTTATGTGGCTTAGGGTTCGCTCTGTGGATGTTATGGCATTAGCCCTGCTTGGCGCTGTGGCTGTGCCAGGTTAGCTGTGTTGGGGCTGTCGTGTTGAGAGCAGCAGCCAGAGAGCTCTGGTGCCCCAGCAGGGTTAATAGAGCCTGATCAAGGCCTGCACGTTGATCTTTACGCCAGCCCTGTGATATTTGGGCCTGTCTTGGCGTATCCCTCCTAGTCTCAGGGCACAAAAGCTTCCTTTTAGTGCTCTAGGAGTCTGTGAGGAGGCTTGGCACTGGGAGCAGAGCACATAGGAGTGTATTCCCATTGATCTTACTGCTCAACAGGTGAGTAGTTTGTATCAGGACACAGGATTTTGTCTAATCCTATTCCTCTTAGTAAGCATGCTGCATTGCAAACAGTTTATTCTCCGTTCTTTATATCTGCTTCTTCCATGCCTACATCTGTCACATGGAGACCATGGGGTATTTGTGGGTATTTGTAGCCCTTTGAAACTTCACCACTGGAGAAGAGACCTCGAGTGATGTTTGTGTCCTGAAATGTCTCTTGAGAGCCTGCCCACCGCTTCCCACTAGTTTTGGGGAAAATGTCCAGTAATGAAACGCTTTGTAAGTGGGTTTCAGTTTTTCAGGCTGGATTGTGCCAGCTAAGACTTCTGGCCGTGTGGAAGCATCAGCTACCCTTGCTCTCCACTTGCATTGTTTGTGGAAAGAACAGTAGATGCACAGTGTGCAGTGAAAGGGCGGTCTGTGCTCGAACAAATCTTCACTGGAAATTTCAGAAATGGTCATAATACTTTCAGTCATTGCTTGGCACACGCTTGTGTGAGTCCTGCAGATAGAGACTACTGCACTTAGCTCGGAATGTTGTTGGTGTTGCAGCTGGAGAGGTCTGGAATAGGGAAATAATAGTAGTTTGACAGTTATAGTTTGGGAAAGATGAGCCTGAACCTGATCTTCCTTCATCATATCCTCACTGAATTTTTATTTCTTCCAGAAATTAATTCAACCACTTTTACTATCATGCAGTAAGGCTTTTTAGAGAAAATTGTTCAGTTGATGCGCTTTATAACACAAAACACCCTGTCAGGCATCAGATCAAATAAGCAATCTACCTGTCTCACTAATTAGATTTTCACTTGTCATTACCACTTAAAATTCCCATTATTTTGTGGATGTGGATTTTTGTGGATTCTCCAGAGACAGTACAGCATTTGAACAAGATGATTAGCTTTTTGGTAAGAGACAGTGCTATTGATGAGACCATGTATGTTTTGCAAGATTATCATATGTTGGTTTGGAGCCAAGGGTCATGCCGGGGACTTTTTGGTCCCAGAACAATTGATCTGTTTGCTTTCAGACAATAGTGTTTCTGTCTCCTGTCTACAAAGACAAATCATAACAGCTTCCCCTCCCCTCCATGATAAAATCTGTTTTTCTTGCTAAGACAGACAAAATTAAAAAGAAAAAAAAATAAAGAGTTTGCCTTCAGTAAGGCAGTAAGATCTCAGAGAGCAGATTTGGGTGAAAAGGGGTGATGGGGTGTTAGGACTAGGTCTGTGTTTCTACAGTGAGATGCAAGCAGGAGATAGGAGGGATGGGAGAGCTGGAATAATAAAGAGCTGCCAGGTTCATTAGGGCTCTGATTTCCACTAGTGAGGGAAACTATGGAGTGGAATTGCCTCTCTCTATTGTCCTAATGGACAAAGAATAACTGCTGATGCCAGTGTGGATTTCCCTGTCCTGTTTCTACTAGCCCTGCTGCTTGTTTTTCTTCCTTATCTGATGGATGGGGAAGGGTTAGCAAGATCCACCACGCTTTCAGAAGCACAAAGGAAATCCTAGCACGCTGCGACGTGTCGCACTGAAACACAGTGGCCTCGTTTGATCCGCAGGCCTTGGGCTGGATGTTCATCTGCGGTGTTTCCTTAGTATCTTGTTCTCTGTCCTCTTCAGCATATGCGCTGATAGTTTCTCTTCTGCAGAGAGATGAAGAACAAGGGAGATGATTTTAAAAACCACAACTGAAATCCTTTTGTCTTGAAACGAGAGTGTCCTTGCTGTATGGATGTCCCCACGGAGTTTAGGAGAAATGATGCTGGTCTGTATTGTGTCTGACCAAGAAGTGGTTAATGGACCTCTTCAGCATTTGAACTTCTGTGCAAACTCAGAGGCTGGATCTAAAAATAGCAGTGAGGAGGATGCTCTGACTTGTCTAACAAAGCATGTTTGTGTAATACAGCCTTCCAGAGCAAGGATGTTGCTCACTTAACCCAAGGGCCACAGTAGCTCAGATTTTGTTTCATTTTTTCCACACTTTTTTTCCAGTTGCCTTCTTGTTCCATGCTTTAATTGCTCCCAGATGGCATTGCCAAAAAGCATTTGAGACTGCGTTTTGGTGAGGAAACTATTCTGTGTGTGTTGTTTTATTTTTTATTTAGTTTTGAATCAAACCTCTTCTGGTTCTTCCTGGGTGCATTTTCTGGGCGCGCTTTTCAGCCCTGCAAGCTGCTTCCCCCAGTTAGCATGAGCGAGTTGCCAGGCGTGGTGCTGGCAGCCCCTGTGTTCGCGGCCCGGGGAGGCGAGTGCGCGGCTGGGTTGGGCAGGAGCGCAGCCCCCAGCCGCGTCGTGTCCCCTGCGAGGCAGCGGAGCCGGCGCAGGCAGCGGGTGCCAGCAGCTCCCCCGCGGGGTGCACTCGGCTTCCTTGGGGCCTCGGAACGTGACCTGGGGCTCTGCTGGTCATGGCCAGCCTCCCGGCTCTCCTTCGCCAGGATAAACCACTGAATACGTGTAGAAAGTGTTGTACAAAAGTGCTGTATCCCATTAACGTGATACCAAGAAGACTGGTGTTAAGGTTATTAGATTTTGCTCTTAATGAAGAAATCCACATCTGTGGATTTAAAGCATGTCAAGTGTTGTTGTTTTTCTTTAGTTTCTTTGGGTTTTATTACCCATTTTGAGCATAAGCACCACTAGCTGTTCATCAAATACAGCCTTTCCATTGAAAAGATGGCATGTTTTCCCATCAGGATTAAATGTAGCACAGGCAGGGAATGCCATGATTTAGAGACCAGTATGCTATCAACCTCTTCAAGTGGAGGACTTTCACTGGAATTTTATGGAGGAATTTTATACAATTTATATAAGTTATCACATTGCTTTTCTAAAGTTGCCCCAATTTTATTTTCTTTTTTTTTAAGAAAAGCAGCAGTTAGATTTCTATACATATTAAAATCCCTGGAGAATTGTTGCATTGGGGATTTTGAAGTGTGAATCACTTTGTGTTGGATCAAAACTAATATTCAGATTAATCTCTGACAAATCTTCCACTGTCCTCAAAATGTCACTTTTTGGAAGGCATTATCCAAGCAGAGAGAATATGCAACGTTTCTCCTGAGGAACTTAGGGATTATACCACAATTAGAGAAGCAGGAGCAGCTGATGAGCTCAGGTTGGTTATTTGCTTTTACATGCTCTTCACTTCATGCATTTAGACATCCTGCTGGTTTCCAAGCATCTACTCTTGGTGTAATAACGCTGCAGCAACATAACAAAAGGTACGTGTGGCAAAAGGGTGAATTGAATGCAACTCAGTTTCTTAGAATTGCAACATTTTGAATATTCTGAAGTGTGTAATAGGAGCAGAGTATGAAAATATTTTTATCATGACAGGAAATGACAGAGCGCTCTGTGAGAGTCGGTGAAAGGTGATGAAGATGTTCTGGGGAGGGGAGCTGAAGGAGCAGAGACTGCGGGGAATGGAGATGGGGGCTGTTCCAGCACTGCACTGCTGAGCTTTGAAGCCTTTTCCTCAGCTCCTTTCCATGCTGCTAACTGGGCTAGCTGAAGTTGGCCTCCCATCTAACCAGATTCAAACCCTTCATTACAGGCACTGTAACTCATTAACATACTGTGAGCTGTAGGAAACATTCTTGCTCCTTATATAGGAATATGCAGAGTGTTGATGAAATTGAATCAGTGCTTAAAGCAAACCAAAACACTGATCCTGTGCCCTGTCTGCCTTTAGAAGTGCTCTCAATATCGTCAGAATCCATTCAAGGAAGATGTGAAGGAACCTAAAGGTTTTAACTGGAAGTTATCAAGCCCTTCAAGTCTGGATACAGAGGCACAGTTTTAACTACATTTTTTTTGACGTTGATGGGGAGCAACAGCAACAGCAAAATGTGGTTGTTGATATGGTTGAATGAAGAGGTAACCGCATGTTCCGTGATTATATTTGCAATTCCAGGCTCCTGTCAGGCCCATTTGTGGGTGTTTGTGTGGATGTCCTGGAGGGAGGAGGGAAGACGGCGAGCAGGGCTCCCCCTCCTCACTTCCAAGCAGGGTCCCTCCTGCAGCCTTCTCTGCTGTTACCCCTCATAGAAGGGAGCACATGCATAGCTGAACACTGCGTGCTGGGCCAAGGGCTGTGTTGGGAGCTGCTGTTACCATCAGTTCCTTGTGCCCGGGAGGCACGAGCCATGTTTCCATGGGCTGTGGGGCCGGCTCGGCGCCTCATGACCCCGTCATGTGCTGGGCTGTGGGGCTGCCCCACAGTCCTAGCCCCTGCCACCGTCACCACCAAGGAGCCCCTCTGGGGAGCGTCCCGGGCCGCTGTGGGTGGCGCGGTGGGAGACAGAACATGGGAGCTGGCACCGAGCTTTCCCTGGGGGATGCTGGCAACAGATGATTCCTGCAGAGCAGGTAATTGGTGTGTGTGATAATCGCCCAGCGTGCAGAGCACTTAAGGACATACTTAATTGCGTTGTTAAAGGAGGGCGGGGGTGCAGCTGCTTTTTCCTTTCTGCGTGTTTGTCTTGAGGAGAAGCGCAGCCCGTGGCCTGCGTGTGCTCTGAGTGGGTGCTGCTGCTTTCCGCGCCACCACGTCTGAGCTCGTATTGGCACCCGGCGTATCCACGGGTGCAGAGCCATTTAGTTGGGGCCTCTGTGACAGCTTAGTGGTTACTCAAAAGGTCCTGCATGGACAAGGGCAGAATTTGCTCTTGTTTGCCCTTCTTCAGCCATCGGTGCCTTGGTCACTTTGACAATCCATTCAGTGGCCTGTTTGTAGCATTTGCTGCAGGTTAGCGGCCTTTTTGCCGTTCTGGCCATTTCCTTGTAATTTATAATATCCTAAATAAGACTTAGGCCTGAGATATCTGTAGGGAACTGGCATAGATATTGGTTTTACTGAACAAAGTCTTGGACCTTTTCCTTTAGAATATTATTTTTATATGTATGGAATTACTGCTGGCAGCAATAGAGCTTTCTGCTCTCTATGAAGAAAGAAAAAAAAAAAAAAAAAAAGCTACCTGCCTTATGCTCCTCTTAATGAAAGAGACAAACTGAAGTGTTGGAAAAGCTTGCCAGGGAGTTACAGGAAGCCTTTGAGTATGTGATTTACTTGAGGTATATTTCTTCTGTTACCCTTTCATGTAAATCACTGTAAACTCAAGGGAGGAACTAAAATATGAGCCATCTCCTGCATAAAAGTGTGTGTATTTTTTTCCCTTACAACAGTGCAACAGAGTCAAATTTAAAGCCTTGCTCTGACATAGCTAAAAGGAAACTATTCATCCTCGGGCACTGCTTTGTTGTTGTTCTTGGGGGAGAGGGAGATGTTTAAACTGAATGCCGGAGCGTGCTGTGAAAAGCAATATAAAGGAACTCAGCATTTAGGGCTTAGCTGGGGACCGTGCATCTCATTTCAAGGCTGAAAGGAAGTTGCTTTCGTGCTTTGCCAGGTTTCATAGCAAGTTAGGTGATTTTTTATTTTTCCTCAAGGCGCATCCTTTGATGGAGGAGGGGGGTATTGCTGATAGAGTCAAATCTCAGGCTGCTTGAATATCAGAAGAGTATTGACTCCCACATCGTCTGAGTTTGGAGGGTGATCTAGGTATGGCTCTTGAAGGCCTTATGAGCAGTACAAGTGAGTTGCTTCCTAAGTTGTAGCAAGATGAGTAATTCAGTTCAGAAGAAGGAGCTTTTAAGTTCTAATTAGCTGGTATTTTTAGCATTCGTAATGGAGAGCAGTATATGAGGAGATAGTGAGTAACTATGACTTCAGTTAGTAGCTCTCCTTAGTTCGTCGGTGATCAGAAATTTTGATTTTCAACAAGCAGCCTTTGTCCTATTTCTTAGACTGCATTTGAGTGACCATAGATACCTTCTTGCTTGGTGCACGTTCCTGATGCCTTGTCCTCAAAAAGCTGGAATTACAACACGCATTTCATATGCGGGAAGCTGGAGCTGCTGGCAAGAAACCCTGAAGAGGGGACGTGATGCCCCTTGGTCGCTGTGGTTGTAGGTGTCCCCAGAGCATGTTCAGACACCTGGCTGGGAGCTACGGTGAGTGACCCAGAGGGGTGGCTGACACAGGAGAGCTGCTTCCAGGGAGCAAATGCTCCCATTCCCGCTGCCAGGGAGGTTCCCGGGCCTTGGACTGTCGCTGCCTGCTGCCTTAGATACCTGTAGCTTCTGCTTGGTTTGTTGTTCCTTGTCGGTTGTGTGTTATGGCACACACTACAGACGTATTTAAGTGGTTACTTTGATTTAATTCCAAAACTGAAATGAATTTTTCGGTATAGCATTTAGGAGTGGTGTTAATTGTATTACTTTGGAAGGAATAATATGCTTCAAGGCTGTGTGTGTGTTTGTGCAAGCTACATGAAGTGAAAATTTCTGAATTTTGAGAGGAATATCATGGGCTAGGAATGGATTTGTAGGAATATAGTGTTTGTATCACCTTCAGCCCACACTGTTCTGGCTTCTAGCACTGCAGAGACTCCTTTCTGGCTACAGCACATGGGAAGAAAACTTTAAGAAATGGGTAGGTCAGAGTTATAGTTTAATAGGGTGATGGGGATGGAGTACAGAAAGGATGTGGGCTTGCCCAGGGTGTTTAAGACCTAACTTCTCTACCTCCCTTTTATACAAAGAGCCTGGAGTCTTGCCTTGCAACTGTCTTCTGTTGTTCTCTAATCATCTTGGACATGTAATG
Organism: Nothoprocta pentlandii; assembly: GCA_013398315.1. Taxonomy (NCBI): domain Eukaryota; kingdom Metazoa; phylum Chordata; class Aves; order Tinamiformes; family Tinamidae; genus Nothoprocta; species Nothoprocta pentlandii. Next base: position 373,955 of record VZSG01000167.1, on the reverse strand, counting down.
AAAATCTGCGCCTCTTTTTTAATGCATAAAAAAATGTATATATCCTCTTACATGTAATTTACAAAGTCATCTAGATTATGAAGACTACATTGAGAGACACATGAGAGTTTGGAAATTAGATTATAGGAAGCTTGTTAATCAAATGCTTCTGATTTTTTTCTCTCTTTTCCTTTGTCTTATCTGGTATAATTCAGCAAACATGTCGTGGTTCCTACTGATTTGTATAGCGTGGGACTTCTCTTGAGCCTCCTAGAATGTGTTTTTGTAGAAATGATTATATTTTTCTAGCTGGCCAACATGTATCTGGGACTTGGGCAAATGCAATGTATTTTGGGCGGTTAAGAGCAAATCTTAGGGCATACTGCGGAAATTAAGTTGACCCAGTCTGCTGTAGAGGCAAATTGGGAAAGCTGGTGTTGAGACAAATTCTTGCCATTCTTGGACTGAATGTATTGAAATCTGGAAGCAGGAATCATTTTGCTTTGAGATGGAGCATGGCAGGCCCGTGTGCTCGAGAGCCACTTGGGCAGCCTTGCTGCTCGTCCTGAGGACAGCAGCGGGAACAGTGGAGGCTGGAGCGTCTCCACTTCCCAAGTTTTGAGCTCCTCCACGCAAGTGAGAGAGCTGTCAGGGCCAGGCGAGCTGGAAGCACCAACACCTGGGTATGCAGATACGTGTCACACGCCACCTCATCCGCCTGGGCCTCCCTCGGAGATATCACCTGCTGCCAAGAAGGAGAATCTGCCAGCGAGCGCAGAGCTGGGAAAGGAGGTAGCAGGGGAGGCAGAGTTAATGCAGTGGGGAAACGCTTAGGAGGGGTATGAAAAGGGTGCGGATGGTGAATCCGGGCACTCCCCCTAGTGGGGGCCACAGCCCCACATGGTCCTCAAGTTAGACCCTTATTCTTCACTGTTTGAAACAGGCTCAGTACACCCGGCTCTCTGCTTAGGATACGTGTCTGTATAAAGGAACTGCAGTCCACCTAGATACAGACACCTTCACAGCTGAGAGCAGAGCAGTTGTGCGTGTATGTATGGAGGAGGAGAGGTTCCTAAGCAGGGAGAGGAGTCCCAAAATGAAGCTTAGCTCCACATAATGAAACTTGAGCACAGTGTTTTGGGTGTGGGTGTTCTGTTTGTTTTTGTTTCTCCTTCTCAAAGGCCACTGAACAATTTAGTGTTTAGTCCTAGGAGAAATTTTACCCGATTCTGTGCTCTGGTCTCCTCCAGAAGCCACCAAGCGCATTGCCTCTCATTTCAGAGGGAGGCTTTGCTTTGAGGTTAACTAGTTGGCCACTGCAAAGTTGGCCACTTTTGCAGTGCAGTATCTTGTGGGGGTTGAGGAAATGCTGTCTGAGAAGAATTTTAAGCCCTGCTAGCTACATGAGTTCACTAAGGTGCCAGTTTTGTCTGAATTCAGTCGGGCAGGTTTTGATATAGTAGGTAAAGATTAATATTGTGAAACCAATGTAGGATCCTCTGATTATTTTCTGACGCTTAAGCGGTATTGCCACTGATGATGCTGGCACATGTTACCAGAATGGACTCCTTTCCTTGGAATTCAAGTCAAATGTGACTTTTATGGCATTTCTGTTCAATTCCATGTGTCAGCTAAGCACCACTTGAGTGTTGCAAATGAGAGAGTATTGACAATGACTAGTCCAAGGAGGAAGGAAATAAAATGCTATTCTATCAAACTTGTTGTTGACCCAAGTGCTGTGAGGATGTAGGCTTTGCTTCTGATCAGAAAGCAGAGTCAGTAAGAGGGCTGCAGAACGTGGCCTTGCCAATTTTGCTTCAGTTTTTGCATCTTTTCTTCTATGTCTCTTTTGAGTTTGTGAAACTGTGTGTCACCTTTTTCACCTCTGCACAGAGGTAAAACAAGGGGTTTGCGTCTTGTCAAGGTTTCTATTTCATACATTTTTGTTATTGGCCGGGGAATTTGCTTGTTACTTAGGGGGTCTCTGCTGTCATCAGGTGGATCACCAGCTTAGCATGAGTGCTCATAGAGGCTGAACTTGCCTCCTGATATACTACCAAGTGCTTTGACAGGAGTTGCTGTGCTACTTGAAAACACGCTCTGCAGTAGTTCATTATATGCAGATTTATGGTAGCAATTATTTTTAAGTAGCATTATACATCTAAAGTCTAATCCTGAAGGAGTAGTTCTAAAAAAACTGTGATGGATGTCATGTTGGATGGATCTTAATGTATCTTGAGCACCTGTTCAAAATTCCATGCTGATTATTAAATCTGACTCGGACTTAGAAGGAAGTGTTAGGAGTACAAGTCTGTGCATACTTGTATTTTGCTTTTTCTCTTTCTGTTTCTATGAGCACGCGTGGGAAGCTGACTTGAGAGCTTTCCAATTTGATCAAGGTACTTTGAGGTGGTAATTAGATGTATAGAAAATATGTGATTGATCGTAGCACAAGAAAACTGAAAAAAAAAAGAGCAGTAAAATCTGTGTAAAACTGCTTTGGTCTACCTTAGTTAAAAATGTATCCTGGGTACTGATTGAGGTATCTGGAGTCAGCCTGTCCTGTTACAAGTTACTTGTACTACAAGTAGAAGTTCTACCTGTAATACAGGTACAAGTTACCTGTTCAAATAGCAAGTTACTTCTTTGTGAATTAAAATCTATGAGATTTGGTCTATTTTAACCCTATTTTTCGTAGTATAATTGTAGCAATCAGATCTGTTGTTGGATCTTCTACTTTGGCCCAGCATTGTGAATTCTCTCTTGTTGACACAAGGTTTTAGTTTGTTTGAGTCCCACCGAGTCTTGATAACGATCTCGGTACAAGTTGTCTGTCATAAAACGTCCTACTTGAATATGCTGCTCTGTTTGGATCTCCTGTAGTTATTATTCTAATCCTTCCTGTCCAGATGACAAGAATTGTTGCCGGTCAAATATGACTTGAGACTATACGGAGAGGTTGATTTGAGTTAGTGCTGAATGTCATTATGAATCAGCTTTCATTTAATGACCACTAATAAATGAAAAACACAGATGAAAGAGTTACTTCTGACATGGAAGCCAAAATGGGCAGCTCGTGTTCTTTGTTCAAAACTTGTGTTCAAGTGGCTGTTAGTTATGTGTTTCATTTGAAGAAAAAAAAGAAATACTTTCTAGTCAATTAGAATTATTTCCAACCAATATATTTTGAATCATTTTTTCCTCATGAGGATTTGTCAGGTGAAAGAAGAAGCTTCATGAACCACTTGCATTTTGGTACTTACTTTCAGTAATGTCTGCTAGTAAAATTAGAGTGTTTGCTGGGAAGGAATCCTCTCTACATCACCTGCTTTTTTTATTTTAACTGATTTCATAGGATGTGTGTGCAGATAACTAAATGGAAGGGATGATGATGATGCATGCCCCACCAGTTTGGCTGACAGTCTGTCCCCAAGTGTGTGTCTAAATTGTGTGTGTGTTTTTGGGATGGTGGTGGCTTACTTTTTTTTCTTTACTTTTAATGCTTATGTTATTAAATTTCCCATCTTGCATCATGCCTCATCTTTCCTTCATCATGAGACAACAATAGCTGCAGGTATTGTGGCTTTTTTTTCCAAGTGAGAAGCGGAAGAGATGTGGAAGAATAAGAATATTCTTAGTTTATAGACTGTCTTTAGGTTACTCCATTTAAAATATACATCTGTTCGTCAAATATCTTGCTCCTTTTTAGCTTTTAGTTTTTTAATTTCAAAGAGAATGGGAGAAGTAAACAGTGAAACAGAAAGACTGTAGAAGTTATAACTCTTAGAAATACTGAAAGTGCCTTTGAGCCTGGCTCCTGTCAAGACAGGTTGCGTGTCCTGCTTTGTGCTGCAAGTTCACCAGATTTCAAATGGCCTTTCCACATAATCACTCCCTGCCCTTTCTGTGGGATCTTCATCTTGTTTATGAGAGATGGTAGAGCTGCTTAAATTGTAAGGTTTAGAAATAGGACCTGTTTTTCTAGTTCTTCTGGTGACTAGAATCTCTTGTACTTCTATATTAACTATAATAAGAAGCCTCTGTTAGTCCACCTTTCTGTGAAAAAAATGTGTTGGTATCGTCAACACCAGCGGAGCATTTTGTAGGTTTTCACTTCTAGGACTAGATACTGAAAGCTGCAACAGGTACAAGCAGAAATCCCTTACCAGTGAAGCTCACTTCCCGAATAAGCTGGACAGTAGGAGCATAAATGAATAACACAAAGGAGTAGAAGCTGGCAGTTTTAAAAGACAAGGTGATATGCTAACTGTTGTTAGTCATCATTTTAAATGAATCTTCATAACGTACAGAAGAAACCTTATATTTTTCAGGGCATCTGAAATAACCTGTGTCCTAGTTGTTGCCTTGTATTTATTCTATCTTTTTATCTTTAATAGCTTCTTGTTGATCGACCAGCGCCATGTTCGTTAGCAAATTATTCTTTTCCTAGTGATTTGTTTTGTATATTAGGCATGCTTGCTCTCTGTAATGAAGTGTGCTTGGCCTCTACTGTATCAGGAGGAGGAATGTTCCTAATAGCCTGTTGTAGGGCAAGGGAGATAAATAACGTCTTTTTTTTTCTAATTTCAGGATCTACTTACAGTGTGCTGTCCATAATGCCTTCTGATTCTGAAAGCAGCAGTTCTCTGAGTAGCACTGGTGAGTAAAATATTCCTCTTAAAAAAATTGCATGTCTTTTGAATGCTGAGAAAATATTTTTAAGATCATCTTCACGTGTCTATTACTGCCTATATATGTGTGTATGTGTTGATCTGTAAATTTTAGTGAGATTCAAAAACTTTGTGAAAAATTAGCCAAGGTCATACAGACTTGTATCTTTTTGGATGCAAGGAGTCACTTTGCTTTCTCAGTTGTTAAATCCACTTGGGAAATGCAAAAGCAATGTGAACAACAAAAAAAACCCCATGACCTTGGAATATTTGCTGTCGCTGTCATTTTTTTCTGCTCTTTTTTTTAAGAGATGCATCTGAAATTCTGTAAAAAAAAATGCTTAGTTTTAGGTAGGGCATGTAGGCTCTTAATTATTTAAAGATCCAGTGTTGTGCCATGCATCTGTAGATGAACGTGGCGGCAGGAGGCAAGTCACTTGCCTGTCTAAGGATGTCTTGTATTCATGGAGCTGAACTTCTAACTGCAGCATGCAGGAACAGGATCTCAGGCTTGACTTAATTGCTGTCGGGAAAAACGTGGTTTTGACAAGTTAGATTTTTATCAAGATTACACTCATAGGTCACTACAGGAAAGAAGGTTGCTAGGAGTAAGTTGATGGAAACAGGAGGAAGAAAGCTTGGACATATTGGGACAGCCAGATTCCAGAGGGGAACCTTTCCAAGATCATTCAGGGTGGAGTGCAGCAAGACTAGAGTGGAATCATTAGGTGACATGGGAAGCAAGTTGTCCTTTCTTAGTCCTTTATCCCCAATTTTAAGACAACTCAATTTTTGGCAGTTTTGGTGCAATTGTAAGTAGATGTGCTGGTTTCTTTGTAGGCCTTGTACAGTTTTAAAAGGAAAGGTATGAGGATCCCCCGCTAGTATTTGATATCACAGCAACGTTTTGTTTAGCAGCTTCTCCTTTAGTACTGCCTACCTGCAAACTACAAATGCAGGCTCTCCATTTTCTTAGTTCTGTATGGATTGTTCTTCAGTGATGTTGAATGGTCTACGTGCCATTGCTGTAGCTGCACTGCGCTTGCAGTCATCTGTCTAGCAGCTTTCCATTTTCCGTCGTGACTGGAGTCATTTGCATGGTGTTTAGTACAACTCAGGTAGTCATGTCAGTGATCAAAATGTTTTCACTTTGCTTGAAATGATTTCTTTCAAGGGAGAGCCAGAAGCTGAGATGGCATTAGACCTTTCATTTAAAATTTGATTTGTTTATTGAAAAATGTGGCAGAGTGTTTACATATTTATTTGGCATTTGACATGATGCATCTCAGACATCCATTCTGTCCATATATGACTTGGAACTGATATTTTTCCAAAGCATGTTTTATTTGTTTCTCACTTGAATATTTCAAGGTTTTTGTTAAATATTTGATCTATGCATTTTGCCTAAAGGGTTAACCTTGAAAGTGTTCCATGTCTTTAGGTTGTTCAGTCATCAAAGCTGTTCATAACCTAAAAATGAAGTGAACGACTATTAAGCAGAATATATAATGTAGTATTTTTCTTACTTTTGCCTTTTTAAAATGACTAAAGTGAACTAACTATTGAATGTTTAGTGCATTGGCAGCCAGGGTTACTCTGTTCATTTGAAGCTGGCATGTTTCTTCTGTCTTCTGGTTTTAGACTTGCTGTTTGTGAATATTGAGGGGGGAGAATTAATCCTACTTGCATCTTGTTCTACAAGAGATGACTGTGTTTAATGTGCCCTGATATCAATAGCAAATACTCTTTTGTTCAATAAGCTGCATGTAGTGAGAGACGTGATTGCAAGTAATTCAAAAGCTGCAGCCAAATTATTTCAGTACTTGTTTGCTGAGTGACAAGCCATCCTAACTGAAACTGTTTGCCTGCCTAAGCCCTGTAGGCTGCATATGGCATGTTTTAATGAAATCCTGAGCAATGCAAAGTTTCAGAAATTTTGCATAGCCACCTTCCTGTTCAATGGCACATCCTTTCATGAGTGTAATGTGATGTAATGGAAATAGTAAGTCTTGCCTGTGAAATCAATACACTAGTGGAAAAGGATAGTTTGTAGTCTGGAGAAAAAGAGGAAAAAAACAACAACAATAAAAGCTTTGGCATATACTCGGTTCAACACTGGTCTGATATATACATACATACAGAAGTATATTTTAATTTCCCCACTCATGTACTTGCCGTGTGAGTGAGGAAAGGCAAGTGTTCTGCTCTAGGTTCAAAGCACTCTTTGTTTCATTAATTTGTGCTCCACCTAGAGCAGAACACTTACTCTGTCAGATTAGAATGTGTTTTACCTTTCAGAGGAAATGAGGAAGATATCCATGTACCAGTTAAACCCAGGTAGAGAACGGTAAGTTTTTGCATCCTCTAACCAGGAGAGCTATTGCAACTGCTCATTTTTACTCTAGGGATTCCCTATTTTCTAGAAGTTACTAGTGAAGTGCTCTGTCTTCCCAAGCTTAAGCGGACTAGCTGCTGTTGGAGGTGGCTTCTGCTGCCAACTGTCTTCATTAGATGGTCGTGTTTTGAAATAGATCCAAGTAAGCCAGGATGTTGGTTAAATTGAGATGAACAGATCAGTTTTACAGCAGTCCAAGTTTTCTGACTTGACTTGTGAAATTGATTGATGTATGTAATAATTGGGCTTATTTCTCAGAAAAAGACCTTGATGTAAGAATTCAAATAGATCCAAGAATGTCTTAGAGGGGCCATCACGTTCCTCTTGGTGGCAATGAGAGCTGAACTGGCTCCTGCCACTCGAGGACTGAAAGCAGTTTTGCCAGCTCAGGTGCATCTGCCTTGGTAGTACAGTTCCAGTTCCTGAAATACCTACTGGTGTTCATGTGCAATGTTTAATCTAAAATGCTGGTGCAGGTCCACTCTCTGTGTGTGTTGGTGTATTTCCTGTTGTTTTTTAATTATTCATTTGTTTGAGGTGGGTAGGACAGCTGGCTCAGTAAAACAGTTATCGGTTCCCTCTTAGGTCAGAGTGCTGGAAATGGTGTAAATACCTTCCAGGAACTGTCTGCAGCAAAGCTGTGCCCTCTTTGTGGGTAATTGTACAGAGCTTGGAACCTGATCTCCCAAAATCATGAGTTCTAGTGAAATATTCATTGGGAGAAAATATTAATTGAGAGAAATGAGCTGATGCCAGTGTCTGTCGATCCTGATATGTTTTTGCATGAACAGAGTTTATCAACAGATTGTATTCCCTGTGGGAAAGGCAAGCCTGATGGTACTGAAGGGGAAAGGCAAAATCACTTTGATTATCTTCTGAATATCAGTCTGTTAGATCTACATCTGTTGTGGTGCCACACTTTTCTCCTGTTTTTCACGATTGGGGGGTAAATCCTTGTTGATAGGTTTTATACTACCTGATACTGCATTGTGGGCAAGTAAATACGCTTAAATTGATGCCCTTGACTCAATTCTCTCTGTAGCAGATGCTCCATTACGAAAATATTTCTCATGTAATGGAGATAATGTTTTTACTGCAGTGGGTAGCAGTGAGCTGGCTTCTGCTTGCTTGTTTAGTTTAGTCAGAAAGAAGGCTGTGAGCCCCTGGGAAGCTTTGGTAGCCCAGGGAGCAGAATGAGGAGCTGTACGTGGTGTGCGAGTTGCTGGTGTTCATGGTGTCCTCTCCCAGTGTATCCTGCTGCACACTTGGTGCCCGCGTGCCCAGGCTCCCGGGAGCCACGAGTGGTGACTGTCACCAGAGAAGCAGCAGTTCCTGTAGGCAGGTGAGAGCCACCTCAGCTGTCCATTCATATTGAGATACAGAAACAATTTCAAAGGAGAAAAAGCTGCCCTATTTGTAGGAAAGGTGCAAATATGCTCCTCCACGGAGGTCTCTTCCCTAGTAACTTATTTTTCAAACCTTAGAGTCCAATTCCAGTTGATTTCTGGTACATGTGAGTAAGAGATGGGGCAAGAGTAAGCGAGGCTAGCTGGGGTGCGGAGATGGTGGAATGTGCAAGTTGCCCATGAAGCTGCTGGGGAGCTGAGGTGGAGAAAGGGGGAGAGGAACCTGCTAATGCAGGGTTTCCAGCTTGGGATGTGAGATGTGGGAGCTGCCAGGAACATGAAAGCTTTGAGTTGAGCCACCTTTGGGCTGTGTGGTAAATGGAGAAGTCTGAAATAAGCTTCAATACAGAGGTTTGACACAGAATGATTTTTAGGTCTGAGAGGAGCAGAGCTCAAAGTGGAAGTTTGGGGTCTTGGAATAAGTGTTTGGGGAAAAGTCATGTGGAACACATTAGGAAGGAGGTACTGGCAGCACAATCCCCTAATTGTCCAAGGATAGAGCTGGGCTGCATCCATCTTTCTGTATTAGCTGATGCAGACAAGAACCCCAGATGCGTCATCTCTGTTAAAAAGCAGCATGGAGACAGAGGGTGAGGCACAATCTGACCAGTGTATTAGATTTTAGGACCAAAAAATCTAAGTTCTGTAATTGCATGGAGGCAATGGAGGCAAAGGATTAGAGATGTCTTTGCTGCTAGTGACCTGTGTTGCTTTCTCCATTATTTCAGATGTTAAAGGAACCCACGGTACGTGTAGCACACTCGAGTTCACTTCCTCCTCTTGCCCTGCTGCTGACCACATTCTGGAGCCTGCTTAGGTACCTGTTCTGGCCCATGGGCAAAAAAAAAAAATTGAGTGTTCTGACAAACCTTTCCTAAGTCCCTAGGAAAAGGCATACAGGTGTAGAAAGATTAGTAGTTAAGGATGCCTCCCCAGACGCTAAAAAATTCATGCATCTTGGCCGTATTTTTTCTAGTTGAGATGCAGAGAGGATAGCAGAACTGCGGACCTACCAGTTAGTTTGGGGTCAGCTTGAAACAAGAATCTGTAATTTTTTTTTCAAATTGTTCTTTCAGTCTGTGAGCTTCTCAGTTATCATAATAGCTTATGTTTAGTTACTGCTGTAAACTTGAAATGTGCCTTTTTGTTCAACAAGGAAGTAGGGGAATTCTGGCTGCTTACACAAGGAGTCTTGCAGGAGGACGTTGGCTCGTTCCCAAGCAGAGGATGCCCCCCAGCTTAGCAGTGTTTTCATTTACAAACCACAGCAATTGCGCCCATATTTCATGCCCTTTGCACTACTTGGAAACAGAAAAGCACAGAAATAACTGGGATTTGGAGCCAATTTAGGAAGCCTCATTCACTTTCATGTTAGTAATACCTATTCACACTGAATTTTTTCAATCAGCTTTCAGTAATTCTCAAAGACCTAGTAGAGGAACACTGCAAGTTCTGATGTAACTTCTACAATGCGACTGATGTGACTTATATAAGAGCTCATGGCCAGTCCATTTAATTTGTGTATTGTCACCCGAACCTCTTTTCCTTTCTCTCCCTGCCCAGCTGGGCTTGCAGAGCATGAAATGGGTGGTTTTGACAGTACTGGAGGTGGAAGTTTATTGTTAATTCTCAAGAGAGAGATGGTATAAACTGCAATAAAACCTGCATCCCACCATTGTCCTTCAGTCTTGCCTTCTTTGCCCCAAAAGCAACAAATGCTCATTAAATTACCATGCTCTTGCTGTTTTTCCCTTCTCTTTACTCCCGGCTGCTCACCAAGATTTTTGTGTGTAAATAGAAGCTTGCTTTGGCTGCCCGTGCCCGGCAGAGTCTCTGAATGGGGCTCCAATGCAGCCTCTGACATCAGAATAATTATTTATGGAGTGGTGGTGCCTGGCGTGCCAAGCACGGATCAGCACTGCCACTTAGGAATTGGATGGGAACCAGTAGCACAGCTGTATGTGACAGTCGCTGGCCGATTTCCCGCTTGACCCAGCCAGAGGATAAGACCAGAGAGGAAAGCAATGTTGCCTTTGGAGTAACTCTTCAGTCTTGTAGCATGTTAGTTTGCATAGTGTGCTCCGTTAGCTTATGCTTAGAAGATGAATGTCACCAATGACTAAAGACCTTTGATGACTGCTGTTCTGAGCTGACGTACTGGCTGTTACCTATCAGTGCACAGTGGGCTGCAGGCGAGCCCAAGGCCCACAGGCCAAACTGACACAAGGGAGTAAATTATCCCTATTCTTCTTGATGTCCAGGAGCTGGTTGTTTATTGAACAATTCACTGGGATTATGGAAATTTAACGTAGCTTTAAGTTTGCAGTGCTGTTTCTTCTCTCTTGGTATTCCTTGGTGAGCCTTCTGCATCTCTGTTGAAAATCCTGTGCAGTAGGTGGATATGACTGAGTGTGGTTGACACTGCTGCTTGTGATGTCTGGGAGTAAAAATGTGTATTTCGAACACAAGGCTACTGTGTGCTTTCCATTCTGAAAATTTTCTCATTTAATACCTCTGCACACATGGTTCTCTCATCTAGTATGTTCTTTTGGTGTGTAATGCTTTTTACATACAGGTGTTCCATCTTTCCTTGATATGCATAGTTTCCTCCTTTTGACAGAAATGGGTTGGGATTGCAGCCGTCAGGCTTCTCTCCCCTTCGCTCCACGTCATACGCCGTGCTTGTCGTTTCCTTTTGACTTCTAACATGCTGTTACTGCTCCAGCCTTTCAGTTCTTTGCAAGTGGCAAAAGAAAGAAAGATAGAAATCATTCTTTGTCATCTGTGTCTTTTCTCTTTGCTCGCTGAAGTAGCTTTTCTTAGGAGAATTTGCAGTGCAGTCGATAACAAAACCCCTCAATGGCACTCTATGACTTTTCCTTGCGGCCGTCAGGTAGTTGCAGATCTGTCCCCACTAGGCTTATCCAACTTGGACTTTAACCAACGGTGTTTCCTTGCTTAACACTTTGTTAGCTTATCACCCTGGCAAGCTATTTACAGAAAGGTATGGGTTTTCACTAACTGCAGTTCAAGCTACTTAATCTGGGGCCCTTTATTCTTGCTCCAAAGCAAACATCACCCCTGCGCCCAGTCACATGAGGCCTTGCCAACAACATCTAGTCTTTCAGTCACTGTTGTCAAGACCTGTGTCAGCCGTTGTGACAACTGTCCTTTTAAGTCCCTGTGATTTCACTTTATTGCCTCAGTTTCTGCAGCTGTGGGTAACAAAGCAACATTTTTCACTTTTTCATCCTTTGTAGGAAGGATGTAGTTGCAGGTCTGGCTTATGATGTTCTCACAGTCAAAGATCTTTTGTGGCCTGACAGAGCACAGATGAAATGATGCAGAATAATTTCCATCTCCTCCTACTTTAGCCCGTGCAAGTGTGGTGCCTTGTATTTAAAAGTTAATAAATAAATAAAAAGATTGAGAACTGATACAGAGTTGAGAGGTTTTTTTTCCCCTGCTTGTTCTGGGGATGTTGTATTTTGTTTCCTCTAATGGATAAGCTTGATGTGTTTCTTGGCATCTTGAGGTTTCTGCATATGTTGGACTTAGAACAGGGGTAAATTTCTGACCGCTTTCTGGCATTTCATCTGCTATATCTTCATGTCTGACAGGTGAAATTTCTCAAGATTGTCAGCACTGATTTGGATGGGCTGTGGCCTGTGATGCCAGTGTCCTACACTCATGTTAACAGTGTCTGTCATTATTGCCTTACGTTTTTGTAAATCATATTCTAAACATCCACATTTTTGTTTTTTTTTAAGAAGGGGAAAACAAAAGGAATGGAAGCGATGAAAGACTGATTGTATACTCAATAGTCTTTTGTTTGCGAGCAAGAAATGACACAATTCATAAGAGGACATCCGAAAAAGTCATGGTAAAACATCACATTTTTTAAGAAGTGTATGACAGGTTGTCTTTAGAAGTTGTTGATCCTGCCTTTCTTGTGTGGTCAGTGCATTTTTGATATAGTGAGGAGGTTGTTGGAATTTGAATCAAATTTGCTGTATTTCAGAAGATGAGATGTGGATGCCTTTGCATCCATTTTTCCTTGTGCTTCCTCGGCCTTGTGCTCATTCATTGTTAGCGTATGTGCAGATCAGCTTGGCATGTTTCTTAGCCTTGCTGGCAAGCCAAGCATTTGAGCATGATGTTCTGGCAAACCAAGCATTGTGGAAGATCTCATGGCCCCAACTTTCATTCAAATGCTTTTCTTTCATAGAAGGTATGAAGGGAATCCTGCAAAAACTTGAGACCTTTTGTTCTACCTCTTTCTCGGAACTTAGTGCATGTACCGTGCTGTCTGGAAAATCTGTTTTGCCTCCACAGCACATCCCTGCCATCAGGCCGTTTAGGTGTCGTACTGCAGCTTGGCTGGAGGTAGGCGAGGAGCCAATGTGCAACTGGGCTCTCTTAAAACAAAAATAACAACAAGAACCACCCTATTTGAAGGCATACCGAAGTGGGCAAGTGAGTTGTACTTGGCTGGACAGGTAGCAAATGCATTTTGACAAATCCAGGCTGTGTGCGGGAGCAGGTAGGTTCCTGAAAGGTACCGTAATTGGGGTAATGGAAGCTTAGCCTTCGGGCTTGTGCGTGTTCAGACCAGTTTGAAAGTGCAGCAAGGAAGTACTGCTGTGTAAGACATGCACTCACATGGAAGAAGGATACAGAGCTGGCAGCACAGCTCCCTTTGCTTGTACTGCATCAGGATGCCAGATGAAATGAAAGGCTTTGAGCAGTCAGCTTTAAAACACCCTTTAGGGAGAATGAGGAGTATGATTTATTTATTTGGATGAACTAAGGGTGTACTGAAATCTTTTTGGAGCATCCCCATATGCCCCTGAACATTATGAGATGTTTTGTGCTGTTACTGAAAACCTAAGGTGGTTGTTAAATTGAGTCAGGGTAAAGATCTAGATCTTTGAAATATCAAGAGGGGGGATGTCTGGATTATATTGATCTGTTTAAAAGGGATGCATTTTTTGATGGTCTGGTACTCTGCTGAAAATACCATTGCATGAAAGTATTTAAAGCAATGATAAAAAGTGATAGTAAAAAAAATTAAAATAACCCTGTTTCAGAGATCAGTGGGCCGGAAAGCCTTTGACCTAAGGCTGCCTAGTCTTGCCTTGCTTAAAGCAGTCCAGTTGTATGTGGCACAGTCATGGAGCGCGTGCACAAACCTCCTTGTCTGGAGGTGGTTGCAGGGCTGGTACCTGGCCATGGGTCAGGCCCCTCTCCTTGGGCCCTCCTACCTTCGTGCTCTGTTGTGCTGGTGGGCACAACGCCAGTGCCGGGGAAAAGGGCTTTGGGGCGTCTCTGACAGGGTGGAAAGGGAAAAGTGAGAGAGAGAGGACATGCAGGTTGCCACTCAATTTACTCAAGACTGTGCAGCCAGTTACTAAGTGAACTGGAGGCTATTGGAGTTATTCTAGCTGTATTTTCTGCTTGGTTTTGAAATTGCTCTTCTTATTGATGTGCCTAAACTATTGCAAGTGAATATGAGCTTTTTAAAAGATATTTTCTATTTTTTTCTAGTTAGTCCATTCCTTTCTGCTTGTTAAGTTTTTCTTTGAGGGATGAAAGTTTTTGTCTTTTTACCTATTGCAGGCTGTTGCTGCAATTCTTAATTTCTTCTGCTTGCTGTTGAAGCATTTACGTGCATTATTTTGCAATAGTTAGATCAAAGGAACTGTCTGTGCTCAGAAATCCTTATTAGAGAATTACAGTAGCAGCTGAAGGCAGTAAGAACAGGAATCCTATTATACTAGATGCTATATAAACATTAACCCTGACCCAGAAGTTATTTTGGTGTGGAAACTTAAGCACAGGTAGTTTTACTTATAAGTTGGAGTTTTTACTTACTGCAAGTGCTTCATTCATTGCTAATTTGGGTTTGAAGATGACAATCTTTGCAATTCATTAGCACTTGATCTGATACAATAAATTTTCTTCAAATGTCTTGTCTTTGAAAAGCTAGTGATGAGAGAAGATTATTTTAGATTCCCCATTAAAAAAGCAACAAAAGCAAATCTTATCAAGTTTATTCTCATTTCTACATCTTATGTAACTTCTGTATTTAGAAATATATTTTTAGAATTTCTCTCCTGGGTAGAAAATTCTAAGCTCCTGTACAGATCAAACCTTTTAACTTCTACATCTGTGACTGCTCTTTCTTGCTGTCACATCTAGGGTTAGAACCTGATATTCCCCTTGCAGAGCTAAAATTACAGCTCAAATAAGTGTCAGTATGCTGAGAAATTTACAGGCTGTCCTCTCCCAGGTGGAATATGGCCCTTTTCTACCTATACAGCTGTCTGGGAAGACTGTATGTATCCAAAAAAAAAAAAAGAGAGAAATATAAAATCCTGTGAAACTCTTAACATATGACTGTCCATTAGAGGAAATTGGCTGTTTACAGTAGTCCATTTGCAGTGCTGGTGTCATATTAATTTTAGTCCAAGATGTTCCAAAATGAAGTACTTACATGAATTGTTGGTAAGTCAGATGTTCAGATTGACATGCTGGAGTGATAAGTCATGACATGTGGAAGTGTAGGATTGCTGTGTCCTGTATTGTTTTGTTTTTCTGTGAAATTTCTTGGGTGTCACTCTGGTGTAAGCTGCTGCAGGTGAAATTCACTTCTTTGTGAAAAAGAGAACATGTTTCTCCGTAAGTATAGAACACATATCCATGCCTTTTCTGTCACTTTCATTGTCCTTACTTGGCATCATTTGTCAACTCTTGAATTGATGGTAAGTTGTAAGCAGGCAAGGAAGGAAGGGCCCTACTCATTCTAACTTACCTTGTCAGGCAGATACAGCCTTCCTTCTAGTGCAGAGGCTGACTGAGTTGAATCACTCTGTCAGCTCGCTGGCCAAAGCTTTTGCGTCTTATACAGGATGTTTTTATCATGAGTCTTGATTTCGTTAGTCAAGTTTGATTGCTTTTGTGAGGAGTTCCTTGACAGACGATTATTTCTCTCCTGGTCAGGTACGACTGGTAAAGCATCCTCACCACCTCCTGTAACAGACACAAGACAAATGAGTGAGAAGCTGGAGACAATATTATTTCAGCTCCGCCAGGTAACTCGTGAGAGAGATGAACTGCGCAAGCGACTGGCACTTTCATCTCCTGGATCGACTTTCGATGACTGCAGGTACAAAGAAATGAAGGAAACCATCTTGTTTTCAGTCTTCATTAATGGTTTTAAACATTCTGACTCTCACTTGCCCATAAAGTAGCATGAATATTGCAGCGTATTGATGTTGCTTGTAAGGTGTGTTCTGATGATATGGATGGGGGTGACCTTCCCCAGCTCCACTGCTTGTCTATTACTGCTTTTTCTCGCAAAGTTTCTGAAGGAGTGGGGTAGTTAAGAAGTTCATGCCTTGGGGGGAGGGGAGGAAGGAGCTCTGAACCACTGAGAGGTAATGGGCACTGACAATTTATAGTAGTATTCTTCAAAGTCAATTCATGTCTAATGGCCTGTTCTGATTTGAGAAATGATTGGTTAGAAGGAGCTTAGTGCTAAGGGAGGGTATGAGTGACCTCTTAACTGTTACCTGTTTAGAACAGTTTTTTGTGTAGGAGATGATTTATTTTTGAGCACAAAACATTTGACTATACTCAAACATGATTTTTGGCTTACTACCCAAGTACTTTTTATCTGTAAGTAAGGACATGTAAGAGATGTTTTCTTGAACCCTGAAATAAATTTAGTCTGAAATAAGAGCCAAGCACAGGGTTTCCTGAGGGACATTGCCATGATGCCTAGCTGCTTTGAACAGTTATGGTTCCTATTTGTTGCTGTTTTTATCTGCTGCTTTATAGGCTCTGTCTGTATGTAATCAGGTGAATAATTGAATTTCTTGTCCCTACAAGATGAAGTCAAGGTTTGAATCAATGAACTAGACTGGAGAGAATATGCGTCTTAGTCATATGCTCCTAGTTAAGCATCTTGCCTTTTTTTCTGAGCGTTATGAGTGTTATTTTATGAGTGTTGGGGGCTTTGTGAACCTTCTAAAACTCTTATGTTGTAGGACAGAAGAGGAAAAGCATGTCAAATGTCAACATGTTTTACATAGCTTTCAGTTACTTCTTAGAGAAAGATACTTCTTGTTTGAAGTCAGAGTTTAGGAATTAAGGATTTTACATCTTAAAATAATTCTTTTTATAATCCAGGATATGATTAATAAAATTATGATAGGCTGTTTTCTGGACTGCCCCAGTTTTCTCTTGGATTGTCAAATCAATCTTCTGTTGCAGATACAGTATGTACATTCCAGTAGAAAAGAGCTTTAAAAACTCAATAAATACTGTATTTGGACAGTTCTTTCCAAGTTTGTTATGTGCAGGATGCCATCTTTCGAACAATTAAGTATGTGAAGAGTGGGAAAATTTGTATTTACTTCATTTTTTTTGCTTTAGTAAAGAAGAAACTACTCCTCCCACCTATATATGCAGCTGTGCTTTGCTAAAACTTCCTGATATTTTTTTATACCGCTTTTAGCAACCTTTCCTCATGCACAACTCGTCTTGAACCTCCCAGGAGTCAATCAGAGACGCTGCAAGCTCTTCCTCTGAGCGGTGCAGTCTGGCAAACCCTGGTGGTTTTTCCAGCCCCGGAAGGGCTGTTGCTTTCTTATCTGTATATGCCCCTTGATAGCAAGGGCTGTGGCCAGGGCAGCTGCTGTGCAGACAGCTCTCGACACGCCGTGGCTGGGTGCTCCGCAGCAGCTACAGCTCCCAACACGTTGTAGGCTGGGCTGCCGCGAGCGCCGGTTGCCCAAGGGAGAGCCGCTTCCTCGTGGCGGCGTTGCCAGGCACGGCACGGCGATGATGGCCGCTGAGGCAGGCGGCCATGATGGCCGCCGAGGCAGGCGGTGTCGTTATGCCGCATGGCAGCTCCATGGCTCGCGCGGTGCCCGCGGTGTGTGACAGGGCCCTGCATGTGCATGTGGAGCGTGGCTCAGCAGAGAGCCCGTCCGATCTCGTCACGTGCTCCGGGTGCCCCCTAAGTATTGAAAACAGCCATTCTTGGTGCTTCAGCGTGGTTTCCTTAGAGAAGTGGAGTACAAAAAGACTTGCAAGCTGCCTTTCAGAAGAGCTTGCTTTATGTGTAATCTGTAACTGTTATTTTTTGTGGACTTGATGTAGTGAATGAAAATATTTCCAAGCTGTTGTTAAGGCACTACCCACAGGAAAGTTGGCTCTGCTGTTGGCGTTGGCTTTTGTTGTTATTCACGTGCATCTAAATGTCAATCTCAGTATGGTTTTGACTTGTTCTCTGGCTAATTCCACTAGAATAGCGAGGATTTTTGAGCTGCTTTAAGAGTATCAGAAGAATAGTTGGATCTTGGAGCTTAGCATCTTAAAACTTCTTTTTATTTGCAGCTGTTCTAAAGGAGTAACTGACACGTCTCCTCTACTAAAATAACTTTTCTGTATTCAGTGAACCCTTCTCCCCTGCCCCTGAGCACTATATTGCAGTGCTCCCATTTGAACTCAAGTCAACCACAACCTGACTCTGAACGGATCACTTGGTTGCAACAGTTAAGTGTTTGACTTCTGTTGGAGGATACAGCTCCTTCTGGCCATCTTTCCTGTTTTTTCTGAGACAGAGCCCTAGAGCAGCAGGGCAGAGCAAAGAGCCTCAGCTATCCAGGTGCTTGGGGTTTTTCTTGCCCATGCAGCCCAGCTGGAGTGCAGGATATCATGCACCAGGAGTGCTGGTACCATAGCACTTTGTTCATCATTAGACTAAATTACCTAGAGGGTACCTCTGTGCAGATGGGGTTCTTCAGAGTCAAGCTGGTGATGCTTCAGAAGCACGTGAAATACGCACATGGTGGCCTTCAAAGAGCTCAAACACTCGTGGCTTTAAACATGTCCTACGGTTATTCTTTAGTTAAATTGTGCACACGCTGGGATCTTCTGTAGGAATGTGAATTTCTCATTACAAGCCTAGTATGAGCATGTGTTAATGGTGTTAATGGAACTTAATGTGTTCCCTGAGATTTCAATTGTGCTTCAATTAATGTTGTCATTTTAATGACTATGTTGGACAGATGGTGTCTTCTTTCAATAACTGCACCCTAAAGTCTAATTTAAATCAATACTGAGGTTCTTAGTACTTCTGTCAAGGGTGTGAACGTTTGCAAATTGAGTTTTACTTATGCTAACTAGGATCATATTTTAGAAAAAAAGATTTAATAAAACAGTAAAAGTAATACTTTTGTATAACTGAGCACTTCTTTTGGCCTCTCTAACTGGACAGTGAGTTAAATTCTAACAATCACTAAAGGCCTGGCATGAATGCTCAGTTAGTTTGGGATGAATTTGGCTTTCAGTTGGTTTTAACTGCTAGTCAAGGGCTATTTTTTTCCCAGGACTACTCCTCTGTGAAAGAGGTGAGGTAAGAAAAGAGGAATTGTCATTTCACTCAGCAACTGAAATGCAACTGGGCTGCTAAAAAGCTCGTTCATATTGTACAGAAACTCCTTAAGAGATCGAGTTGGACCTGATTGGTGTGTTGAGTTTGGTACAGCGCTTGGCACTACAGCTGTGTTAAACCATTTCCATTCTCCCTTGTCAATTCAATTCCAGCTGATTTTCTGTTCCAGAATCCATGTAGCTGTTTGTGTGAAGCAAAGATAACTCTGATTACTTTTCAGGCTGAGATTGCAATGAAGCTGTTTGGAAGGGCCTGAGATGAGAAGGAGGAAGAGAAAGGATGATCTTTGAGGCAGCAGAGCAGATTTGACATGTGAGATACTTACAGGAATGCAAAAGATCTGGGAAATGACATAGGAAATCATTCTAAAACTGGAAAACTTATTGGTGCAAAAATATGGTGACTGTGTAGAAGAACAGAGAGCTCAGTTCAGAAATCATAAGTTCAGTGTTTCAAAAGTAGAAAGCATAATCCTGCTAACTTATTTTGCTTCTAACATGATTTATGATGTGAAAAAAAAAAAGAGGAAAGATCCTGTGCAACAGGTAACAGTTAAAACTTAGGAACGCCAAAGGTCTAGTTGTCATCTATGTCGGTAAATTGCCGGATGAGATGTATTATCTTAGAGAATTCCTCCCACACCAATATGTCACAATTTTTAACTAATATTTTAATAACTTTTGACTGATTGTGGCTTTCACTTTAGCTTAATTAATTATTCAAAATGATATTGTTTAAAAAATTATTATAAATAATATTGAACAAAATATAGGATTTTATTTAGGAATGTATGGTAGATCCTGACATGTTTTCTCCTTCCTTCCGAATAATTTAAAATAAGATAATATTTCATTTAGCAATAGGACTTTTAGTCAAAAATAGTCAAGCTAAGTTCCATGGACACAGATGCCTACATTTTGGTGTCACACTGAAATGTTTTCTATTAACCGTGATCCTAATCCTGACTTTGTTAGGGGTCTGTGGACAAAGTCTTCTTGCTGTTTCCTCGACAGTTTTGTTTTGCCAGCCCAGGGCTCCGTGTCCCCACCTTTCTCAGGCAGTGTCTTTTCAGCCTCACGCACACAGCAGCCCTGCACTTCTTGCAAAGTTTGGACATGTTCGTGCCCACTCATTCTTGTAGCAGGTGGCAGTTGTGGTTGTTGATGCTGCTCGTAATGGATGTGTGTGCATCCAGAGATCAATATTGGCTGTGTCAATGCTGGGTGAGATGTCGTCTCTCAGAGTGAAATTGATAGAGGTTCAGATCAGGACTTCTTACATGTGGTTGCATCATGATGTTCAATGTTTATTATTTAACTTAAAGCCTAAAACAATCAAGGGTTGAGTAGTACCAGTATGTTTTCAAACCCTTCAGTAGCTGAAATGTGACTTTGGTGTTCTTCCTTGCCAGACCAAGTCCAAAACCAAATCATGATTATGAAAGACTGAAAATACAGTGTATGAAGGCCATGTCAGACCTGCAGTCTCTGCAGAATCAACATACTAAGACACTAAAAAGGTGTGAGGAAGCAGCGAAAGAGGCAGACTTTTATCAGTAAGTACCAATAAAGCTGTAAAAGGTAAGAGTTTTCTGCCATTTGTGTTAGATCATAAGGTGTTAGAATGTGACAACTGGATTCCTTTTTTCAAAATGGGTTGTTGATGTAACTAGCAGCGCAGTTTACTCATTTGAGAGTGGCTCAATTCAAAATGTAGGTAATACTGAGGTTAAAGATAGTTAAATCACTGTAAAGTATGCCTAGCATTTTTGATGGCGTATGTTTTCATCAAAAACTGCTAGTTCTTACATTGCACTTGGACCCACAACTCTTAAAACCTTTTAAACACAGACATCATTTCTTTGCACAGTAATTCTTAAGTTCTTCGTGCCAAACCTGCAGAAAGTATGAAAGGTTGCCTGCAGGTCAGGCTATCAAGTTGTGTGGCTTCCTCACAATGAACTTGAGTCATTTACTTCGTCTCATTTAAGAGTTCTGCCTCTGTATTCTTCTTCCTCTAAATCAATGGCTACTTTTGTACTCATTCTTGTTTATTTTTTTTTGTCTGTGCAAGATTGCTTCTTGCATAGTTTTTAACTGTTTGGTGAAATCTTGAGGACCGTACCCCTTACTAGTACTTGCTGTGCAAAGTGTGTTGTAGCAGGAGTTTTTGAAAGGTCAGTTACCTGTGTTTATCCAGTGCTAATGGCAGGCTTGTGTATTGTTTGTCCTGAAAGATAGGCATTTAGCTCCTCTTATTTAGGAGATGCATACTCTCTGAAGTCATACTGGTTATTTTGTTATTTTCATAATCGTATAGAAGGATTTAGCCTTATCTTAGGGAAAAAAATCTTGAGTTTTGAGACACAAATGGATTGATTGAAATACTCAAGTGTTCTAAGTATATAGGAGTATTCCACAGAGGCCCACACAGTGGTCTTTCACAGTGTTGCACATAGGAAATTACAAGCTTTTTTTGTTTACATTTGGTAGAGACCAAGATTATCTGCTCAGAAGAAAGTGCAGTCTATTTTAATCTATTCAGAGGTAGTGTGGTTCTTTTAACTGTAACCATTCATTTACTGTTCTTTTTACTATAGCAACTCATTTACTGAGACTTGACTAAATCAAGTTCCTACTTAAAGCTCTAGGAAGGGCACAGCTCACTCTGTGGCTTTAGATGACCTCGATGTGACACCACATTGAAATCCATGCATAACACACTTTTTCGTGATTAATTTGGGGGTTAAAAAGAAACTGGCACAATATACTTTAAAATGGTTCTCCCCTGCCTCCCTTGGAGTAATTCTTAGCCCTACATGCTTAGAGGATAGGGGATTATTGCCTATCCGAACAATCTTGGATTTCTAATAAAATCTGTATGAGAGATTAGTAACCTACGTGTAAAGATTAGGTATACTTAATCTTACGAATGTAATTTGTCAAGGACAATTTTTAGCAGGCTGTTGCCCTAATTTTAAGGAAGATTGCTGTAAGCCCCCTGGGTCATTCTGCTGAGAAAATGCTGGTATTTCACTTCACCAAAAGGGAAGTGTATAAACTGTATTTTAGTTAGTTTAACAGATATTTTTAAAATATAAACTGATTCTATTCATTGTCTCTAGTTTTTCCTTTTTTTCTTTATTATGAACAGCTTTATTAGCAGGTGTGAGAGTTGAATTTGAGTCAACCTATTTCAACAGGAACAGCTTTCTACTGTTGTCGTTTTTTTTAATCCGGCAGGTTTAACTCTTGCTCTTGATTAACTCTTGCTCTTTTTCAGCAGTGTAACTATTGGTTGTCTGAGCGCATTTCTTTTAACAGTTATATGATATGTAATTAGTTTGGAATAACTTTTAGTGTTTTTCTAACTTGTTAGACTGTAATTAACACACGGTCTGTGTGTGTGGAGCTTTTTGTTTGTTTTTTTTAGCAATAAAAAGAGAGACTTTTTTCTCTATTTTTCACCTGTGTTAGGTTAGTTGATGATCCAGACAAGGAGCACAAGGGGAAGTGGCGATAATGTAATAGTAGAATTACTGTTATCTCAAGGATCATACTGTGCTCATGTGATACTGATATCTGTGTGTGTATCTGCTTGCTTTTTACATAGCTGTGGAATGGCACTGGAGGGATATTTCAGATTTTGGATAAATCCATTACCTTTGAATGCTGTGTAAGGATACCATGTAATGTCAGGTTTCAGTTGTGATTTCTTATTTATATTCCTACTGTCATTTTCTGGTGCTTAAAATACATTTGTAGAAATGTTAGTGGGACATGTTTTCTTGGTAGTAAACTTTGGCGTCACGCGGGTTAGTAACTTGGCACGTGTTAGCCCTGGGCCATTTGCCTCCACGAGCATTTCTGCATGTGTCTGTTTGTCACACCAGCACATTGCACAGCCGCCTGCTGAGTGACCAGTCCCAGCTCAAGGAGGACATGGATACCCTGAAGAGGAAAAACACGCAGCTGGTGCGAGAACACAACCATCTCCAACAGTCGTGTGAGGAAATGAAAAGGCTTCACGATGAGGATCAGAAGGAGATAACAGACCTACGTAGCCAGCAGCAACAGGTAAGCTACAGTTTGAGGTGCAAGCACTAGCATAAACAATGAGTTCTTTTTGAGAAATTCAAGGATTTTTTTTCCATATCTGGATTAAGTCTTTTTTTATTTGCCTTATTTAATTCTTTGTGAGTGCCAGCTTTAAGACAAGAAGCACACATTTATCACCTAGAACATGTCCATGCATGTTTTGGTAAATCACTGAATACAGCCAAAGGGACAGCATTGCTGCCTTCTGTCTTGCTCATTCAAAAATACATACCTTAAGTTTTTAAGGGGAGAAAACCAGATCTTTGCTATGATTTGACCTTTTGCCTGCATCAGGAAGAAGGAGGGATACAGGATACTCAGTGGTATGAAGGAATTTTACTGCAGAAAAGGTTAAATAACAACTGTGCAAATTAAGGCAGTATGCAGCATGATTTTTTTTTAAGTGGGTAGGTATATAGGTGTGAGTAAAAATCCAAGGAGGTGCATGGAGTCCATGGCACCTTGAGATCTTAAGGAATTGTGTGGGACAGGAGCGGCCTTGAACAGGCAAGAGATCCAGGCCTTGTTTGTTCTTGAAAAGTGTCACAGGAAAAAAGGGACAGGTTTTTCTTCTAGTGACCCCTTAAAGTTTAGGAAAATGGTTGAACTTCGTTTGGTGGTTCAAGTTCACACTGTGCTTCAGTCAGAACAAAGGCATAGGCTGATCACGTTGATAAACTTGAAGCATGAAAAAGCAAGCTTTTGGGGACTAAAAGGAGTGGACATGTCAAAACTGTATGTGGCAGGCTGTCTCAACACCAAGGATTTTGGATTCATACAGACTAAGGAAAGGTAGGCAAGAGCAATAGTAAGGAGCAACCAGGGGTCAGGTGTGTGACTCCTGTGCACAGAGGTGTACTAGTTGAGTTGGAGCAGTTACAGCAACATGGGGAACGGCCCAGCAGAAGGTCTTGGGTAACTGTGTTGAGGCTGATTCACAAGGCAAACTTTCAAGTCAAACATGAGCCTTTGAAGCAAAGCCTATGCAAACAAAATTATTTACTAGGGCAGGAGGAACAAAGGTCAAAGCAGCCTCCGTGTGCTCAATGGTGGCTTAGGAATTTTCTTGGTGTGAGTGCAAGAAGATACTGAGGTTTGTATTTCCTCTTGATCCTGGCCTCGGAGATATGGGTCTGGAGAGTTTTGCTATAAAATAGCTTAGTGACTTGGTTCATGGGTTTGTCTTCATGGGTTGTATTTCCATCGTCTATCTTGAAGTTAATTAGGTCTATCTAGCAGTATGGAAGGAGGTTAAAAGATCATCCGAAGTATTTATTTAAAGAAACTTGATGTCTCATGTGAACTTCATGATTGCATTTTTATATAAAACTGTGTGCGTAATTCTCGGTGAGAAACTTGTATAACTCCTTTTCTCAGCCTGTCAAAGTGAATCATGTTGTCTTGAAGGGACGCCAAGAGCCTCGTCTTGTCTGTGTCACTTTTCATCCGAATTAGGCTAGCTCTGTTGTTGTTGAGCCCTCTGACATGTTATTCCAGTGTTGGGCAGCAGTAAAAAACCGCATTTGGGTAACCTTGGAGAGCAAAAGCTCCCTATCAAGGTGGCTGTTGGGAGTCGGGTTGTGTAGCAGCTGAGAGCACGAGGGCTGCTGCTCCTGTGTGAGCTCCCTGGTTGCCATGGCCGTCCCCTTTGGTCTGCCCGTGACTATTTACTTGTGTTCAGATTGGGACTTTGGATGGGAGACTTTCCTTATTGCACCGCTTCCTGATTAGGGCATTTCTTTATTTTTAGCTCTATCAAATCTCGTTAGCAGAGACTTGTTAACCTCCATGCAAATTCTGATGTTTTTTTCCTTTTTAACCTTTATTTAAACTTCCCAGCAAAAGATATATGTGTTTAAACAATAAGGGTTTTCTCCTTGGTTCTGAAATACTTATCGAACTAGTGTTCAGTGAGAGCTGGTCTTTAGGAGAAGAACACTTTTGAGGAGGTATGACATATACTTACTTTTGACATACACTTACGTACTTAAGAAGTACAGAAGAGCAGCGTGTCCTTGAATAAGGATACATTTAACCACTTGCCTGAAATGGCCCAAAGCAGCATCGTAGTGTGAATGTGTCCTGCTCCGGGTGCAGGTCTTAGAACAGCTGGTGGTCTCCAAGTGGTGGCAGCTCCTTTAGGTCTGCAGTCACCAGGCTCTCCTGTGCTCACAATGAGATTTTTAGGCTGAATAAGAAACTAAAGATGATGAGGAGCCAGTGAAACCTGAATCTACTGGTAAGATGGTATGTGAACATGTTTGGCAGGGAAAATAATCTTCAGCTTCTTTTCACTTCGTGGGCTGTGTTGAACTTGTGCCATCACAACTTTGCCGTAGGTGGCAGAAGGAAAACACTCCTGGTAGTTGAAGTTGGTTTGATCTGTGGATGGCAGTTGCAATGCTTTTTGTTTCATTTTTCTGTGTTGTTCACATGTTTTGTTCTGTACGTTTTTCATCTTTCAACTTTCTGTTTTTTTCCCCATTTGCTAGGGATGCAGCTGTGTCCAGCGTAGGAGCAATCGCTCTCGGTAGCGTAATGTTAAGACCATGTGCATTTCTGCACTGCTCTATATCAAACCTCTTGTTTATTCCCACTGCTGCAAGTGCAAATTTCACTAAAAGAAAAGAAACTTAGAAAATGAGCACCCTGTGAAAAGGGGGGAGACCTCCTTTGGGGGGCACAGATTTTGGCATCTGGAGAGGAGAAAACTGCATTTGTATAAGTTCACAAGAGATTTCTGTTGCCACTGCTGGTCACTCACCATTCTTAGTTAAGCAGGATATTCTTACATCCATGGATATTAGTTTGAAACTTAAGGTTTGGCATAGAGTTTATTCGTGCTTCACTGGGTTTTTCTTTTACTGTTAATATTTTGCTTTAGCTTTTGAAACATGATCCTGTGCATGAAACATCTTACAGAATGTTCAAGTATATGCCTGTGTGTGTGTAATAACATGCAGCTTTTGGTCTTTTCGAGTTGTTCACAGAGAATATAGACCGTCTGTCCTGAGTGCCACCTTGTGGTGGTTTCCCAAATTACTGATATCTTGGTCTTCAGATAACTAATACCTACAAAGAACTGTGAAGAAAATTTAGGTTTAGTAAACTGCTGGTAGCAAAATCAGCCTTAAAGGGATTTTCATCAACTTGTGTGCTTAAGATGTGATAAACCATTTTTTCCATTAACATTCTACAGATGAGTAGCAATAAAGGGAATGAATAAAAACTTTGTTTAATAATACAGTTCTTGGCATTATGAGTTTTATTTGTTTGGAAGTGAGAATCTTTTGGATATGTATGATATCATTGCATTGGCTTAGTACTGTTTGTTCAGCCTCAAAGGAAACCTGTGTTTAAAGAGCGACTTAAGTGATTTGTCAACACACAGTAGCAAGTTTCAAATGATTTTCATACACCTTTGTGAGAGGTGAAAATATGTGTATTCCTATTTTGACAATTGACACTTATCAAAGGCTTTTTTGTTTTTTAAAGGTTATGAAGCAAAATGGGTCATCAGAGATATTAAATAAACTCTATGATACAGCAATGGACAAACTCGAGGGAGTGAAGAAGGACTATGATGCATTAAGGAAGCGGTACAATGAGAAGATAGCAAGTCACAATACCGATCTTAGCCGACTAGAACAGGCTGAGGAGGAGAATAGACGACTTCAGAAGCAGATTGACATGCTAATGAAGCAGAGGGACACAGCAATACATTTCCAGCAGCAATATTCCTCTTCCCTCCGAAGGTATAATTAGGTTTTGGTACCTTTCAGATATGCTGTGAAGACAGCAACTGTTCTTTTATAGTTTCTTATGTTCTCTGTGGTTCTGTCACTAATATTTTCCTAGTTTTTGTGTGTCTTTATCATGTATTATCTTAGTGTCATGGGTAAAAATGCTTTCTTTTATGTTAGATATTTTTAGAAGAGGCTGGAAGGTGTGATACAGATTGGTATAGGAGGCAATCTCTTTTCCTTGTGAAAGAGATTTCGGAAATAATTGGAAATCATTTGGGGAATTTAGCCACTACTTAGGTTGTGTGAGAAAGGGATATTCTGTCTTTTGAGCTATGTTTATTGTTAATTGTAGGCACAGGCTGAATATACACTCAAAGTTTTGTTAAGCCTCAGATGTAGTGTTCCAAACCAAACATAGTGTTCCAAGCAATGAACTCCTCTATGGGCAAGGAGGAGCACAAAACCCACACACATGCATGTATGTATCTATAAATATACATGTGTTTTTGTTTCCTTACATATGTAGCCATGCATATTTTCCTGAAAAAAATATGTGGAAAAGCATGTTTTTTTCCCAAAGGGTGTAAAACAAATGCAGCTGCTCTGCAGCATGGAACAAGCTGTTGTGGCCCTTGGATTGCAGCTTCTGAGCTAGTCTGCAGTGCTGCAGGTAGGCAACCAAGTTTGTGGGGTGATTGTGCCTCGCTTGGCTGTGAAGCCCCTCATTGCATGGCTGCCACCAGCAGCTGAATCAGAGCAGGACAGAGACATTATTTCATACTCCTACTCAGTCTCTCTGTGCTTCTGCTTGATGCTAGGCCTGCGTGGTTACCGGTGAGGGGTAGGAGGAATGCTCATATGCATGGGGAAAAGTGCCCGTGGGTGCTTTGGGAATGTTTTCATGGCTGTAAGGTAAGGATAATCATGTAACTCTTGCAGCAAAAAGCAAATATTTACCTAAGCATTCATAGGTCTCTAGTTTTTTTCAATACCGAAATTGATGATAATAAACACATTAATGCACAGATAGTAAATAATAAAACACATAATAATAAAAAGATAATAGTAAACCCATTTATAGTATGCATAAGCCTGACTTAAAAAAGTTCTCAGAGTGTAGTTATGTAACCTAAAAATGGTTCCTGACTGGGTTCCTGAAACTGGAAGGAAATCTAACATGTGAAAAGCCCTAGAGCTGTGCTCAAAGCATGACACTCGCAAGCCTGACACGTGTGTTATGGCCTTTTCCTGCAGGCCCCTCTTCTTAATCTTCTTAAGAGGAATTATGATTTTATACTCAAAGCTGTATTTAAATTTGTCATCCATGGCAGGGGATTTGCATAATGTCCTGACACTTAAATTAGTCTTTTCAAGGTTAATAATTTATAACTGCTGTGAGCCCTCAAGTAGGAGTAAAGGTTGTTAAGCAAGAGCTGTTGTGCAAGATGTTGGTTATGCTTCAGTATTAAACAAACATTGGTCTTAAGAATTTCAAGAGAAATATCCTTGTTCCTGTCAATCACAGATCTAATCATAGAACCATAAATTTCTTTCTGAACTCTTTTTCATGGTTTCCAGTTACAGCAATTCAGTCTGTATTATGTTTTATATGGTGTCTTGACAACTAAGCATGCATTAATATGGGTGATTACCGAGTCCAACCTTTTAAAACAGTTTCAGTTTTGTATATTTCTCAAAATTTATTTTTCAGAACTTAAGATTTAATGAACCTGTAGCTTAAAGATGAAATGTTTTTATGAAAAAATTAAACGCTTTAAGTTGCTTTCCTAACTGCCATTTTTTTTTCTGGATACACTATACTTTTTACTTGTTTCTTAATGGCTTTTTTGTCTTTTTTTTTGGCAGACATTGCCTTAAATATCTTTCCCTTTCTCTCTTCCACCATATTCCCTGCTCTGTTTCCCAAATAACTTGCAAGTGAGGTTGAGTTCCTACATGGCAGCAAGGTTGCATTTCTCAAGGTGTCTCCTAGATTTTGGGTATATACTTAAAGCTCTCCTATAATCTTTTCTTATTTTCATAGTCCCAGTTACATAAAGCAAAAATAAGCTTACAGTAGAGACAATTTACTCAGAAGAATTTTAGTGAGTTTACTGTGTGTTCTCAGCATGCTGGATCAACCAGAAATCACCTGTAAGCTGTATGAAGGGCACCTGTGAGGGACGAATGGAATATGCTAGAGGTTTAGGGGCATTGAATCATGACATAGGTTTAGGTGCTCTAGCTAAAGTACATGTTGTTTCAATGTGTTACCTCTTAAAAATAGACAGTTTAAACTATTCTGCAGTTGAGTTTTATTGGGTGCCCTGTTGATGGAAATGAATAAGAATGTCTGCATTACCTGTTCTAGTTGCACTGGTTTTGCATTTATAGCCCCATTTTTTTTCCCCCATCAGTAACCTGTCCAGTCTGTCTTTCGCCTGTGTTGTCATATTCGAGTTGTTCTTGGCTTTTTGTTCTAATTTCTAGATTTCTTTTCCTTTTTTTCCTCATGTGTTAAAATGAGGGGAGAAGGAATGCCTTTTAAGATGCTTAAAGCCCAACACAATAGATCAGGCTGAGATCATACTCTTAAATGATGGCAGTATTTTTGTGTTCCTTATTCAATAATTTAATAGAAATCTACTTTGAATAGCAAAATTTATTCTGAATTGTTTTTTTTCAAGCAGGTCCTCTTCCTCTGCACGTTGACACTTCAGTCTGTTATCAATCAATAATATAATAATTTTCTTATTCAGCAGCACTTGGCATACAGTGTCTGAGATGTTCTCTGCAGCTATATTGTGTACTGATGGATAGTTTTGGTTGTCCAGCCAAATCCTTACTGTATGAAGAATGAAAATGGAGAATAAGTATTTTATTGACTTTTCCACTTGTTTTTAGGTTCGAGTCAGTCCAGCAGGAGCTAAGCAATGCCACAACCCAAAACAAAGAGCTGCAGAGAGAGATGGAGCGACTGCAGTCAGAGGTGACTAGGTTCAAAACGATGCAGCTGAAAGCAACCAAGGATGCAGAGAAGTACAAGGAAGAGCGGGACTCGGTTTTCAACGAATACCGCCTCATAATGAGCGAGAGAGATCAAGTCATCAAAGAGGTAGATAAGCTTCAAACAGAACTGGAGGTTGCAGAGTCCAAGCTGAAGAACACGTCCTCCGAGAAGCGAGTGGCCAGCGAAGAGATGGAAGCTTTGAGACAGGTACTAACAGTGTGTTCTGGTGGGGAAGGCAGCCAGTGCCTAACACTGCCTTGAGAATCAGGTGCAAATAGGAAAATCCATGTAAAGCAGTCTCTACTATCAAATATTATGCCTGTGTGTTTTAATAGAATACCTGTCAGATTAAGTTTGCTCTTGCCTATATGCTACACATTGTAAATCCTCCCTGAATTGAGTCAGTCCTTAATGCTTGTTCAGGTAGTGGCCTCTGCAAGAACATAGCTCTAAATATTCATTATTTTAAATTTTTAACCGCCATGAGAACCACTGGGTACTATCCATTTTGACCTAAGTTACATGATGAAGTAAATTCTCAAGCATTTATGTAAAACCTGTGCTTATCTGAAGGTTTTACCTTACTCATTTGCATTCTTTCTGCCTTTTTTTGAGGTTAACAAAGATATTTTTAAGTTTTTCACTACACCTGAGATGTGCTTTATAGAACATGTGTTAAGCCAGAACTTTGTATCCTTCAGCAATTTCTTCTTAACAAGTTTACATCCTGAGAGTCTGCATCAGAACAGTATGTTTTCCTATAATGCAGCTTGCTGCTAAGATTGATTTCAGCTGAATTCATCCACTTGAGTCTTTTGTTTGCAAATACTTATTTTAGCATGAAATAGATTAAGCAAATGTATTTCCTTGCATGTAAATCTCAGTTTACTTTTTTGTACCATTACAACTGAACAAAATAGCCTTCATGAATAATTATTAAGCTGGGGAGCTTTGTTTCAACTACATGACTGTTCAGGCACACAATGTGGTTTGACATATGGTGCTAGTTTTTATTTAAATCGCTTTTGGCTTTAAAGATTCAAAGCTTTCAACCCTGCATGCTTGCCAGCTAAGTGATTTAGTCTCTGCAATGAGTAAGGTTTTAATACATCTGTTTCAAACCTATTCTACTTGCATTTAAACCATTAAGTCACCAAGCTTGTGACTTTTACCGTTGATTTTACTGGAATTAAGATGAGCTAATATGAAGGACCAAGTAAAATTAGAGTTTAGTTTTTAATTTAAATGTTAGCAGAGGTAACATCTTGGTTACTAGGCTTATGGTTTTATTAGCAAGTTTCCAAGTAAAAGCTGCAGGATGGAAATTTCCTTTTTTCAAGTGTGCAGTGTAACGTTTCAGCAAGGATTTGGACCACAGTGTTGCAGACCTGGGATTTTAAGGAACCCCTTAGTGCAAAATGGAAAGTAATTTTGAATGATGCAGAGGCAGACAGTGGCTTTCATGTTGGTACAGTCCATTATCAACTCCAGTGGCAAGAGAAACCCTCTATCTAGACAAAGATGATCTGCTGGTACTTCATGAATTGAGAACAGCTCTTCAAACCAAAGCACTGTTGTATTTCTAAACAGTATCTGTTCTAATCGCAATAAAACAGCACCTTATTTGTGTCATGCCATAGTTTAGTGCAGATGTCAAAAGACAGGAATAGAGTTTTACTTGGACTGCCAAAGGCAAAGACTGTGCATACTCAGATAGTTGTGTTGAAAATGATGGAAATGTATTGCGACCCTGTAACAATACCAGTTTTTTTCTCCATCCTTTCCGTCATTTTCAAGCATTCTCCATCTTCAAGTGTTTCAAGTTTTTTCATGTAATGGATTGCGGAAAGTTTTCCCTCTGCCTTGATATAGTGACTTTGTCTTCTCCTGCATCCTGGATTTAATGCCGTGGTTTAAGTTTTGTGTACATTCATTTGAATGCACTTTATATGCAAACTGTAGTTCAGCCACACAAGACGTTCCTTTCTATGCTGAAACGTGTTCTCATTGATGAACTAGCAATCTCTTTTCAAAAAGACTGAAGCTTTTAGTCATGTTAGCAAATATCTTGAGTGCTCTAGTAATGGGGATATACACTGTTATATTTAAAATTCACAAAGTGAATCATTAATTCTCGTACTTCCAGCAGAAAATTCTGTTTAATACAGGCACACAACAGTCATACTAGCCCTAATTAGATGTCATAACTCAGGAAACATGAGTATAGTATAGTCTAGCAAAATGCAGTTGTCTTTCATGCTCTAAATGTTCATTTTTATTCCTTACGGACTGCAGAGTAAAGTAGGAGTTAGCTTTTGACAAGATGTCTTTTACACATTTGGATCTTTTCCTGCTTTTCAGATGATGGTTGTCTTTAGCAATCCTTTTCAAATCCAAACATCAAGAGTTAGAGTTGTCTGTACGCAGGAGGACCTTTTTGTAGTGCTTGGCTGAATAAGATTTAGGTGGCTGGACCACCATCCAGAGTCCTGGCCTGAAATTTAGCATGTTAATGCCTTATTTCGTAGAGGAGAGTATTAAAATACATTTTACCACCAGTCCTAAACAATTGCATAGAATACCTCTATTCCATGTCCATCAGGGAATGCACAAATTACGTGTGTAATGCACGTGATGTAAGAATGCACAAACTGTATACTCATTAGGCTCCCATTTTACAGAACTCTGCAGGTTCTTAAGGTGTCACATGTACTCAGTAAGATGAGCTCTTTCCTTCTGTACCTAACATAATGCCAAAAATGGATTTTGTCGTAGGAGCTAAACTCAGCTCTAGTGGAACGGGATCGAGCCATTTGTGAGAGGAATGAGTTGCTGGAAAAATATTGTCATGAAGTGAAGGACAAAGCTGAGGCTCAGAAGGAACTTGATCAAGCTTGCAAGGATATTGAGACGGTGAAGGAAGAAAGAGATGTTGCCAGGAAAGAGAGAACAGAAGCCATCATCCAGAGAGACCATCTACTACGGGAATATTACCAAGCTCGTCAGGTATTGCAAGTTTCCTAAAGGTCTTTCCATCCTTAGCCTCAGTTTTTTTTATGAGGCGAGTTAGAGGTCTGGTTGAATGTTGAGGTCAGAATAAAAACCTGGTGTCAATGGGTCCCATTTAGAGGTAAGAGCCTTTTTAAGTGTGCTTATCCTGACAGTACAAATTATTTTTATTGTTAAACATACATTCGTATCTTAAAAACATGTGTTCAAACTGCATGTTTACTAAACTTTGAAGTCATTTTGAGGCTTATGTAATTGAAGCCAACCACCCTTTTTCAGGATCTTTGTGATGGGCTGTACTCTTGTTTGGTACACCTCATACTGTATTACCTGTATATCTGTCATCTGTTTTGTTCAAAACAGAGAATGTCGAGTTAATTTGAGAACAGACATATTTATTATCTAAATTCAGAATGGTTTAAACAAAAGTTTTTTGGAAGTTTTGGAGTTCTTGTAATTCTGGCTCTGCTTTAGGAATCGGGAACTTGGAGTCACACATCTACCTTGTGTGACTCATACATATCTCTGTCCCATGGTATGTATGCTAGTGCAAGAAATCTGTACTATGACTACTTGCAATAGAATATCTTTAAATGTGTTTTTATTGTTTTTCTCCTGTCTGTTAAGCAGAACAGGATATAAGCATGCTGTCTAAAATAAAGTATGCTGATATTATTTAGAAATGAGAGTTGTTATTCATATAGGTTGTGTTCCCACAACTTTGCTTTCTGAGTGAGATGTTACAGCAGAGCATTTCATTTGTTGCTTTTTTATCTACGTTGCTGTTTAGTTTTCTTGAGCAAGTGGAAATTTTAATGGAAAAAAATGACTGTTTTGTACTTCAGGTAGCAAACATATCACAAAGGCTAACGTGCATACTTGAAAATTCTGTCGAAAAGAGTTGCCTATTTATTTATTTTTAACTCCCAGATACAAGATTCTGCTACACTAGACATAGAAAGAGCAAACAAAGAAATTGAAATGCTTCGGAAGCAATATGAGGCTATGTCCCAAGAACTGAAGGAAGCTGTCCAGGAAGCAGAAGTAGCCAAGTGCAGGAGAGACTGGGCCTTTCAAGAGCGGGATAAGATTGTTGCAGAAAGAGAGAGTATACGGTAAGCAAACTATAGATGCTCTGTGTGTGTATTCATGTGTGCACACTTGTGCATTTAATGTAATCGTAAAATGGGATGGATTTTTTAGCACTTTTTTCAATCTGTTGCAACTTCTGAATTGGTTAAATTACAGAGTGTATATGTGCTGAAGACACAGGGTAAATGTATTGGTTTTTAATGCTGAGGAAACGTTCTAAGACATTGGTTATTTTGCGCTTTCATCCACACAACGTGCCTCTGAAAAATACTACTTAAGAGCCTTCCAGCTCTATTTCAGAAGAACAATTTATGCCTTCTTATTAGATGTGATGTGCTTAATTCTAATTTAGTCATAGTCCTGAAAATAGCTCATATCTGTGTGTGGTCCTTTACATAAAATATCCAGCATATTTGCTGTTGAATGAAAGGAAGGTACAAAAGAGATTACATGATTAATTTTTTCCCCGTCTAGTCTAAAATGTAAGTAAAAATCAAGTTTTGCAAATGGATGAATAAAAAAGATGGTTACCTTGACAAACTTGCTCTAATGTTTGTACCTAGCATAAGCAATACTCTATTTACTCATAAGAATGACAAAAGCAAGTATTACAATTCTACAGCAGTGTCCAGAGATGACGAATTTGTTAGTATAGCTCATTCAGTGCTCAAACATCCTTAGCTGGAAGCTTGTCTTAGAAGGCCGAATTACTATTATCCAAGTTAAAAGAAACTTTTTTTAATAAGCACATTTTTTTTTGTCAGAAGTCTTTTGAAATTGCTTTTTATTGCATCAAAAAGTGCAATGTGGTAAAACTGGTCTGTTATTTAAGTTCAGTATTAAGTAATTTTGTCTAAACTTGCTTTACTTTTAAAGGACTTTGTGTGATAACTTAAGGAGGGAACGAGATCGGGCTGTGAGCGACTTGGCTGAAGCTCTTCGCAATCTGGATGATATGAGAAAGCAGAAAAATGATGCTGTGCGTGAGCTGAAGGAACTGAAGTATGTTATAGAAATGACCAAACTGTAATGGAATTGTTAAGAAATCTGAAATTTTGCGCTGTTACCTGTGTCCATGAGTGAACCATGTGTCACTGGGGCTGTGAACAACCGGCATTCAGGAGTTTGTGTATTGAGGCACCACTTAGTTTTTTAGTTAGTACCCAAGCCCATGCACTGGGGAGAAATCCTGATGCAATACAGGATTGCAGTCAGATTAACAGCAGTTTAGTTCATCCCAAATATGTTCTCACTGTTTTATGAACATAAAAAAAATATGCGTCATACACGGTCTTTATGGGTTGCAGAAAAGTTTTGTATTTATCATGCCCCACTTGTCCTGAGTATACTCAAGCAGCTTGTTGAAGGGTAAAATGTTTTTTATGACAGCAGTTTAGGAACCTAGTTGTGCAATGTAAACATGTTTAAAAAAAAGTGCAAAAATATAAGAAGTTAGCACAATATTTAGAAAGAAAGTTTATTTGAGAACAGACCAGGATATTGGAAGGATGGAAGACTAGAGCAAACTTTTATCACAACCTGCATTTTTGAGTTGCAAAATAAAATGTAAGGATCTCTTGGAGATAACATTGTACTTATATTTCAACATATATAATGTATAATTACATTACATGTTATATTCAACATATTCGCTATTATATATACTTTTAGTAAAAAGGACTCTTTATGAAAAGCTGTTTTCTTTCCCTAGAGAGAAGATGGAGAATCAGTTGGAAAAGGAGGCCAGATTTCGTCAGTTAATGGCCCATAGTTCCCATGACTCGGCCATAGATACGGACTCTCTGGAGTGGGAAACAGAAGTGGTAGAATTTGAAAAAGACAGAGTAAGTCAAAGAAACTTACTCTGTCATCTTAAATATTGGATTGCCTTATAGCTAATTATAATGCACCTAATACTATATTTGATAAAAATGGTACTGTTTAATCTGTGTAATCATAATTCTCTATTTCTGTTATGCTAGGAACCGCAAACATATTTGAAGTAAGTACCATATCATCAAGAAATAATTCAAAAAAAATAAATCATTGCACGCAGGCTTTGTCCTTGTCTTAAGTATAAATAAAAGAAGATCATTTGAGCTTGCAAGTTACTTGGGTCTATGTGCTAATAAAATGTTTTGATAAGTGTTCTTAAAATTCAAGTGATTCATCAAAAAATGGCAGTCCTAAGGCAGCAGAATTTCTCCATTTGGTTTTATTTTTCTTCATTGTAGTTAAGTAATTTGTATTGCCCTGCTTTGAACGCCAGCCTTGCACATGTTTCCACTTGATAGTTTTGGTTGATACATCACACTGCAGGTAGTCATTTGGGGCTATGTAAAACACAGGTGATCTTCCAGACCCTCCTTCATTTATGAGATTTTCCACACACGACAGTTACTTGCTGACTTCTGAATGACGAAGTTTGCAGTGTAAATCTTTTATTACTGTAGTACAGTCATCATTTCACTTTCCTGCCCTTCTGATCTGTGTTCAGACCATTCAGCCAAAGACATTGCTATATTTTATTCTAAGTTAATTTTTGATTAGACTAAATAGGTGCTTATAGTGATCCCTCAGGATTACAGCCTGTAAATTCTTGCCAGGATTGTGATTGCAACAACTTTTTCATCCCTTTTCACCTGCTGCTCTTTCTGTTTGTATTTTATACATGGGTATTTTCTCCATTTTAATGGATAAGGGAAATGTCAAGTTAGGGGTTATTTGGGCAAGTAGCTATTTCTAGCATATGCTGTGCCTTCAGTAAACAGCAAACATAGCATCCAGATTGATTTTCCATTCACATGTGCTTATTTGGTTATTTTTTACTTCAAAATTTGTTGTAAATGTTTGAGATATGAATATGAAGTGCATAGACTGTAGGTCAATTAAGTATGCTTTCTTAACCATAAAGATGATAAATGCTGTTATCAAACTATACTGATAATACTGTGCCAACTTTGATAGACCTGCAGAGAAATCCTTGTTGACATACTAGCATTTGAATTCCTGGATGAAGACTGAGTCCACTATGCTTTAACAGGCAGTCAAGGCAAAAATAAAAGGTTTTATGCTCGTGTTCTACATAATTACTCGGCTCAAAACTGAGCAAAGTAGTATCCACTTAGGTTTGAGGCTGTGCACAGATGTTTTCATCTGCATGCTATCTTTTATTGTGGTGGATTCAGTCTTTTCCCTATCAACTTTTTACTTCGAAAGAGTGTTTAAAATAATCATGATGAATTGATTTCAGTATTTTTTAAAAAATACTATAAAATTCTATAAAATTTAGATCAGCTCTCTTTCAGTTAAATTGTCATAATTTCACCTACTTGCTGTGCTGCTTTTGTCAGTCTTGTTTTGCATTCCCTCAAGAGTTTTTGCTCTTCTGATTTTAAGGAGATTATTCATCAAATCATGTCTAGAA
Organism: Nothoprocta pentlandii; assembly: GCA_013398315.1. Lineage (NCBI taxonomy): Eukaryota > Metazoa > Chordata > Aves > Tinamiformes > Tinamidae > Nothoprocta > Nothoprocta pentlandii. The sequence goes on along the minus strand of VZSG01000167.1, from coordinate 336,659 downwards.
CCATTCTTTATAAGCATGATATCTTCTTATTGTTTTAGGATGCAAGCTCCATGTGTTTTTTTTGCCTGTTAGAATTTAAGTTCTGAGTACCATCTCCCTTCAGCACATTGAATTGTTCAACAATAGTTATTTTTGTGTGTACAATTTGAAATTGAAAATAACAAGAACATATAAATGTGTAGTCATTTGGTCACAGTTTAGTTTCTGTAACCAGCCTGTTTATAGTGACCATCCCATTTACCAAAAGAAAGACTAAACTAACATTTCCCAGTTTGGTTCAATGACTGATTGGTTTAAGGTGTTTAGCCCTTTTTTCACCTGGGGTTATCTGTTTTTTTTGCCGGTATTAGCAGAATATCATTTCTGATCTATATTTAAGACCTCCATAATGTAGAGCTTGTGTTCCTGTTTGATCTCTAGCCATATCAAGCTGAATTCTTTGTGAATGCATCACCAAGACACAATGCTATTTTCTTACCTTTAAAGTTACTTGTTCTTTTTTCCCCGAGCAATGCCTGTTCTTTAGGACATGTCTGAGGTATTGTAGTTCTCTCGTTACACTGTAACATCCAATATCATGACTTGAAACAGGTTATGCATGTTGTCTTAACTCTCTCTCCCATTTCTGTTCTGTGAAGTTCTCCTTATGCATTATTTCAGCCTAAATCTGTGCGGGGGAAAAAAGTGTCTTTTGATACAGCACAACACCTAATATCTAATGGAATTGGGACTTTACAAAATACAAGAACTTACGTAGAACAGATACCACGTAAATGCAAGGGCATAGTACAAGCATGCAGTAAGGCCTCTTGTTAACAGAGAGGCACAATTGTTGCCATTGCAGTTGAATCACTAAGTCCTGTTTCTTAGGATGATATGGATTTGAAAGCGCTTGGTTTTGATGTGGCCGAAGGTGTGAATGAACCTTACCTCCCTGGAGACTGCGGCATCTTCGTTACCAAAGTGGACAAAGGAAGTATTGCTGATGGTCGATTGAGGTAGGGGGCAACTCTGGACAGGGGGCACCATGTTTCATCTACTTCATTGAAGTAAATTGAACAAAAACGTATGGAGCTTTTAGTGTTCCCATTTGTAAAGTTCCATTTTCCTGCAGGCTGCAGGTAGCTTTTTCATGTTGACTGGGAGATTGCTCTGAGATGAACAGTATCTAGAAAGGTTTCAGAAAGTCACCAGCGTTGGAAACGGTTCATATAGGTTTTGTTTTTTCTCTTTTTACCCTTTCAACTAGAAGCCTTTTTTGCTTACATTTGGGGAAGGATGCGAGGGTGACCTCATTTTGGGTGAAAAAGAGGAGGACAGTGTCTGGGATAATTAGAAAACAATTTCTTTTCTCAGTGTCAATAAGAGATTTTATCACACTAATCTGTCAAATTAGTCGCTTTTAAATGAGCAGAACAGTGATCAGTCAGCTGAGTGGGATATACTTCACTAGCGAAGTGCAGACTTAGGAGTCCTGATCTTCACTTAGCTTCCTAGCTTTCCTGCTTCTTCAGGAGTGGAGAAGTTGAGGTAATTTAGGATTAGCACTTTGAGGTATTTCCAGCAGTGTTGCATCCCTCTTGAGAACAGCACATCTGTTGTGTCCAGGCAGGTATGTGCTTAACGCTGATCTCGTTCTGTGTCTGCTAGAGTCAACGATTGGCTGCTGAAGATAAATGATGTGGATCTTACTAATAAGGATAAAAAGCAAGTAATAAAAGCTGTGCTAAATGGAGGAGGAGTTATTAACATGGTGGTTCGAAGAAGGAAGTCCTTAGGTGGGCGCGTGATAACACCTCTTCACATCAATGTTTCTGGACAGAAAGGTAATGGGTCTGAAGGTTGCATATAAATGTTTCATCTTTGTTTGGTCAAAAATGGCATGGATATAAAGGTATATGTTTTCAGTTTGTTTAAATCCAACTTAAA
>VZSG01000167.1:252352-334536 GCA_013398315.1 Nothoprocta pentlandii | reverse complement strand
AAAGTAAGGTATTATTACCAGAAGTATCACTGAACAGATAAGAACCAGTTGGTTTGGAGAATCTGAACTACTACTACTGCAGATGTAGTAATTATAATAAAATATATCATATCTTATTTATAAGATAAGATAAAATATATCTTATTTAAAAAAGATATAAAAAGATATTAAGAGACTGGTTGACTTTGTTGGATTTCTTTCTCATATAGCCGTGTCAGATGTGTAATTATTTGAAAATAATTGATTTGAATTGTAGGAGTAAACTTGAATTTACTCAATTTCAGATAGTGGAGTCAGTCTAGAAAATGGAATATTTGTTGCTGCTGTTGTACCTGGAAGCCCAGCTGCCAAAGAGGGATCCCTTACTGTGGGGGACAGAATAATTGCTGTAAGTCTTAAGAATGCCTCTGAAATTTCTTCACTGCAAGTTCACTCAAACATATTGCTCTTTAGAATTGCAGACTTTTCAGTTCACTCAGTCTTTTAAATACACTTAGCTTATGATCATCACAGGTGTCATCGTTTGGGGGAAACTTTTTCCTATATATATTTGTAGTCTTCAAGTGTCTGACTTAGGCACTGCTTTGAAGGGAAGCTAATTACTGTAGATATATGAATTAACAAAGGCTAATGCAGTATACACTGGAATAGAAGTATGGTTAAATGGTATTGCTAGTAAAAATAATGATTATAGAAATAAACTGTATACTGTAACAAAGCAGAGATGTTCTTGAGGTGGATGTGGGTAAAGTGACAGAGCAAGACCAACCAGAACTGATAGGTATATTGAAACCTTGATTCAAATAGAGCACTAAGTAGGGTTTTGGCTGTCTTGGAGATACCACCTACACCTGAAGATGTTCCCCACCTGCTACTATTGTTTTATGGATGTCTATTATGTTTTTTGTGTGTGCATTAATAGATCAATGGCATTGCACTGGATAACAAGTCACTGACTGAATGTGAATCTTTGCTACGGAATTGTAGGGATTCCCTTACCCTGTCACTGATGAAGGTGAGTAGGAGAGGCTAAGTTAGCAGTATTTGCTTCAAGTTATACAAACCTATTCACAAAGCGAAAAGATAATTAGAATTAATCTATTACTATGAAAAAGTACCTGCTGAAAGCAACACTTTCTCTGGATGCACTGCACTTCTCATGTATTTGATAGTTCTTTTACAAAGGAAGACTATTTGACATCTGATAAAGATGAAATATATTCTTTACTCCTGCTTCTTTGCCATTTGTCTGCTGATTATATGGAATTTCTCTTAGCCTTGTCGTACATTTCTGCAGCACAGCTGCAGCAGTTGTCTGTGCATCAAAAAGTAAACTCCTCCTGACTACACGCAGGTTTGCTCTTCGTCAGGAGGGAGTTGCACAGAAAACTGAGCTCTGCCTGTGACAGGTTAAGCGCAAGGTTCCCTCTCAAGCTCACTGATTTCAAAAAAAAAAAAAAAAAAAAAAAAAAAAAAAAAAAAAAAAAAAAAAAAAAAAAAAAAAAAAAAAAAAAAAAAAAAAAAAAAAAAAGCTACTTGGTTTTACTTGTTGAGGTTAGAAACTCATTTTATTTGGCCTGCCACAGGCTTGGTGGGTAATAATTCCAGCTTCAGGGAACTTACCTTTCATCTCTTTAGTTTCTTAAAAATGCATGAGGGAAAACAGACCCTGATGCATCGTTTTATTAGCATCACTTAGTAGTATAAGTGGAACCCAGATCCCTTGAGATCCCTTTGCTGTCAGTTCTGTGCTCCTGCCACTGTGTGGAGTTGCTCTTCTGAAATTGTTTTCCAGTGTTGTAGGAAGTATTTCTCAGCTTGATTTTATCCAATCATCTATGTCTTGAATCTGCAAGATTTTTATTAAGCTTTTTCCAGCTGTATCTGTTTATATCCAGAGATCTGTAAATTAAGGAGACTGAGAACATGCCTTGTATGAAATAGAAATCAGCTGTGATAATAAGGTCATCAATTGTTTTTCTTTGTTTTAGATTTTTCCGCAAAGTTCATCTTGGAGTGGCCAAAATATATTTGAAAACCTGAAGGAATCAGAAAAAATATCCAACTGTAGAGTTCACACATCAGAGGTACAAGCCCAAAATAAAAGAAACCTGAAGCTCAACAGCTCAACGCAGACTGACATTTTCAGTCCAGACATCATGGATGGCAAAAAGGTCCAGAGTGATCAGGGCAGTGGTTCATTTTGCGATCACAAACCTTTCCCTAACAACACATTACGAGCTGACTCTCGCAGGAATACAGTCCACAGTTGCCACAGTAACTCAGAACACAGTCTGAACTCCTTCAATCCAGAGGCATACGGGGATCGAGGCTATGGAGTTGTTGACTTGGACAGCAGGAGGCTGCCCTATGAAGCTGCAGGAGCCGATTGCGTGATGGTAGAGACGGTATTCGACAAAGGACATGGAGCTAAACATAGTGGTGGCACCTGGCCTAAAGTAGTGGTTAATATCTCAACAGCAGAAACGGAGAAGTTCTCTGTGTATAAAAAGCCAAAACAAAGGAAATCCATTTTTGACCCTGATACCTTCAAAAGACCACCAACTCCTCCCAAACTGGAGTATCTTTCTCCTAATCAGGTGACAGGCCATTCACCTCAGCCATCCAAAACTGAAGTGGCTTCCACGCCTCCAACTCCTCCTAAGAGAAGTGACTCTATCAAATTTAAGCATAAACAGCAAACAAGTTCTGCCTCGGAGTCTACTGTAACAACTGGATCACCACCCACCAGCCCAGCCACTGCCCAAGCCCCAGTTTCCTTGGCACTTAAACAGGACTCTGCTACCCTCAAGGGGCGCAGTAGGAACGCCGGACATTATTATCGGGAGGAGGGAGTTGACTGCACTCATCTCTCTTCAAGGAAATCCTGTGAAGATGACATTGGCTTTCAAAGAGTTGAAGAGCCAGAAATAAAAAGACCAAGGCCAAAATCAGCTCCAGCTTTGAGGCATAAAATGACCCCTATGTCCATTCCAAATCCTGCACTTCAGGTATAAGTTTGATATTTCGAAGCCTAAGACCAGAAACTTGAATAAGTATTTTCAGAAGTGACTTGAAGCATGAAGCCAGACATTTAAGTATTTCAACAGTAAATTCTGGTTTTGAGTGCTAATCTTTTTACCACAAAGGGAGAAGCTTGGCTCATTGTGAAAATCCAGGTCTCTAGAGATGCCATCCCAAACTGGGCAGCCAGGCAAAATTGTCATTTTTTGCTATCACAAAATACAAAAGCAATTCATAGAGTTGCAGTAGTAAGTAGGGTGGGAGTAGCCACCAAACAGAAGAATAGGGATCTGCTTAGTAGCCATGGTTGGGATTTTAGTGCTCCTTAGTGAAAGTTCAAGGACTTTTTTTTTAAGGATATCAAAAATAAAAAAGAAAATGGCAAGAGACACCTTCAGAAAAGCCAAAAATAGGGACTTCTCTGATTTTAAGAAATGAGATGGGTTGCCTGACTCCTCTTACCTGATTACTAGAAAGAGGTTGCTCACCCGCCTGGTCAGTCTTCATGCCTAAATAGCTTTGTGAAGGTAACCTGGGGTTCCCAAGATGATTGGTATGTTGCGCTGTATATATAGACCGTTTGTGAGAATATGACTTGAAAGTGCCTTTTGGTATGAGAATATGGCTTGAAATGCTCTGTTAGGGCAGAATGTGTGAATAAACCATGCCACTAGGAAGGCTGTGGGTTATTTGTTCCTGGAGTAGGATACACTGTGCAGCTAATCTCTTCAGCTGTCTAAATAATACCAAATGGCATAATAAATAGCATAGTTTCATATCCACCATATCAGATGTGCTCACCAACTGGAGCAAATTATAAATTTGATTTTCTATTTCTATATATAAAATAGAAAATATTTTTCCAACTGTAATATTAAGCTTGAAAAAGTGTGATTTTTTTTTTGCTCGAATATAATCACTCTTAAGTGTAGTGTCGTGTTTATGGGGCCTGATTGTACTGCACAGCCCCACTCTGTACACTGAGTTTTAGAAGGAATACAGGAATAACTAATTAATTAGGAATAGCTGATGTAGGATTTGGGGCCATGCACTGTAGAATAAGAGACCAACAGGCAAATTTTTTAGAAGTGAATTTCCTTGGGGGAAAAAAAAAGGAAAGCCCATCAAGTAGGTTGAAAACTGGCCTAAAGCAGAGGGATAGAAGTGGTTAGCAGTGTTGGAAGGTAAAGCAAAGGTGTAGCAAGCATGGCTATGGTAAGAGTTTGGGTTAGTTTCTTTTCTCTACATCTCCATCTGTCTATAATTTCTGTGGGTTTTGTTTGCTTGTTTTTAGGTGCAGAAGTTTACTCCAGCAAGCGAGGAGCATCTGTCTCCGGACGTTCAGGAGTGGGCCCTGTATTCACCCAAGCGCTCCGCCAGGCACAGCGATGGCTTCGTGCCCTCCTCCTTGTATGCCGGAGCCATGGCAGCAGGTGGGAGGCGGTCATTTGGGTGACAAGAGTTGGCATGTCAGGCTGCTTCTCTTGGCTCCAATCAAATACTTCTGATTTATGCTCTTCTCATTTACTTATTTAGTACATGCTTTTTTTTCTCTTTTAATGATGATAGAAAAAGTATTAGTTATTTCTTCTTGAGAAGTGGCTGTATTTTACTTCATTCTTTGAACTCTTAATTGCATGATAGCCTGATCATACTATATGGACAGTATACTTGTACTTCTCAATATGTGAACAAGTTCTTGCTATTTGATTTAAGAAGAAATTGGTCAAGCAGACTTCTGAGTACTGAAAGGTAAATGTACTTAAATGAAAAGCTTGTATAAATAGTTTCATAAATAAACATGACAATATTATTTAAAGCCATCGGTCATGCCTAGAAGTCTGTGAGCCAGCAGAAAAAAAATAAGGATAGTTTAAAAATAAGGATAGTGTTAGCTGCATTCTGTTCAAATAGCAAATAAAATTTTCCTTTCCTGTCTTGATGGTTGAAAGACATAAATGTCATTGCTGAATAAAAATGTTTGAGACTAGAAGGCAGAGAGAGTTTTGTAGGTCCCAATGCATTTGATAATAAACTCTGAATAGCCTCATTTGTTTTTTTTTTTTTTTAGTCCAGGTTATTCACTTCATCCCTGAGTCATTATGAAATGACTTAAATACTACTATAATGACTTAAATACTACTATATAAATATACTACTTAAACGATATTGAACGATATTGCATGGATGTATTGAACGATTGAAACGATATTGCATGGATGTATTTGCTAATCTATACTTATAGATTTGCTAATCTATACTTATAGCTTCTATGTGACTATATTATAATACATAATAATATCAAATTGTATAACCATATTTATCTTTTGTAACTTAGATTTATTCTAATAATGTTGTTAACTCTTTTTATCACTTCTGAATAGGTACTGTACCAAGAAGCTTAGCACCATGCCCTGCAGTAACTGCTGTCATGAGAAATCCAATCTATACAGCTTGGAGCCATAGAGTCCACACCAACAATTGCCCATCAGTTGCCAGCCAAATATGCCATCAGCATCTGCATCCCAGGTGTCTTGAAATTTTTATCCCCTTAAATTTTTGTTTGTAAAGACATTAAGGTGGAGTAGTTTCTGCTAGTTTATCCAGTGCCCAATAAAACAGTTGTGTCTGTGTGTGTGTGTGTGTGTGTGTGTGTGTGTACGCACTTGTGCTTTTTTCACCCTGGGTTCTCAGTACTGTTATTACAGAGGTGATGTGCCGATTGCTTTCATGTCTTTCAGTGTTTTATAGGTTGCATTTCCCTGCTATTTCACTGACTGGTGTAGATAAAGAATTTTTTGAATTAACTAATGTTTAGTTGGTTTTCTTTTGCAATAAGTGAAGTCTTTCCTGTTTTTAAGCACTTTATTTTCCTCTTTCTCACTTAATTCATAAAGTGGTGGATTTTTTTTGCTTATTTACTGTTTGCTGGGATACATTGCCTAGTCATAACTGTTGCTGTCTCCCTTGCTTTTAATATAGTGCCCAGCATCAAGGTCGCTTAAGTCTGGACTTAAGTCATAAACACTCCAACGAATACTCTGAAAATTCACGCACACGAGCATCTCATGGCTCAAACTCCCTACCATCCAGTGCAAGACTTGGTGAGCAGATTTTCTGTCTTTCATGACTTCTACATGTTTGAGACAAATAATAAATGGATTAAATGGACAACTCCTTGTTTATGTGCATATTAGCAAAGTCTAAAAGGCTTCTTCTGTTACTTTGCTTAATTTTATCTGGCTTAGTTACAAAAGGTTTCCTTTGGGAGAATCCAGGTTGAATTCTATCTTGAGAATCTCTCTGAAATGCTGGATGTGAGGGATGCAAAATTCTCCTTTCGATACCCACTCTTGTTAGAAAGCACCGTTATAAAGATGAGAGTGTTTCTGAGGTTTCTTAAAATGGAGGTGAATACAGAGACAATTTACTAGAAATGGCATGGACACTATTTACAGTTCTGAAGGCTTCTACATAAATACAGAAACCATGTTTAATGGTTATGAAAGAGGTAGAATCTAAATCTATTGTCTTGTTCACTGTAGCTGCTCTTAAATATGTTCATTTGCTACATCATATTGTTGCAAAATAGGTTCTTCAAGTAACTTGCAATACAGGACAGAACGAATTAAGATTCCTTTAACACCAAGATATCCAAGGTCCGTCGTGGGCTCTGACAGAGGTAAATCATTCATAATACACCATCTTTCTAATGCTTTTAATATTGGCACTCCAAAGCCCATGTGTTAGAATCCAGCTTCACCAAAATCTTAAGAATTTGATAACTTTATGAAGGTTAGAATATATATATTTTCCCTTAAAAAGGAGAAAAAAAAATGTAATGAAAGATGATTTTTCTGTTAGTTGATTCTAGATATGACACACTAGAAAAAAAAATCCACTAAAATAGTAAGCATTGCTGTGTGTTGTACAGTTTTAATTTTTTCCTGGAATGGTATCTTAAATGCTTAACAGTGAAATGGCTTGCACTTTTTTGTTTTTTTAACTATATATTATTTTTTGCGTATTATTGCAGCCTGGATTGTAAGTTATATTTTGAAATGTTAGCACTTCACTAGAATAGTGCAAGTACAGGAGAGTTGCAGAACCTAGAATTTGATTACAGTAAGTAGCAGCTGTTCTGTGCCACTGTTTGGGTGTTCTGTAGCCATAGGGTGTTATAGGCAGCAGTTCTGCTAACTGGGCAAATGTAACATATGTGATATTAACATATGTGATTTAGACAGTTACCGAAGTTAGGAGGATAGTCTCCCTAAGTTCTTATGCAGTGAGGGAGTAAAATATACCATTAGGAGTTCTTTTTGCAAGTCAAATATATATGGTGCATCTTTCATTATGTGTCAAAACTCCCCAAAGTGTAGGAGCTGCATGATGCTCACAACTCTGATTTTTTTTTTTCTTTTTTTTTTTCCCCCTAGGCTCCTTATCTCACTCAGAATGTAGCAGTCCCAGCCTGATAACTCCTCCACAGTCACCACTGAACTTGGAAACCTCTTCCTTTGCCAGCAGCCAATCTCAGAATTCCCTTTCCACGTTACCTAGGATTTCTATTAGCCCGGTTTCTGTTGGAGAACGTAGAAAAGATAGGTAAGGTCCATACATTGTTCAGTACAAATGTATCAATTATTTGTGCATGGAAGGAGTGTAAACAGTTGATTTTAGTGACAAAAATGTATGAGCAGAGATGTATTCTTAATGATATTTTATTCTTTTAACAAAGTATATAAGAAATGTGGAATTTTTTTGGCCTCCAGAACCTACGAGTTTTGAGTGTAGACAACTAAGGAATTCATAAGGGTTTTATTTTTTCTTATCACATGAATGGTTACACCAAATAGAAGCACTCTAAACTGGAGTACTCCCTTTCAGATGAGTTGGCTCAGATCGGTATTTATATCAGGCTTGTTTGGTACTCTAGAAAAACAAGCGTTACGAACATGTACTAACTTCTGGTAGTCAATGATCACCTGCCCTAGTTTTTTAAAGTGTTCCTTGATTCAGTTTAGCTAGATCACATGAGTAAAATGGAAGTGTAACTGTGTAGGAGAAGCATGTGCGTATGTATAGCCCAGTTTTATGACTGTGACTAATCCCTTTGGCTCTAGGGACTACTGCTAGTAGTGACATAAAGTACACAGATGTTAGCAGAATATGTGGGTTTCATTTATTTTTTTATTTGGTTTCATTTATCATAACCCAGATAGGCAGTATACATGGAACAGTTGCTTGAACTTGTGTCAGACACAAAATCTGAATCAGCCTTTTTACTTGAATGCCGCATGCGATTCTAGTAGCGTAAAGAAACTGTCATCTGTTGGAGTCATTACATTTGTGTGGCCCTCAGAAGCCGTCTGTATTGCCTGATTTATATACAGGCACTTAATGTTCTGAAGATCTGACCATAAAAATGTGAAAGATAAAGTAATAAGGATATTCTCTACTCCAAGTTTGCTTATTCATAAAATGCTACATGAACCTTCTGTCTTGTTGAACAATTGGTAATAAACTTATTGTAGTGACATTAAGTATATATTGGGTATGAAGCCATGGAATTACGATGAAAGGGAATGTAGAGAGTTCTCTGGACTTTCTTTCTTGACGTCAGTGTGACTTTCATGCTGCATGTACTCAATTTGTGTTTTCTTATAAATGTACATCTACAGTGTGAATTCAAAATGGGAATTTTTCCTCTTTCACCTGACTAATCATGTCGAGCATTCTACTAGAAATGCTAGTTTTGACACATGCTAGTGTGAGATATATTTGCTTATATTTGGGAAATAACAGAATTTTCACTAATGATGTTCAGAAGGTGGGTATTTGAGGTATTTGGCTCTTGCTGGTCCTATTTAGGATCATTTGAAAAGAATATCATTACAAGTTCAGAAAAAAATCTTTACCAATCATTTGGCTAAAGTAACTGTCTTAACAAAAAGATTTAAGATGAGTTAAGCATTTTAAATTGTTATTTGGTCTTTCTACTCCCTGTTTTTCTCTCAGAATAAAAGTAAATTATTTGGCTTTTCCCCAGTTACCATAAGAAACATGCTCCCCTCAAAAAACAATGCTGTTCTGTTAATTTTTAAGAAGAGAAATTTAAATAAAAAAATACATGTTAGAGCTTTTTTCTAATTTATGTTTAGTTAATCTGGCAGGTGACCTCTAAATGGTGAAGGATGCTTCACTTGATAAGAGGTGTTATTAAAAATCAAGTGAGGTACCTTTTCAAAAGTTGCCGTTCTATTTTACTTTTTTATTGATTCTTTACTATATGCTTTACTAATTGCCATTAATTTTGAGCTTACTAGAACCCCAGGACACAATCTTATATATATGGGGGGCGTGTGTGCATATATATATATATATATATATGCACTCATAACTTGGAGTTTTCTGTGAGTTAGCACAGTTTAATATACTAAAAAAAAACTAAAACACCAAAATATAATATCAAAATCAATATAATATCAAATATAATCATAGTGTAAAAAAAAAAAAGTAGTAGGCTTTGGTTTACATTGGAAACTTGGAAGTGGTAGGCCCGTACTAGATGAGGCTCTCGGTGGCTACCTCCAGAGACTACAGCAATAAACATCACTTGTGAAATGATGCCCCTTCCTTGCTGTGTGTTGTTGCCCCGAGCCCTTCTCATTGCATCCTTGACGAGGTAACTCCGACTTGGCCCTTCCCCACCCTCCCTAGCTCTGGTATCAGTAATTGAAGTCCGGTTAACTCAGGTGGGCTGCATATAGAGAGCGTGACTCAAATAGTTTAAGCAGTCTGCACAACTTGAAGCATGTCCATGTAGTAGGATGAAGCGTTAGGAAAGAGCAGACTCAAATGAGTGATATTAGGTCCTGTGCCAGCAGTACACACAAAACGTGCCCACATGGTGACGTTTTTCCATGCAGAGCTAGCTCAGCTCTGAGCGTTGGCTGCTCTGCAGCAAGTTCTAAGCTTCACACATCAGGAGGCCCATCGTAGTTTGCAGCTTGTCTCGGGTCACGTGCAGACTGGCTGCTCTGTGGGACAGGCTGAGAAGCTTGTTGGTCTTGCTGGAGATTTCAACCACTGCTCAGAGCAGTGAATGAGACAAGTATCCCCCGAGGAAGGAAACTGGGGGATGGGGAGGGGAACTGAGCTCTTTTCTTCTGTATAATCTAGTTGCTGTGCTTGTTTAGTGTCTGTTACTGCTGTGTCTTTTTAAGTGTCCTTTTCATCTCAAATCTTCTGCATCTTTCAGATATCTGTTCCGTAATAGGTCTTTTCTGAGAATCCCTGTGGCTCCTAGGCCTAGGTTCTCATCACTAAGGAGTTTGAGGTTGGCCTCATATAAGGTTGTCCTTCTCAAGCAGTATTGCGCACTTTGTGCTGTTTTACATGTTTGGGATAATTTCCTTGTGAAAAAATTTGCATGGTAATTGTAATGCTACCATGCAAACTGCTGTCTTAATGGCTTGAGTTTGCAACTGCTTAATTTTCATTACTAATTTATGTTTCCCTGCATACAAATACAAAATCTGATCTTACGTATTGTTGTTTTTTGGTTAACCACCGTATCGTTCATGATGTTTATTTCCTCTGGCAATAAAGTCTCCCAGCCTTTATAACTGTCATATACCTCTCTGGAATATGGTTTGTAAGTTGCATATTATATACAGTACCTAAATTACTTGGATATAATATGGACCTGGAAGCTTCTTATCTACCAACTTCACTGCCATGCTATTTATAGATCACATTTATTATAACTTTATAATGCAGTTTTGTACTGATACCTGTTTGGTTATGCCATTATACATTGCATGGTGTTTAAGGAATGCCTTTACAACAACTGATTGTACAAGTTTTTAAGCAACTGTTTGAACATGTTTTATTGTTATAATTCATCAAGATGTTGAATAGTGCATGTGACTGTGACATTGTTATGGTCCCGGTGCCGTTTTGTCCCAGTCAGTTTTAACTATCTCCTTTAAAAGGCCCTACATGGAAGAGCCACGTCATGTTAAAGTGCAGAAGGGTTCAGAGCCACTAGGGATTTCCATTGTGAGCGGAGAAAACGGTGGAATATTTGTGTCTAAAGTAACAGCGGGGAGCATTGCCCATCAGGCTGGCCTGGAGTATGGCGATCAGCTGCTGGAGGTAAGTGCTGCTTTTTTATCTCCACGCCTCGGGTCAGGTGGCCCCACCAGAGCTGCTTCCCTCTAAAGAGTTTCTTGCAGAAGCTGGTGTGCTTTGAGAAATGTCAAGGCTATTATATATTGTAACGTTCAAGTACTAATTGTGATTGTTAGTGACTTCTTGTCAGGTTTCACTACAAAAATAAGTTTGTGTTGCTTCTAATGCAGACATACTTGAGCTTTAAACTCTAATTTGGGTATTTAACATAGTCATCACAGCATGATACTGAAACATAAAATATAGCAAAAATTACCAGTGAACAAACTTTTAGAAACTGTGGAAATCATAACTCAGGATGTTTATGCCTTTCAACAGGAGGAGGTGTTTTTGTTAACCTGTTACTATGTATTTGAAAACTACAGTGATTCCTTTCTAAGAGTAATCAAATGCTAGGGGTCATTGTGCAGCAGCACTTCCATCTTCCTATTTACTCCAGTGGAAGTACTTCAGCATCTAGGAGTTAGACAAATTAGGAGATTGAAAGAACGATTTTGCTAATTTCCATGTGAAAACATGACCTCCTGGTTTGTGGATTTCTTTTCCTAGTTTAATGGAATAAACTTGAGAAATGCTACAGAGCAACAAGCTCGACTGATCATCGGGCAGCAGTGCGACACCATCACTATTCTGGCTCAGTATAACCCTCATATGTATCAGCTTGGCAATCATTCACGATCAAGGTAAGGCTGGCCAGCCTTTGGAAGAGCTGCACGGACTATCTTGTTAATAGATAATGCTGTACAGATAACATCTACAAACATCTGCTGATAAGAGGAGTGACTGCCTAGGAAAATAATGTGTGGGCATAATGTGCTTATCAGAAGAAAAAAAAATGTTTGAACTCTTTTTTTCTTCCTTTCCTCTTTGGATATAATCCTGAGAGACTTTCAACTCGAACGAAAGATCACACTTCTCTCTGGAGGTTCATGTACTTCATACTAGTTTTAAAATCTTTTAGAGTTAAGGGGGTTTTAAAAACTAATTAGAAAATGCATATGTTTTAGTGAAACTAACTATACCATTTTGATAGCTGATCACACTGTAAAATTGAATTTTGGTCTTTTTTCTTAGAATTACAGAGTACTTGTGTTATTTGCAATGATGTTTTTTCAGCAGTTGTCTTCCTCTCTCTACCTTTGATACTTAACTTGGGGCCAAATTAGGAGCTTTGTGCATGCCTGGAAAGTATTTGGCATGGGTAAAATGTTGACCACCAATGTTTTATTCTGGTTTACTGTTAGTTCTCGCCTTGAACCTGTGAGTAATCATTCCACCCCTCAAGACAGTGGAGCTGCAACCCCTGATAATCATTCCATAATCGATACTGTGAGCGAACAGGATGAAGGGACAATGACGCCCCCATCCAAGCAAACCACACCAACTACAAGTCCTCGCAATTCCTTAAGGTAGAGTAAAACTTGTATCCAAATGGCAAAAAATGGGCAGAGTAAATCTGAAGGACATGGAGCGGGGGAGGAAGTGTGTTTTTGTGAAGGTTGTGAATGGTTAAAATGAGTCAACTGGCAAATTCACTGGCCTGAGGATGGAAATAAGATTTCAATTTCTTTTCAAAATGTGGGAGTTCATAAGCAGTGAAGGAAATGTTAAGACAAGGTGGTTTTGATTGAAGTTTTCTGCAAGTAACATGAAGCTTGTCTTTGAAAAGTGTCTCTACTGTTTTCTCTACTCAAACTTACTTTGAGTAATAATTATGAAGCCATATTTTGCTCAGGTGACTGGTTGGTTACATCTATGCTCTTAATGCGTAGTTTCTAAAATGAGGTATGTGTGTTATTTCTCCCAATCAAAAGGAGCCCTGTGGACATGAACAAAAGGACCTCTGAACCTAGAACTGTTGTTGTTAAAAAATCCCAGGTGGATCTTGGGATCCAGATCTGTGGTGGAAACCTGTATGGAATATTTGTGTCAGATGTAGATGACGATAGCCCAGCAAAAGGCCCTGACGGACTGGTGTTGGGTGACCTGATCCTTGAGGTAAGTTATGAATAACACTGCAGCATACAGACAGAATGTCTAACACAGCATAAATTAATTGTACAGAGATTCATGTTCTTTTCTAGCGGGAGTGTTCCATGAATTTTGAGTTAATTAAGTGGGAAAAGTTGCATAGTCTTGATTGTACCAGCTTCTACTTTAGACATCTTAAGGTTGAAACTGTATTGGTATTAAGTGGCAAGGTTTTCTTGTATGTGGAGCTTGCCGGTGGAAAAATCAAGTTTACTCAAAACATTTTTAAAGCACACTTAATTCTATTGCCTGCTGAATGCACCAGGGCACTTAAGGATTTGTGGGTTTTGTTTTGCAGTATGGGTCCATTGATATGCGAAATAAAACAGCTGAGGAAGCTTATCTTGAAATGCTGAAGCCAGGAGAAAACATCAAAATCAAGACTCAATACAGATTTGAAGAATTCAATAAGATAAAGGAGCTTCCTGGAGATGGATTCTATATCAGGTATTTGAGTGTGACTGGCAGCAACTGTATAAGACTGTTAGGATAATATACTAACCATCATCAGCAAAGTAATACATCAGTTCTCCACGTTTGATAAATTCAAAGTTTACTCTTAAGTTTCCTTGAAATGATGGACCTATTTATGTCATTTATGTCAGTTGAAGGACCTATTTATGTCATTTTTTCCAGAGCACTTTATGACCGTCTGGCAGAGGTGGAGCAAGATTTAAGCTTTAAGAAGGATGACATTTTATATGTTGATGATACTCTACCACAGGGAAACTTTGGTTGCTGGATGGCTTGGCAGCTAGATGAGAATGCTCAGAAACTGGAAAGAGGACAAATTCCAAGCAAGTATATGTGAGTGATGAGTGCAACAGGTTTTTTATGCTAGTATTTGCAAGTATTGGACTAATGACATAAAGTGTGAAAGACTTGCTTCTATCCTTTCAGGTACATATTAATTTTTAGATATGTTGTTTTAGTGTTGGCATACTTCAATTAAAAGAAAAAAATGCTCTTTTGAGTAATTTAGTGCTACTAAAAGTAATCTTACTGCAGTAAATTAAAATGGAAGAGAGTGCGGAGTGCCATGTTGTGATAAAAGATTCAGTAATTACACTTACCTAACACTATAGGATGGATCAAGAATTCTATAGGAGGCACAGCATGTCTGAGGCGAAAGATGAAAACAGTTCCTCTAAGACACTGTCAGCAGCAGCCCGGAGATCGTTCTTCAGAAGAAAGCATAAACACAAGCGAAGCGGTTCCAAAGATGGAAAGGATTTACTGGCTCTTGATACCATCAGTACAGACTCCATTCCTTTCTTGGATGGCAAGTTCCTTCGTCATACTTGGGAGGGGACTTCTTTTATGTATACATATATATGTATGTGTGCATGTGTGTGTGTCAGTATGACGCCAAGAGTCTTACAGGTGGTGTCGCTTTCTAGTTGGTCTGCATTATAAATGTTGAACCTATGTCTCCATAGGTACCTTAGGTTTTTAGCAACCAACAGAGATACTTCATTAAATAACACACCCTAGTATTTCAAATTAAAATGTCTATTTTATTAGCCTTTAATAAGCTTATTCCTAGGTCTGTTAGCACTAATGTTTCATTTGCCCAGGGAGATTGCTATCTGATGTGCAGTTGCAGTCTTTGAACTATTTATTTTTGATGCAGGTTGTTTCATCTAGACAGAATTCCTGGACATGGCTCAATTAATTTTGCTTATATTGGTATATTGCTTTAGAAGAGTCATGCTGATTGCACTACTTACTTGTTTACAACACTTAGTACCTGAAAAGAACCAAAGAGATGAAATGAGAGAAACTACTCTGCCTTGTTCTTATTTTTAGGACATAGAGGAATGATTGTTTTTAAAGATTGATGCAGGAAGGGTGAGAGGGAGAGGAGTCACCAAATTCAATAAGTAAAATACCTGCTTTAAGCTTTGAGGTGGGGAAAATTGCAGTCGTGTCTAGGGGGTGTTTCTTATACTTGTCAAAACCCTTATCCATTACCAGGGGGCTGTTTTCATAATTACTATAGGGATAGTTCTGCATTACTTGAGGAGTGTTGGATGAAATGATGTGCCGGTAACTCTTTTTCTGCATTTTTAGATTCTGGAAGTCTGGCCTATCAACGTGTGCAGAAAGTGGACTGTACCTCTCCTAGGCCTGTGCTTATTCTAGGACCATTGCTTGATGCTGTGAAAGACATGTTGGTCAAAGAATCTCCTGGAAAATTTTGCAGATGTCCTCTTGGTAAGTGTACCATTCATCCTCGCTTAGAACAAGTGATAGTAACATCTTTAAGTGAACTAAATCTTAGCACAGAAATGGAGGGGAAAAAAAAGGAAAAACTGAACTTCAAGTTGACTGTTCTGTAAGTCTTACTCTGTGCCTAAGGAATTGGAATAAATGTCAGATCTCTTCTTGTGTGAAACAGAGGTTATGAAAGCTTCCCAACAAGCTATTGAAAGGGGAGTGAAGGATTGCCTGTTTATAGATTATAAACGGAGGAGTGGGCATTTTGATGTGACAACTGTAGCTTCAATAAAGGAGATAACAGAGAAGGTGAGTTCCATTTTATGGTATAGTTCTTGAATAATTATGAAATATGGTTGTAGTATGCAGGGGGAGGGGAAAGAAAAAGGTTTAGTGTTAACCTCCTCTAAAAGACAACCACAGAAGGGTTGCTCAGGCTACTGTTTTAATACAGTAAGGTGTGGAACAGTTATTCTGTTCTGACACTTCACAGTTTAAATTTTAGTTGCAAAGAAAATGGACGTGTGTGTTCTTTCATAGTATTAAGTTAAAAAATATCTTCTTAGATTTTTTGCTATCTTCTTTAAAATACTTAGTGAACTTAAGTGTCTTAATTGTTGCTTTTAATGCAGTCATGTAGAACATAAGCATGATAATCCTGGAGATGAATGTAAGTTAAGATCTGTACATTGCTTTTAGTTTTCGGTTGTACCGCCTGCAGAGCCCTGTCACTTGAGGAACACTTTTGTTAATTGTAGATTTTAAAGCGAAAATGAATATGAATACTTGAAATGGGTGGAGGGGAGGAAGTACTTCATATATTTCAGTCCGAGTTTTCACTTCATTATCTCTTGAAATGCTTTTGTCTATCACCAGACATTTTTGATACTGTAAATGGAGTTTCTTGATGCTTTTAATTTTCTGTCTTCAGTACAAATTATTCAGTAGCTCTATTTGTTAAATACGAATACAAATTCTGTTGGGTTGCTATGTTTTAAGTAGGGGAAGAAATGGAGAATCTGCATGTGTGCTCCTACTCTTTACCCGATTGAATGTTTTTCATTTATATTTGAATTCAGGATTGCCATTGTCTGCTGGACATTGCTCCTCATGCTATTGAACGGCTCCATAGTGTTCACATCTACCCTATTGTAATTTTTATTCGCTACAAAAACGCTAAACAAATCAAGTAAGTGTGTGGACATTACAGCTCAAGAGAGTTTATTTTAATATAAAAAATAGGCGTAAGCTTGCATGTTTATTGTTTGTTTCATTCTAATTATCTTAAATCTCTTGTAAAATCCTATTGTAAACTGTGAGGTAAATGGTCTTAACTTCATTTTGGTTGCATGGGGATAAGTGAATCATTCAAGGAAATGGAGTGATGTAAAGTAAACTGTATATACCCTAGGAGGTAACCCAGACACTTCTTACTCACCATCCTATTAATCCATAAGATGTGTGAGGTACATAGTTAAGTTAAGCATTAAGCAGTGACTATCACAAAGATGTATTCTTAATCTCAGTGGGTCAAGTATGAAAATGCAGTGAACTTTTCATTGTTATTAGGTTGCAGTTATTCTACTTAACTCAGCCATCCTGACTTTATTGAAAAAAGCAACTTCCAGTCTGTCTCCAGTCTATTTTAGTTAGTCTTCACTAGTTTTATTGGCCAAAAAAGTGTCATAATGTTCCTAATAAGTATCAAGAAAAACTTACCTTGAGAAATCTTTTCTTATGCTGCTTGCATTTTGCAAGTTGCGATATTTCTGGTCTTTTTGCAGTTTTGATGGCCAGTTGTTTATTTAAGAAAGGAACAGAACCACTGTGAAAGACAGACAAGAAATCAAGTAATATGACACATTTCACAGAGACTGCAGGATCATGCACTGGAATGATGAATGCAACTGTCATGTGCTGAGCCCATTTGAGAATCACATAGTGGCCGTTAAAGTATTTGGGTTTTGATGTTTTTTGGGGGTTTTTTTTTTTTGAAAACGACGTGGAGATTGAAGTAGACAAGCAAGGATTTTAGCAGTCATCAAAATAAAATGCAGTAACATACTGTTTCTGCCTCGTCTGGCCACCAGTAGTTTATTAAGAGAAAAATTCTGATTTAGCACAGGTCCTATTGGCATTCTTCAGGACTTCTTATCCCTAAAGTAGCAGACATGCTCACCATACCGGTGATATATTAGCTCAGTAGGGTTTTCTACTCACCAGACTTTATAAAATAAATTTGTCCTAAGTCCCTCGCTGCTGCTAGAAGAACCTAGGCTTTTATGAGGTCAGTACCTGTCTATATGTCATGGCTTCTGATGATAGATTCTGCTTGCTTTGGAATAGCAAGCAGAGGACCTTACTGAGGACCCCAAGCCAGAGTCATAGATGAGAATGTGAAAAGCCTTGCTCTCAAATGAGGATTTTTGCCACTTGTATTTCTCTCACTCTTTTTTATTACATTTCCTACAGCTTGGGTAACAGAAAATTAGCTTGCTTCATAATATGTCGTATTTGTGTGTTTATATCATATTACATATACTAAAAATTCCTCTTGTCAGTTTTCTCATTGTTTAATTCCTGACTTTAAAGAATGCAGTGGAGTGGAGCCCAGTTCAATGCAGAGAATACTGGAGTGTATATATAAGATGATCTGGTTCTCAAAACCAGGAAAAAAATGGGTTCTTTCTCTCCAAGCACCATCCCAAAATCTGTGGGTTTTAAGGAAAGGTGTTGCACCAGAATGATCCCATGCTGCTGCTGCTGAAGTGCAGTAGGTGGCACTCTGTGCACGGTTACATTTGCAAATTAACCAGTCTTTCATGTGTACCCAGGTGGAGATAGTTGCTTCAAATCCATTTAAAATAAATACACTTATGCAGTATATTTCTTCCTTTTTATAGAGAGCAAAAAGACCCCATCTTCCTGAGGGACAAAGTTACACAAAAACATTCCAAAGAACAGTTCGAGACGGCTCAAAAAATAGAACAGGAGTATAGCAAGTACTTCACAGGTTTGTATTTCATCAAAGTTCCACTGAGGACACAGCTGCCATTTTCTCCCTTTATGCTGTGACTCTAAAGTTTCTGTGGCTCTTCCGAGTGTTTTTTCATTGCACTCCTCCTTTTGGCAAACTCTGGTGTTTCATGAGAAAGCAAATGTCCCAATATAAGTAATGACAATATATGAATTCTGCATAAAGTTACTTTACTAACTTAAGTAATTTTAGTTTCTTTATTAACTGCTTTACTTGGACTCTGTGCTGCCTGAAGACTGTCCGTTCTTGTTTTGGAATGTTTTGGAATATTTTTCAGTGGGTTTTCATCTAAATTGAAAAGAGTTGGGGTGAAATGTAGAAATTGTAATCTTCCAGAAAATTACATTGGTTTAGGGGACAAGACAAAACCCAACTCAAGAACTCCCATCGTTCTGGGAACTATCTGTCAAGTGCAGGGGAGGAGGGATTATGTAGATCCTTCTGTAGTACTGAGCTACCCTAGCATATTCTGAGAGAAATCCCAAATGTGCAGAAGTCAGTTACCCAGCACTTGTTCAAGCTACTTGTTCATTTTCAGTGAATTAAACTAAACCTTGACAGAATTTGACCCGCTTGGGGCCGCAGTGTATATGACCACAAGTTATCCTCTGCTGCTTGTTGCAAGTCAACTGCTGCATCTTTGCTTCCACCCTCAAGTGAAATTGAGCTGCTGTGCCCGGCGGGTCCCGGTGCCACCCCCTCATGTGCCCACAGGGAAGGGGTCCGTGCAGCAGCAAGTGCAAAGGACTCCCGCTGTCCCTGATTACCAGAGCTGGTTGGTCACAGAGAACCAGTGTCCAAACTGGGCTGACATTTTGGCTTACTGGAATTCCAAAATGGTAGTGTAGTGCCTGGGACATGCCTAGAGTTGAGCGTGTTGGACACAGTAGCTTTCTACATGCTTTTCCTCAGACCCAGTCTCTATGGCTGCTTCAGTAAATGCTTTTTTTGGACTACTGACCCTTCTATTTTCTCTACATTTTAAGCTTTGTGTGTAACTTAACTACCATTAACTACCACTTAACTACCATTTTCCACCATCTGAACTGCAGTTTTTGTCCAGTTACTGTACTGTCTGTCCAAATTTGCATCAGGATATATTGCGGAATCAATTTTTCTGTAGAATCCTGTTTTTGCATTTCAAAGAAATATGTCTAATGCCTTAAAAGGCTTTTCATTTCCTTCCAGCATAAGTGCTAGCTGAGGCCCAAGAGGTTTTACTAACAAAACTGTCAAGTCACAGAGTTCTTACTTTTTCAGTTCTAAAATCTAATAATGTATCTTCTCCTTCTGTGTTGATGTTAGCGTTTTACTTTTATGGCTTTTGTGTCTAGCCACAGTAGAAGGCAAGGTGTTTTTCATTGACCTCTTGAATCCATTTTTCAGAGTTGTGTGCTGTTTACCTTTGATTCCCTGAATATAGTAAGATTTGGGTAGCAACCGTGACTGTTTCACATACCTTGGCTTTCTGTGAGCTATCTCACAACTTGCTTTTAAGATTTGCAAATAGTGCCAGTTGCTCCAACTATAACCTCTATGTATGTTAGCACATAAATATATAAGTATTACCATCCCATTCTCAACAGCAAAGCTGTGGTATAACAGAATCTGACCATATTTTGACTTAAACTTTGCTACCGGACTCCTCTGAAAATAGCATGTACAGAACCCTAACTAAACAGTTGTCTTGGTTCATTATAGCCATGAGTGTTTCTGCTTCCCTGGGCTGATGTAAGGACTAGCAGACGAGCCCGTATACTGAATGCTTGCCTGCTTTGCTCTGTTTATTCTTTTTGATGTTTTAATGGAGTCATATATCTGGCAAATACTGGATTAGGTAAATTAATTCTGATGTGTTAATAAACACAGGCAGAAAAATGCCTCACTCTCCTCTTCGTACATGGTCCTAAGCATTTGTTACAGGGCGTAATTTGTGCCCACGGTTTGTCTCTTGGCAGGCATCGTCCAAGGAGGAGCCCTCTCAAGCATTTGCACTCAGATTATGACAACGGTTGATCAAGAACAAAACAAAGTCCTGTGGATCCCAGCTGGCCCGCTCTAGGTTAAATTGCTGTGAAGCTACTTTGCAGATGTAAATAACCGATTAACTTTCTGTCCAATGGACCCTGTCCAGTTCTGTCTTGATAAAGATGCAAGTAGGTGACTTCTGTTTCACGAAGGGGAGCGATACACTGAACACAGACCTGACAAGGCACATGGGAAGGGGTAGGTCACGTCACAGAGCTTGTCTCTTACGTCGTACACACACGGGGCTGGCTGCAAGGAGGGGATGCAGCCTCAGAGCACCTCTCCCCAAGCCGTGAACATAGCAATGCTGCAAAAACCCTGTAGAATTACAAGTTTACAAAAAACCTTTTCAAAGTATTTTGTTGTTGCTGTTTACTTGAACGTCTCTGGGTTCTTTTCATTGTTGTTTATTTGTTTTTTTTTCTTTTTTTGAACTGTCTCCTTTCACTTAATGAGATAACTCTCCCCAGTCGAGTGAGATTTCTGCAGATGAGTGAATGGTTTATGCGCAATGTGCTTCTGCCTTGCAATTCTGACCATTTGTAGGCACGTTGTTGACGTGACTGCCGGGTGATACCATGGTATTTCAATCGGTACGTCTTGGAGTAAGCTCAGAAGAACACTCCTGTACAGGGCAGACCACTGTTTGTATTCTGTCAACCCTTGTCTGTCAAAGAGGCCGTTTTTTTTTTTGTTCGTTTTATGCATGAATCTAATATTTAAGCATCATAATATATCTGAACAATCCAAGCTTAAGCGTGTGTTGAGAAATAATTTTTGGTTGTTGGGCCTGGGCTCAGTAGTGGTGGGAGAGTCATAAGCTGCAGGCCTAGCATGCTGTGTTTTGTCACTTTTAGATACTGTAAATATTGAAAGCTTATGTTGGTGCAATTTTGCAGGGTAATTCTTAAGCTTTGTGTTTCAGTGTGTAGCACTCACATAGATTGTTTTTATTTAATATAAGCGCAGCCACAGTTTTAGGGCTTTGATTAAAAGCCGTTAGAAAGGTACTAAATTGTTAGTGTTTTCACTGTCAACAATAAGTGATCATTTAGTTTTGGTTGCAGTACTTACCTATTGTACCGAACTCCATTGTATCAGTTCCTTTTTTGTTTTTGCACTTCTGAGTCCGTGTTCCTAACATAGGTTTTGTACCGTATCTTCTGTCTTTTGTGCCATGTGTTTTTGGGTACTGTATTTTAATTGTTTTTAAGATATCATTTGAGTAGAACTGCTTTCTCGGTCACTGTTCCTGACATTTCATTATGTGGGGCTTCTAGTTTTACACTACAGCCTGTCGTTTGACTTCTGTTTGCAGTTTGTTTAATAAAAAAAAAAAAGGGATTATTCTGCACAGTTTTTCAAAGAAAGATTTGGTCCTAAATTTAAATTTCGTTTTACATATGCTGTTTTATAATTTAAATATTTATACATATACACGCATATTTGTGTGCATATGTGTGTATATATATAAAAAATAAGAAATGGTATGGGTGAATTACTAGTTCAAGTATTTCTCATGGTGTGAGGGACAGCAGTTTTTTTGTTTATTTCATTCTTTTTTTTTTTTTCAAGTTGAGGTCAGAGTGGACTCCAGTGGTACAGCTGAAACAGACAGGTACTGTTTGGACATGGATTTTCTGTACTAAAATAAAAATGTTACTTTGTATCAAGAAAAAAAGTTAAACTGATTACTGTGTTAAATAAAGGTCAATTTCTATAACTTGGCGTGTTTATAAAAGGTGCATACGTGTAATGTTCTGCTTCACTGTTCAGCTGAGCCTTCATATAGCTTTTGTCTTCTAAAATTGACATATATATGTTCAAGAGTGTGTTTTGGGAAAAATGAGTTTTGGTTTTGTTTTTGGCCAGCGTTACTGATACTAAGATGAAAGGCTTTCAAAAACAGCACAAGACAAGAACTGAGGTTTTGTTTTGTCTCTGTGCTTTTTTTTATGTTAGGTGGACAAATGGTGTGTAAGGCTTTTGAGGAGAAATTATTTTCTGCGTATGCGGAGAATGCAATTGATGGGTTAGAGCCTCTCTAGCTAATGCTACTGCTGTTTTCAAGATCATATCACTTCTTGCCCTAAAATAAAGGAAAAGCTACTGGGCAAGAAGTTTATTATTAAAGGCACATTGTGGAATTCAGTACCTGAACTTTTACACTTTGCATTGACCAAGCTATTCTGTTCATGGACTTACCTGGAAGATAAGGGGAGGCAATTACTGTATATGAACTTGCCTGCTTCACCAGTTGCTTTATTCTCAAATGTCAAGCAGTCAGCATATCCATCCTTCAATCTGGCCCGTGCTTAAGTCAATCCTCTTGGTAGTCTGAATACCTCCTAGCAGTATTTAGTCAGAAGACCTGTGTCGGCCTGTGTCTTAGCTGCCTTCTTCTAAATAAATAAAATAAATAAATAAAAGGCAGTTTCTGGCAGGTCAATAGTAGCCGTACCTTGTACTTGTTCTCCTTGCGAGGACCTGGAACTACTGAGGCTTCTTGGTTAAACAGGTTCCTTTAGCTTTCAGCTTGGATTAAGGATATGCTGATGCAACTTTATATTTTAGACTTAGATTTAGGCAGAGAGGTTTGCCCATTATTCTGAAAAGGACAACTTTTCCACATAGTTTTATGTGGAAGATAGAGTTCTGTGACTTTTGAAAAGTGCTTTAGAAGTAGGGTAGCTAGAAAGCCAAGTCTGGCTATGTCCCTCTTTGTCCTAAGTCACTGTGCAATATATATGACTGCCTGTATGAAGTTACTTCGAAATTGGGATCTTTTTCTTTATGTCCCCATAGTAATAAAAGTGTCTTAAGTGGCATAACAAGGTGAAGATCCTGTAGCCTAATCTGTCACTGATGCTTTCTCTAATGCATCTCCCTCTTTACCAGCCTGTTTTCTGTTCACACTGACCTGAAATGCGGGCCAAGTGTTCACTAGACACAGTTCACTAGACACTTATGCTCGAACAGCTACCAGCCCTTCCACCTCAGACAAGGTCCTTTCTCAGTGCTGATGAATTTGGAGGCTGTCTCATACTCTTTCAGTGAATGCCAATCACTGCCCTAAGCAGTCTTGACCTGCTTTACTAGATCCTGCTCAGAAAGGTGTGCTCATGGATGAGGTTCACACTAGTAATGTCTTCCAGAAGTATGTTTAAGGCCTTGTGTAATTGAAGGTTCTACACCTTCATTTCACAGTGGACAGTTGCTTTTAAATTACCCTGGGATTGGAAAAATGTGCACTGCTTTGGAAACCTAAGGAAATGCTGTGAAAAATACAGATATCCCATTAGGCGAACTCCGCACTTGAACTTTTGGAAAACTGGCTTCATTCTTCAGAAAATGAATCCCTTTGCTTCAGGCTTTTCTATAGATTCATCCTAACTCGTCAGAAATAGTGTTGATCCATCTTCATTATATCTTCAGGTGCTAAATCAGTTGACTGCTGAAGTACTAAACATGCTTTTCTCAAAGCATCTAAATGGTTAACCTAGGGTAGATGAAAAGCTTATGACCAGGTTATGACAACCCTAATGTCTTGAGGTTTTTTCATGTTGGAATAATGTAAACAATAGAAGACTGAAACCATTCTAACCATATGCAAAGAGTCGAAATGTGTCTTCAAATCTTGCATTTTTATAAAGAAAATAGGTATCGATACAGCGTTTTTAGAGGAAGTCTCCAGACAAGTTAGTTCAAAGATCCCAAGGTAAGTTACAGGCTCACATCACAGAATACAAGCTTGTGTGAAGATGTGATTTGGGTGCTAGCTGTTACTTACACATGATTCTGTAACAAACAGATTTGTAACCTTAGGATGAATAAGTTCAATCACTGGGAAAGCGAATATATGCGGCTTAATTCCAGGAAGATGATATAAGCTGCAAGTTCTCAGCATCTCTTAAGGGACAGTCATGTGATTAGATGTCTATCTCATATCTGAGGTGGGCTGAATCATGTGACCAAATGAAAATGTGACAGCTTTTGACTACAGATCTTTTTTCTAACATTCAAATGTGCAGAGAATATTCATATTTTATACCCTGACATTTACTATAGTAAAAGATGTATGTTTAATATCTGCGGTTATGGTGTGATCTGTTAAAACCTGCTGTGACTGACTGAGAGGAGGTTCAATTATTTAGAATTCTTTCTTCAAGATGGTACCACATATTTTATGCTAGGGTGGCTATTTTCCAGCTCTGCATTTATTTGCATGAAGATGTAGTAAATTAGATTGCATTTTTTTCCCCATGTTATATGGCAGAATTTCCCTCAAGCCGGCATGATGTGAACTCCCAGAGCTGCTCAGCTTCCTTTCTGCTGCTGACACTGCACAACAGGCCTGCACAGAACTGGATCAACGTTGTCTCCTCCAGCACAGGATAGGGAAAGGCATGTGGGGCCACGGTGGCTTTGATCCACAGCTGTCTTCTCCACCAGCTCCTTCATAATGGTTGAGTCTGTGCGAGTCAATCCCAGCAAGATATTCATGTTTCTAGTCCTGGTTCCATGGCGCTTGGCTGACTTGAACCCTCTTTCAAGGTGCATCTCATTTAGTACAGACTGTTTGCCCCATTTTCCTGGTTCATTTTGTCCTTGTGTCATTGCTGTCATTGCTCCACAGCTACTTGCATATATAAACTCTTAAGATAATTTTTTTCGTTGCTGATGCAACCTAATCCATCCCTTCCTCACCCTGTTAACTTGCAGTGAAATATTTTGAGACATTATGTAAAGTCTGTTTCTTTCATAGAGCATACTGTGCGCTTGTGTGTTAATTACTGATTTGATTTTTATGCGCTTGTTATATTCACTGTTGATGAACTTGTGAACAGCAGCGGCTGATCCACTCCAGCACTGAGCAGTCTGCAATTTCAGATAATATTTTAGTAAGGATTCCAAGTCTGCAGTTTCTGAAAGTGATGCCTTGCTGCGTTTCCAGCCCTGTCAGCAGTACGTGTGTGAAAGAATCTGTTTGGTAAGCACGGAAGACAACTTGAGAAAGTCAATGCACCTGCCGTAGAATTTTGACCTTTGGTGTTTTAGAAAGGCTGGCATTTTTGCATTAAGTTGCCTTTCCCTTAGTACATTTGAGGTTCAGGGCCCATAAGGTATGATGAAGTACAGCAAGAGTGACTTGCTACCTATGTTTGAAATCCCCAACTGGTGCATGACTGTTGCTGTTCTACTAGTCATAACCTTGTTGTGGTATCGTGGAGCATTACTGACGTTACCAGAGATCAGTTTATTAACTAAGGTCTGAAATACTGAAATGCACCAGGCTGGCCCTGTGTATGTGTGCTTTTTTCGTTGGTGTCCTCTCCCGCCCTGGTCTTGCACTAAAGCCTAATGTCTGTTCTGTTCCTTCTGCATAGTCGGTCTCGGAAAAAGTCAGCAGTCTGTGATACCTAATATGAGGGCAAGAACAAGAAAAAGCAATAAAGCAGTGGTGGCTGTTGGAGGGCCCTGGACCCTGGAAAGCCTTTCCAGCTCTGCTGCCTATGGCAAGAGCTCCCGAGAAATAGAAACCTTCTCATCAAACAGATAAGGCATAGTTTAGTTTTTGATTTTTCAAAAACATAACTTCCTTGTTTTTAAAAATCATCTGATATCCAGACCCCAAATATAAGTGGCATTTTTATACTTCGTTGTTGTGAGAATGCTATTCTACCTTCTTTGCCTCAGCATTTACTGAGGTACGTGTTACTCATGGTACTGAGCCTGTCCCATCTAGATTGTTGTACTAATCTGAACAAACCTGGCTCTTAGTCTTCTCTCAGATGTAGCTTCTCCATTCCTACTAGCTCTTCTCTGCATTTCTTCTAGGTTGAGTGAAACTTCTTTGAGCAAAGGTGGTCAGCATTGCACACAGGGACCTGGTGAGCTCTTTAATCCTCTGGAGATCAGAAAACCCTACTGCTTATAACCAGTCTTCACTGCAGCACAAACAAATGGAAATGTAGCTTTCCAGGCATAAAAATAACTGCTGCTTTCTTTGAGCAATGAGCAATGAAATTTATTGGAGCAAGGCAGGGTCTATTTGCAGAAAGTTTCTAGCTCTGCCGCAATCATTTTGTGTTTTAAAACAGACTATTTGTTATTTTTCCATTGAGCTGTTAAGAGGCCTTTAATGCAGAGACAACTCTCAAGTCCACCAGACTGAAACCAGATCTGTTTAACTGGCTGCTTTTTATGGCTTTCTGTTTCCCTCCCGCTGTTCCTCAGATATGTGCTTTGTTTAAGGGCTTGTTCTATCATAACTTGTCTAATCATTCTACTTAAGTTGCAAGGTCGTGCTTCTATGGTCACATCAGACTGAAACATCCTGAAATGACCCTAAGAAGTTAGGTTAGCTGGCCTGTCTGCTGTGGGGTTGAGTTTAGAGTATATGGTCCTGTGCTTTATCTACATTGAAATGGCTGGAGCTGCTTTGGAAACCTTTTTATCATTCCACCATTATCATATACTACAAGAACAGTTCCCTGAAGTCAACAGAATCATAGAATCATAGAATCAACAGAATCAAGAATCATAGAATCAACAGAATCATAGAATGCTTAAGGTCAGAAGGGACATGTAGGGGTCATCTAGTCCATCCCCCCATAAAAAATTCTAAATTCTAATTTTTCATCTCTTCCCAAAAATGATTTGTCCCATCTCAATTTATTAGTTGATGGGCTTTTTTGGCTATCAGAATTTTCTTCTCTGGCCTTCTGGGCCCTTCCTGGGCTATCAGGAAGATGCTTACCACTTTCTACTCCTTGAAGTATTCAAATTTAGTAATTTCTGAGAGAGAAGGAGCCCTTTAAAGATATCTCCAGTCAGCTATGCAAATTGAAGGCATGCAATACAGATAGACATCATCTACAACTTGGGGGATATTTAGTGTATGTAGTAGATGAAATTTAAAATTGAAAGAATACTTCTGGCATGGGAGAGTTTGCATAAATCTTACTTTTCCCAGTTTGTTCATGTTGCTGGTAGCAAAGCTACAACAGATGAAACAACACAGAATATTTCTTCAGGAGAAACAATGATACATGATAAATGACTTGCATTTATCAAATCATATTTCAAAATTAGGAAAACTCTTCTTGATTCAGACTGATGCATCAAGAATTGTCTGATGTTTCATTTATTTCTCAAAGTTACAGCACTTCAATTACAGTGTTTCTATGCTGTGTATGGTACTAATTAGTTTTTGTTGTAACCTTAAGAGCAAAGCTGTAGAACATCATCTTCGCATTCTTAAGTCTAGCAAAATTCTTCACTTGCTTTTTATGGAAAGTGAAATACTTCACTAGTAATCATTCCAGACAAATACGCATAAGGAAAATAACATGTATTCTATAAAGGTTCTTTCCTTAAGACAAGAAGGACTAGCGAAACCAGTGGTGGGAATCTCGGGAATTATTTTACATCAGTAGCTCTCACACACTGCATGAGAAGGCCAAGAAGTTGTAGCTTTAAGGAGTGTGTGATGTAATCCATAATGCACAATTAATGGAGTTCAGTAGTGGTATTTCTGAATAGCTTCGTAAGTATCGCGTATTTCCTGCTGCATTATCTTATCCCATATTTCTAGTGTGCTAAATCAAAACACCTATTATGGGCTATTCAGTAACAATCAGTCTAAATTGATGAAGGCACACGAAGCCTTGTATGGCAGCAGACCTTTAGTTGAGATCAGGCAATAATAGTCTAGTCTCTGAAGTATGCAAAAAGCACGAGCGAGCATCAGGCTATCTGGCTCAGCATCAAGCGTTACTTATAAAAGGTATGACTTAAAAAGGAAAACCTTTTGTGACAGTTTACGCTGTCTAACTCCATGCGCGTAGCCTGTACAGAGTTATTTTTCACCTATTCGTGAATACACGAGCAAGGAAATTGCCTTTAAATCCAGAGGAATGCAAGCAGTTCTTTTGTTTAGTCAAATATTTTCCGATACACACTTAACTAGTTATAATTTATGGGCAACAGATGGTTGTTCTTCACAAGCGATTGTTTTTCCAGAAGATAACTCGATGTTAAAAGCTGTGGGTTCGTGAGCTCTTTTATTATAAGCTCAGCTCTTTCTCGAAACTTTTTATTAAGCAAAGTGACCTCCCCAGAACACTGAAACCTTGTTCTTTTATTAGGCCTTTTTTTAATTATTATTTTTACTTCAGACTCAGGCTGTTATACTGGTTGCACACAGCCCTCAAAGAAAATGTCCTGTAGTTTTTGCAGGATTCAAGCAGAATTTAGAAATAGGCTCCAACTGCTTCTGCCAAGGCAGGTAAGATGCAATGATATCAGATCAAGTTTCTGAAACTGCAGTCTTGAATCTACCTCTGTTCAAACTGTTCAGAAATTCCTGTTATTTTGACACCTTTTTTCTTCTCGTTTGGGGCTAGCGAACAAGCAGTTTGATTTTTATTTCTCCATTTTCCTACTAACATGGAAACTTCATCCCTTAAAATAGGAACAAGAACAGAATAGAGACTTCTCGTATTATAAATGCTTCTGCCAGAGGCAGATTGTTAAACTCTATTTAAAGTATATTAAGTCTTCTTTTGAGTGATCAGAGCAGTACCAGGATGTTAAAACCTTAATAACGTATAGTGTTGTTTGACGAGACTTTCACAGCAGAAGTCACTGTTGCGTGAGCTTTAACAGACTCATTATTTCTCATGAAAACATATGTGCAACTTGATTAGCCTTTTCCTTTTATACCATATTCAAAGCTTTCTACAATCCTATGTTATGTTAAAATCTGTGGAGAAGATAACTTTCTAAGACATAATCATTTAAAATAGCAATGTTTAGTTATGTTAACCTTGACAATTTCAAAGGTCCAGAATTCATTAATAACATTATTTTTTTTCCCCTATAAGATAAGCATTTTTAGGTACCATCTTCCAGATTTATTTATTTATTTATTTACGGAAGTTATTTTTATTGGAAGAAAGTACTGATGTACATCTTGCTTTTGTTTAGGTGCTAATGTAAGCAATATGGCCATTAACTTGTCAACCAAGTGCCCTGCCATGTGTTGCTGTCTTGTACAGCGTATGCAAACACATCAGTGCCTAACGAGAAGTCGCCACATGTCTTTCCTTTTGCGATCTGTGCATCTGGGCCACGACCTTGCTCTTCTAAATTTCCTTATTCAAATTACAGACACCTCTGTGTACAGATTTTGATGTGATCTGTCCCCTGTTTCCAGTGCTAACTTCTACCATCAAAGGGCACAGGAAAATGTGTCACTCTGGCATGAGCAAGAACGTGGCCGTGCTCCAGCTCTGCCTGCTGTGCACTTGCTCCGTATGCTTCGGGTTGCTGTTTTTAAGGGACTGAGACTGAGTTTCTTGCTCGTCCCTCTTCACCTTTTTGGAAGCCCCAGAGTCCCCATTCTGCAGCTTTTCCTTTGCATTTACATTGACCATGGGGACATGCTATAAAAAATCTTGTAATTAGTTGGATTTAAAACACAACCTGCCTGTGTTTGAAAAGAATTAAAAAAAAAAGAAAAGTCTAGCAATAGGGAGAGGAAAGCTCTCCATATCCACTTTAGCTGATGTGACTGCAAGGGCAGTCTGTGTCTTGTTAATTTGGAGTTCTTTTCTGTCTTGGAAGAGTCCATTTTTTATCCCAGAAGATTACAGTGTATTTTATGCAACAAATTTCTTCTCTTTTACAGCCAGGAAACTAAGACTCATTTTTGAGAAATCATAAGGAATTTTTAAAATCCATAATGATCATGCCTTGGAGGCCTGTTCCTCTTTTTAAGGTGTGACTCTGCTCCTTGATGCTGGGTGAAGAGTCTGAATACCTCAGCGCTGCTGATTTCAGTGCACTCGCTGAGGCAAATAATTACTCCAGGAAATACCATTCCAGCAGGTTTCACAATCAGCATTTCTCTAATTTACTTCTTGCATGGTTCCTGTTTCCTCTAGTGTCCCAGAAAGGACGTGGAGCAGCCACCGCCGCCCAAGGCTCTCGTGTCTCCTGCCGGTCAAGGGCAGGACCTCCTCCTGGTTTGGCCACTGCTCAGCACTTGCCAGCTCCCCTGTTGAAGGAGTGCGAGGCAGGAGCGTGGCAGAAAACAAAATGGGGAAAATAAGGTGCTTTTAACGCAGTGACACTGTTGAAAGACCAATTCATTACTCAGGGTTTTGAGATAAAGTGCGTCTTATACACGTATGAAGCTAGGCATCCCGCCTAGGGGAAATAGCCATGGGTTCAAGTCAGACTTGGTCAGTTTTAACCTGATGAACAGCAGACATGGGCATAAATCCCTACCCTTCTTCTAAGAAGGTATATGTACTTGCTTTTTAGATTGCTTGTTTTATCCTTTAGTGAAACTTGTACGGTGAGTGAGGAATTTGAAGGACTTGCTTGTTTTGTTCATCACATTTGTTTGCATCCTCTGTAGGCTCATCTTGGAAGATGAGTGTGTGTTATGCAGCCTTGTGGGTAGCCCCCTGTTTTATATACGGGAGTGCTACAGTACTGTGAAATTACAGCCCTAATTTGCAATGAGTGCAAAGCAATAAAGAGCCCTACTCCTCCCTTCTTTAATCATACAGGAGAGTCCTGAGCACCCTTGAAAAGCTGTCACTAGGGCAATTACCTGGAGTAAAATTAAAGCTGAATGTTGTTGTTACCTGCTTTGGGGAGGTCTGTGCTCCCTTGATCTGAGAGAACAGATAAGGAGCTGTGTAGAGGTTTGCCTCTTTAAATGCAGTCTGGACTTGGACATCTGGAAGAAAACAACCCAGTTTACACTGGTGGGTTTTTTTTTCTGTTGTTGCTTTTGATCGTCCAGACTTCTGTTTTAGTTCTTAGCAAGCGCCTGCTGCTTAGGCAGGATAAGCCCATCTGAAGAGGCCAGTCAGTTGCCATCACAGAGCTTGTCTGCTTTCAGAGAGTGCATTTTTGACCATTTGACTTCATTTTGACCATAAAATACATCCCCACTAGTCCGCCTGCAACACCCCAAATGAAGCTGATGTGTAAGCCGACTGCATGTAAATAGATGACAATGTCTGCTGCAGGCAAACCACACTCTTGACTGCACAACTTTATGAGAAATGCGATTCTCTGCAGTCCAAGAAGGAAGTTTTGGGAGGACACCAGTCTGTGTGATGCACACGAGCAAACCACAGGTCTGTTTCTGCAGTGGAACAACAACCTGTGCACAAATTCTGTCCTCGACCCATAGTGCAGAGAGACTAGGAGCTCAGGCTGCCCCAGCTGCTGCTGAGCAGCAGCCTGTCCAGTAGTTGGACCTGCAGCACTTGTGGCATCCTCAGGCTGGTCAATACCTCTGTTTTTACTGGCATTCACTACAAAATCATTGCCTTCCTAATGTAAGGGTATCAGTTATACCCAGAGAGAAATGTGGTGACTCCAAGGTCAAAAAATTACAGCATATGTAATTTAGAGTTTTCAGCACAACTAATTATACCTAAGCTTCAGCTAATAAAATTTACAAGGTTGCATTTCTTAGGTGAATGTTTGCTTGTAATTAAAGAAAATGTGCATGCTTTAAGAACTCAGTATAAATAGATTCCATTTTTTAATTTCTTAATGCCTGACTTTTCCACATGAATAGCAGTTTGTTCATTTTACACCCAAAAGTGGTTTGTGCATTTGTTGAATGAGTTTATGAATGCTCTGCTGCATTTGTACTTAATTGATATCTTCGGAGACAAGTCTTGCCTGTAGCACGGTGTAAAATGAGCCTTGTAGTCTAGCCTTGCTCCCAGGTTGCTCTTTTTCCTTTTTCTTTTTTTTTTGGTATCTTGTGTATGTTTTAGATCTTTCTCATTTCATACATGTCTATGTGTTTGTGCTCTGAACAATTGTTCTAGTTACGTGAGTTTAAAGTTGATTAGTTAAATCAAAGTGAAAGTATGGACACATGCATTCAAGAACAGAGGCTTTCAGAAGTGATTTACGCTGCAGAAACAAAGCTGCTTGAATTTTGATGAGAGCCTTCAAGGCACTTCACTTGAAACATAATTTGATTTTTTTTTCTTTCTAAGTGGCAAATACAAAGAGCTCAGTTCTCTTCATTCCAGCACACTTAATATAAGAGTAAATCTGCACATTTTATTCCCCACCCCAGTGCTACTCCCTCTCATAGCAGAAAGTTCTGCATGATTTCCACTGCGGAAAATATTCTCCATTTTCACCAATAACCTTTCTCTTTTTTATTTGTGTTTCAGTTATATCGTTTGTAGTCCCTACCCGTCTTCCTTATTGCTCTCCTGCTCGTGTTTTCATTACTTACTGTGGTTTGGGTGTGCGGGTAGATGGAGCGTTCTTTTTTGACACAAGCCTTTTATGATGTTTCTTGATAAGGCATTTGTGACAACAGTCTCCTGTTCACTTAGCGTTTGTGTCTTGCTCTAATGTGCTGCTTTTGAAAAGCCTTTGAGATGTATGAAATGAGACTCCCAGCTGAGAGCAGTTCAGAGTTTTGGCATAGTAGCTGCCTCTTTCTGTTTTAACTGAGACTCAATGGATGTGGTAGAGACTTGCCTGAATTAGAATATCTGAAATGGCTTAGGATAAATGTTGAAAGGGGGTCAGACCTGTGCTTCTGGAGACACATCCCCCTAGAGCTTTGCTTATGCAGCGTATTTTTATAACGGGGCGTTCCCTTATCAGCTAAGTGGTTTTGACATAGTTTTCTTTCATTGTTTCCTCTATAGTTTTAGGCAAATCACTCTGGCCTGACATAAGATCTCTTATGATAATTTTAGCAGACTCAAAGGGAAAACAGGAAAGTGCCACAGTTATCATGACAGTGCAGTGATTTATGCCTTGAACTGGCATATGTCTTCTCCAGCTCAAGAAAATTCACCCCAAGTGGTATGCAGTACCTTCCCTTTCTCCCTGCTTAATTTATTTGCTTCCCAGGCCATCTAGATGATGTTGAGTTGTCACAAAGTCATTGTCACTCAGCCTCACTAAAGAGAAAGAAAATATCATTTATTTTTCAGCGCCAGTCTCATTGATTTAGGTTGCAAGCTTTTAGTACCTGTTTGTTTAAGAACTCACATAAAGTGGTGTAGATGTCACCTGGGGCATCTGTGCCCCACGGCAGTATAAATAGGAAAATGTGTAGAACTGCTATATGTGGGAAAAAGATAATTTAATACCATTGTATGGTGGAACAGGTGGTAGGGAGCTGAAATAGATATTGAGAAACAAAATAGGAAGTTGTTGTTTGTTGGTCAGAGTGTTCAACTCTGCTGTTTACAGCTGAATCTCAGCAGAGAAAAGACATGAGAGAATCAGCCCTCCCTGTGCTCTCCTGTGACTCCTGTGAGTCTATAAGAATGGCCAAATGCATTTTCATCCCTTGCAAAAATGCCTTAATATCAATATGCACCCACCACCTGCCAGGAAGCAAATTTTAGGGAATGAAAACATTGTGCTTGTTAGAGTTTAAAAGCAGGGAAAAGCAAAGAGCAGAGGTGTCACAGCATGATTTTTGCTGTATAGGGAGTAACACTTTGCATTTTGCAGACAAGTATAACATGATTTTGAATAGCTGAACTGCAGAAAATTGAGTAAGGGAATATATATAATGTGTTTAGTGAGAATTTTCGAGAGCTTAGAGGAATTAGCTGTCTGTCTGTCTGTCTCCCTGACATTTTGCCTCTAAAGAGGTGTATTGATTGCACAACACGTGTGTCCCTTGGGTCTCTCCCAGTAAAATAAAAGGACTTTGTGACGTGAGAGAAAGTAGGAGCAGTTTTTTCAGAGTACCCACAGCAGTGAAGACTAAGTCAAGTCTACTGTGGTAAGCTTTCTGTCAACAGCTGTCAGATGAAAATATTGACAACTCTGAGATCACTGAAATTCATGTGTTTTGGCAGTTTTTGCCAACATTGTGACTCTTCACAAGGATGGGTTTTATCAGTAGAAGACATACGCTGGAAAAAGCCCAGGACTTTCACCTTTTGCCATAGCTATTAGACTGGCACTTCGCCTGCAGAAATACAGCAATCAAAGTGCTGGGATGTTTAGGGAAGAAATCCCAAGTGACATGAAAGTGAGCACTGCTGCTTACACCCAACTGGACTGTGGAAAACCTGCAGTGACAGAAGGCAGGGCCATATTACAAGATCTGAAAAGACCGTTGCTCTGCATGCCATGGACATCTGTGTGTCATTTTGCCAATAAGTAGATATTTCAGATTTTCTTTGAAGAAAGAGGACTGGAGGCAGCTCCCTCCTGAGCTTGAGTCCGAGGTGGCTGTAGGTGCAGATGCTTCTTTCTTTGGAGGGCTCCTTTTGCTTATTTACTTGTGTTGCTGCCAGGTGTTTTCTCTGCAAGTACAATATCCTGGGCCAATACTCTGGCCAAATCTAACTAAAATCCTTAGAGCCTGCTTGACTTAACATAGCCCATAGATTAAAATGTCATTTCTCTTCTAACTGATGGTGTGTTTCTAAACAATTTTCATTTTTCACCCCAAATATGGCTTTCTGTCGTCTTTGAGTAAAGTGTTCCTTTATTACTAGCTTATTAAAGTGCTTGGAAGGGACTATGTATTGCATGTTTAAGACAAGCTATTATAAATATTTAGCTAGTTGAAGCATTTGTGATTTTTTTAACTCCAAAGTCAAAAGTAAATGCAGTACTTGGCATCCAAGTAAGTCTTGTACAGTAGTTGACGATTTTTCACAGTATGTCGAAGAATATCCTACGTTAGTACCACTGGAATATCCTACGTTAGTACCACTGGAATATCCTACGTTAGTACCACTGGAATATCCTACGTTAGTACCACTGGAATATCCTACGTTAGTACCACTGGAATGAAATGTCAGAGAGTCTTGCCTGGAATATTTCTAAAAGACATTGACAGCATCAATTCTCTCTCAAAACGCCATTCAGAATACCTATTTTAGGTCCATCCTGCAGACCCAAGGAGTCAAGGAGTTATCCAGACATCCAACCTATTTGTATCGACTAGCTTTTAAACAGCTCCTTTACTCTGGACACTTGCGGGCCCAGAAGCCTGTGACATCTGTGCCTTATTGCTGGCAGCCATCAGGTTTCTACCACACAGCCACGGTGTTTCTGGCCACATGTTTCTACCAGTTTATTCAAATATTCACACATACTGGGTGAATGGTACTGTATTTTATGTGGTTAATAGTCTTGTACGAAGTGTGAAATAGGGAGAGAGAAAATTGGAAATAGCAATATGTTTTTCTAAGTCACTCATTTCAGCGATTTGGACCCAAGATTTTGGCCTGGCCAGACCTCTATCTAGTGTAGGAATTGTTAGGGAGTATGTTTAGTCTATGATTTCTGAAATAGTGCAACACCAGCCTTGTTAGTGTTGGCTCACCATTTGTACTCTGTATAGTTAATTAATAGACAAAAAACAGAAATAGCTGCGGTGATACTGGCTGGGGAGGGCTCATCAGTAAAACCTTTTTATTTTTATTTTTTCCCCTCATGAAAGAAGAGATTTCAGAGGTAAATTAGAGGAATCATGGTTGTGTTCTTCGTGCTGTTGAAAGCTCTGGGTGATCCCTAGAAGGCTGAGTAGCCTCTCCAGGCCTTGGAACCTCTTGGTCTATAAGTGCATCAGTGCATTCATTCCTCATAGAAACATGTCTAGGGAAGCTTGTGAGGTACTTCAATGTAGTACGACATAGTACTGCATGTCTGCACAGTAACTGGATCAATGTTTTGGTTTTAATATTCTGTTAGCACAGCGGGGCAAATCGGGCTAAGTGTTTTTCTTGCCACAGTTTTTCGAAGGAAAAGTAGCATTCTTTTATCTATGTGCAGCACTTAGAGTATATTAGCCAAGAAGTTGGGAGAAATCTGTGTCCAAGAATGTTTGTGAAACAAATAATCTTAAATAAATGTTAGTGAAGTGTATAAAGAAGGCAAATGTTGAACTCTCCAAGAGCTGTGTACAAAAGGAGTCTGGTTTCAGTCAAAGTAATGGCAACAACTCACATGAGCTCTCTGTGAAGTGCTGGGATTTCAAAAAGTGATGAATTTCAGATTGCTCATAGACGAGCAAGAGGCCGGAGCTTTACTGCAGAAACTACTTTGAAAACTTTAGTAAATGCAAGAATCTTTGAAAAATCAATGGCTATTCATAAACAAAATATTTTATTCTGCTGTATTTTTCTCTAGGTTTGTTCATCTTGTGTCTCAGTATTATTTTTTTACTTGTAGTCAGGGAAAGGCAGAACAGAACTTTGGAAAGGAGAGCACTGAAGATTATCTGAGTTGGAAGAATATGGAAAAGCGCCACTGTTAGAGTCTTCTGTGCTTCTCACATCAGGCTTAGTCCCCAGTCAGCTGAGTCTCTGTCTCTGCTGGCTTAGACTGTAACCATCGTGGCAAGGATGGCACGAGTCATGTCCAGTCTAAGAGCTGTCCTCATCTGCTTCCCCCTTTGCTTTCAAGGTACAACAAACCATTAGTGAGTGTGTTTTTATACAATTCTTTCATTGTGTGTTTTTATTTTAATTGGATTGGATTTGCACTAGGTCCAGACTTGTATTCCAAGAGGCTGTGGCTTTCATATTTTTTATCCTGAGACTACCCAGGGCAGCTAATTTATGACGTAGAGAGCCACGGACTTGGCATTTCCCAGGTGAGGGCGGGATCCAGGCCACGTGGCTATTCTGGGCACGTGGTTCCGAGTGGGTCCTTGAGATCTCCGTGTGGGGCGAGCACAGAGCAGATGTCTCGACAGGGCAGCAGAGGGGCTTGTGCAAACACCGCTCTGTGCAAACTCTAAATCTCACCGCTGCCCTCCTTTTTGGAAGGAAGCTTCCTGCCTGCCACCAAAATGACTAATGCTGCTCTGAATTCTGTAGGATAAAGCTATAACATGTATTTATGAGTTTGCTGGAAAGATGTGCTAAAATCATTGCAGCATAATCCATCACATTTGGCTGCCCTTTCCGACAACTGAAGATCCATAATAACATTATTCAACAATCTGAGGATGTCTAAATATGCTTTTTCTTTTAAGTGTCACTTCTTAGTTATTCCGTTAAGCTCAAATGGCAAATTGAGGTGCAGTTTGTTTCAGCACAGAACAAAGGTGGAAGACACAAGGGAGCTGAGGTACTGCTCAAACCCAGGTGGTAAGTGGCACCTTCTTGGATAGGAGAAGCTTAGACAAGAGGATGAAGCTGTTTGTAGGCACGTTGCACGTAGCATAGTCACCTGTCTTCCTTTTGCTGCTGTTTGCATTGTACTCTACAGTAGCACAGCCCAGTATGATGTCCCATGGGGTCTCTTGAGCACTAGGAATGTTGCTTCTTTTATACTTGACAACTTTTAAAGCAAAAAATTATATATTTTTTTCCTTCTCTCAGTAGAACAGAAGCCACTGTTCTCCTTCCTCTCTCTCCAACACCCTTAAGTCACTTTCAAATCCCTCCATGAGTTATTGGGGAGTGGGGAGGTCAGGCCCCACTGATCTCCATGTAGCTACCCCTGGAGTTTACTATCATTTATTATGAACAACAGGTTCAAGGTGCTAAGTGTGTGTTAACTGGCTGATGTCATCGTGACTGTTGAAGTTTTCAAGGGTTCTTAAGAGTTTTTGTTTCCTAGGGCTGTGCAAACTTCACTGAGGCTCTACCATAGCCCAGTCACAGGTCTCTTTTTCACTAGTTATTGGATGGTTTCTCTCCAAAGCTGTATCTTTCACTGAAAGACACAGGACAGGGGAGGTCCAAACTCTTCTGTTGATTCAAGGTGTTTGTTTTTGTTCTAGCCCTCGTGTTGTGGAGTGCTGCCTCAGTTTCCCTCTCAGTAGTCCAACTGCTCCTCACCTAGTAGCTTCTGTCAGTCGGTGTCTCTGCAGCTCTGAGGGTCCCTGCAGCTGCTGTCCCTACTGCAGTGATGGGAATGAAGGCCCTTCGTTAATGCTGCCTAGGCCGTTCCTTCCTTTGGATACATAAACAGCATCTTCCCATTCCCGCTATGTTGGTATGGCTCTCCCCCAGCTCTCTGCAGGGATCATCTCAGTACGGAGCAGGACTTTATCTTCCACACCTGTTCTGACGAACATGGAGATATGCTCAGATTTGCTAGTGACCTATGCGTTATGGCCCTTTATGCTGTTTATTGTGGCCTTTAATTACTTCCATCTATCAAAATAGAGCTCAAGGCCCATGCCGCCCCATATGTGCTCCGGGAAGGGCACTGTCACATGCAGATGACGTGCCTGCTTTGCTTACTGAGCTGAATAATTAGTAATTTACCAAACGCAGTAAACGGCGACCTCGCTGCCGCCCTCCCGTGGCACCAGCTGCCGGCAGGATGTGGTGCCCAGCTGCCCCGTCCAGCTGCCCGGCGCGGAGCCGCCGGCAGCTCCGGCGCTGCTGCCGCCCCGTGGGGCCGGGCTGCCCCTCGGCACCGCGCACGTTCCCTCCTCTGCCCGTGCCACGCTCAACATAATCACCGTACTGAAAACGAAGGCGTTGCAGATTTAAAAGTGGGATCTGCTTAACTAAAAATAGCAGTAGAGCAAACCCTGTCCTTCTGTGCTGAAGGACTGGCTGGTATTTACAGTGCCGTGCAGTCATCAGACTCGAGCATAGGAGTAGGAAAGAATGCCAGCCAAGAGGGACCAGGAATTACAGGCTTGTCCGGGTTTATTCCAAGATCTGCTGCTCCTCTGCTGTGTGACTTACAGGCT
Source organism: Nothoprocta pentlandii (assembly GCA_013398315.1). Classification (NCBI taxonomy): domain Eukaryota; kingdom Metazoa; phylum Chordata; class Aves; order Tinamiformes; family Tinamidae; genus Nothoprocta; species Nothoprocta pentlandii. The sequence goes on along the minus strand of VZSG01000167.1, from coordinate 295,288 downwards.
TGTCCTGGCTTATTCCAAGATCTGCTCCTTTGCTGTGTGACCTTGACCTTGTCACAGGGTAGACCCAAACCACCAATTATTCATCTGTAAAGCAGTTAAAACACTGTTTTCACAGCTCCAGAATGTGAATGAGAGAACTGGTATTTGCAGCGTGTTTGAGTACCTTAGTCTGAGCTGTTGTACTGATGAGCAAGAGATCACACATACACCTGGTACTCATCTCTCTGAATCTTCAGACAAGAAGGAACTATTTTTATTTTGCAAGAGAAAATTTGAGATCATTCCTTGGGAATAACATGTTTACCTTATTGCTACATCGAGATTTGTACACCCTGAGTGATCCAGTCTATAGCACCAGTTGGCCCAATGGCATCAAGACTCCTAGATTGATTTAGGATGGTGCTGTGTCATTTGAAACTGGGCTATTGTGTGCTGTGTACCAAGCAACTATTAGCAGAAGCAACAAGACTTGCATCAAGGAAACAATGTTTTCTTACTCCATTCTTTGTCATTCTCTTTTGGTCCAGAATCCTGCTGGTTCACTGTATACTTCCACAGGGCACTAGCACAAAAATTTTGACTCCCAAAGCAATATCTGCAGTAAGAAAGTTCTAATTTTCTGGGGCTAGATTGTAAACACGACATGTACCCTGACCATTCATTTCTCCTCTGAAGAATTCTCTCTTATTAAAGATCTATCTAAAGCAGGAGAAGTCATTAAAAATTTACTGTTGAAATGACCTGGGTTAAGAGCTAGAAACATTTTAATATCAAATTAAATCAGAGGCTCTCCTTAGTTTTTCACTTCTGGAGTTTCTTAATTCTTAATTTCTCAAGAAAAACGCCAACTGAGACAGGTCTTGCAATCTGTTTGTGCCTCTCACTGTAACAGTTTTCCTTCACTTTATTCTCCCCATTCTCTGCAGTTGACTCAGGCTTTTTTCTAGGTCTTAAAGCCTATTTAAAACTCCTCAGTTTGCCTCCCACACTGTCCTGTCACTGGTACCAAGCAGCTACAGTCTGCTGCGTTCAGATGCACCCCGATCTTCTGCTTAGGAAGATCTTCTGGTCTGCCAGCCAGGCTGGATGTTGTACATATGTTTAATATAGCAATAGCTTTAAAATCTGAGTATCTCAAACTTTTCTGTTCAAATGCAGGAAGAAAGCTGTGAGTTGCACGCTAAGTGCATTACTGCACATCTCCTAAAACTGGGGAGCCTATTCAAGTCCTGTGGTGTTAGGGGTATTCTTTTATTGCTCTTTCTTTAGCCAGTATTTAAAAAAAAAATTAAGAGGCATTTTATCAGAGCTTATCAGCCATTGAGAGATATCAGTGATTCTAAGACTTCGATTATTTAAAATAAAAACTCTTTGGCTCAGATTAGGCATATCTGATGGTGAAAACTAGGTATAGTCCAGCAGTCTACTTATTGTACACTTCTCTTTGAGCTTCCAGCCAGGATTCTAACCAGGAAAAGGTTAAACTGATGGGATATCCCTACCTTCAGAAATGCTCAGGAAGCAGAATATGTCCTTCAGAAGGAGAAGCCAGAAGGATGGGAATTGTCTTTAACTGTTGTTCAAGATGTTGTGATGGACAACCTAATGGAGAAAGAAAAAAGCCTGTCATTAACTTTTAGCACGTGAAAATCCAAGATCTAAGGTCCATGCCACACTTTGTTTCATGATTTGTTAGCTAAATTTTGAGGTGTTACCTGAATCTCCAGATACTTTTATAAACAAGAGTGTACTTTTCTCTTTTTCTTGTTGTCCCTATTTAGATATGGGATGACCTGCGGCGAACATATGGGTTTGGTTTCTTTGAATATGTGACACTGATGTTTGCAGTGTATTTGCTATTGTATTTTTATTGCAAAATTAATTTTTTTGAGAAATTGTACTTCATTTTGTATGTTCTGCTGAGATTTATTCCAGCACAGATCTTTTCTTTTTTTTTTTTTTTTAGGCATCTGTTACTGTTGTCATGGTTGTAAAGGGGGGAGAGAGAGAAAGAGAGGATACTGTACAGAAGACATTTTTGAGCTCCAGGGAATTAATATTTTTCTTTCTAACTGTCTTGGATCTGCTTTCTTGGTAACACACTAGTAGTAATAAATCTAGCTCTATATATAGTCTTAGACTACAACTGCCAACTAAATTGCATATAGACTTTGAGGATAGAATCCAGGATACTGCGATGAAAAAGGTAGAGGCCTCAGCTACTTGCATTTAAAGAGAATTTCCATCAGCCCACACTATTTATGGACTGTCAGTCCATGTGAGACTGGTAAATTAAAGGGGAGACTTCTCCAGTCGCGTGGAGCTGCATATGCTTTAATGGATCGAATGCCATATAGCAGATGTATACAGAAGCAGACCTTTATGTAACAGCAGAGCTCCAACCCATATAAAGTATGCGTTTTGTCTCCTATACAATCAAGCCTAGTCTTGGGTGTTGCTAGCTGAAACTCAGAATTTCTGCTTCTAATTAAAAGAGCATCTGTTTTCAATATCCTAGAAAAATGTTTCCAGAGTAGGAGACACATCCTGAAAATAGCTGCTCCTCTAATTAGTACACTGAGCGCTCATCTGTTTTTCTTCTTCCTATCATCAAACTGTTTTAGTGCTTTTTGGTGGTCATTTGTATCACAAATTACCCAGAAAATCGGGTAAGCTATGTCAGCCTGTATTAAGCCCTGGCCAGTCTTGGTCTTTTTAAGCAAATTTTATGTATGAAAAATAATGTCCTATTGCCAACCACATTATAGTATTTTACATAAGTGAAATGTTAGACATAGCGTAGGATATGACATTTTGTATTATGCTGTGACATAGACTGATTCAAAACCTAGCTTTAGCTGAAATACTCTAGAAGGAATATAAATCCTATATTTCTTGTAGAATTTATTGTTATATGTTAAAGAGACTAACAAATTCACTGCTCTAGCCTAACATTTTGTGTGTGTACACATATGATATATAATACCTTTTGTGTGGTGCTTTCTATTTGTCATTTTATAACTCCCTATAGTCATTTTGACTGGATGAAGGGATCTAAACATTTCAAGTTCTTGGCATATTTTCTAGTTCTACTAGGATGATCAGAGGTGTGTAACTGCTGAGATGCAAGAGGAGCCGGAGAGAGAAGTGGGAGAATACTGAGCCCAGTAAACTCTTGAGTGATAAAGAGAGAAAGTGACTGCAAATAACTTATCCGACTTTGGATAAATTGGGAGTATGGTTGCAGCTTTCTCTGCCCATTTCACATGCCTATATATTGGTATGGGCTGACACTATTGGCATCCATATGGAACGAGGCTTCTTAGGGTATTTATCCCTGAGGCTTTTTCTTCCTCTTGATTGAATGAGACATCAGATAACTACGTACAGCCAACAAGTTTTCTAGGTTCTGCAGAAATCCCTGGTGAAATGGGAAGAAAATGAGGCAGATAAGAGATATACTTTGACCACGCGGATATTTAGTAAGAACCAATCACTTTGAGTCCAACCATTTGTAAAATGAATCCCATAGATTTGCCTGCCGCTAGTTAAAACTAGTGCTCATATATATGTGATCATATTAGTTTGAGCTGGGTACACTAACTACATACTCTGTTGGAAAAGACTAAATAAGAGAAATGAGTCTTTGCAGTTGTGTTTTGCAGCTTAGTGAGTGGTTTTCCCTCTTTGGTTAATGGTACCTTCAGCATCGCTGCAGCAGTGTCGTTATAAGTGATGGTCCATGCCTGAAGATGGCATATGCTGGAGCAGGAGCAGAGATGGATCCTTCATCACTTCACTGTAATCATGAACTCGCCTCTCCATCAGCTGAGAACACAAGTGTTGGCAGAAGGCAAGATGTTGCCCATTTTACTTGGTATGACAAATGAAAAGAGTACAGAAACTTTAGCACAGAAATGTAGAAAACAACTGACTTGGTAGGATGAGTTTGTCATAATTGCTGTTTTTGTGGTAATAGTTAAATGAAGACTGCAGCTCTTCACAATTAGGAGTTTGCAACTGCCTGTTGGGGCCTGGAAAGCTATTAGCATTGTAGGCCATTTGGGCAACAACTTCCTCTGCATCTGTTCCTTGGGCCATCATTTAAAGCAGGCCTCAATCTGGAATGACCTTTGCGTATTTTATTTATATATATATATATATATATGTGTGTGTGTGTGTGTGTGTATATATATATATAAAAATATATGTACATCCATCAGACAGCAGCTTGGATGACATGCAACATCCAAAATGGCAGTTTCTCATTGAACATAGGTAAGTCTTTATTGCATATTTTTTTCTATTTAGAAGCCTAGGAGCTTTTTAATTCAGAAACACCTTAGGAGGAGCAAGTTCCAGATTTTTATTCCACCAGGATCTGTGACTTTTTTAATAAAATAAAAAATTTTGCTAAATTTTCATTGGTTATATGAGCTATAATATTGTGCATGCATTTATATTTTCTCCCTATTTAAGATGGAAACTTGGAAAATAACTGATGTTGACACATACGAGGTATCAGAGTTTACCATGTACACATGCGCTAACCCAAAAAACAAAACCCCATTTTTCATACTCAAAGAAAGCAAAAATAATAAGCATTCATGTAAGCATTTTAACTTCAGCAACTACAAATGGTAAATTATTTTAGTTACGTATCTTTTATCAAAAGTTGTCTAGTGTCCTTCCACACCCTTGCACTTCAATTTATAAAAATTATTTTTTGAATGAAGCTAAAAAAAGGCATAACTTAAAGCAAGCATAGCCTGATTTAAAGTGGTGACAATGCTGTTATTTTGCATGTAAGCAATTAATTTGGAGTTAGCTAAAATAGCATTTTTACTGAGGTTCATTAATACGAAGTATGTGCAGAGAGATTTACACCTACTTGTCGAAGTCGCTTACATCTCTCATTTGGTTTGGGATAACTCTGTGCTGATAGAAGTTACTAGGAGGGAGTGCAAGGACGGTGCAAGCAGTGGAACATTTATATTCCAAATACGACCTCTGGAGCGAGCTGGCTGGGGACACGGGCACGAATCACACACGTGGAAAGGCTGAGCACTTGCTAGCAGCTGTTGATGTGGCAATGGAAAATACTAAGGGTTCCAGGCATTACAGGGGTATAATTTGGCCTGCAATAAAAGTAAGCGTAAACGCTCACTGAGAAGGCCTTGCACTGTAATCAATGAGATTTTGCCATGGGCTATAATGACAAAAGCACGAATGCTAACTTTGTGTGCGTTATTTTTCCAACAGTATTTAAATGTGAGGTTTCTATGAATGGCATATGTAACTCGGTCAAGACAGGACCATACCCAATGAGCAAAATTTCCTGTTGTGAGTTATCAGTATCTATTATATAGATCATAATGCAGTTAGAATATCTTAGAAAGTTCAGAATGTGGTTGAGGTATTTTAAATGTGCCTAGTTTTTATTAATTTGAAGTTCATCTCATTTTCAGCCATGCCAATGTTTTTACAGAGCATTAACAAGCCCTCCAATTCCTCATTTCATGCTATGTAATACATGGTGTGATTGACAGGAAAGCATTGTTACCAGTAAGGAACAAGTCACTCAGAATTGTTTAGAATGAGAGAAAATCTTGCTGAAGCTCAATCAGATACCACTGTTGCATCAAGAACAACTAGTTAATATTTCTCAACTTTTCATCGTAATATTTTCAAGCATCAAGATTAATATCCAATGCCAGGATATCAGTTGCTATGAAAGTTAATTCTTCTTTATTCTAGATAGAACAAAACTAGTTCTGATAGGGTTTGGCAGGGGGGTAAGCATTAAAAATTATTGCTGTAAGATTTTTAGGAATATTTCTTCAGCCAAAACTACTGAGTATAAAAAGTAAGATTTTTTTCAGCTAACTGCCTGTGCTCAAACAGGTCTCAGGAGCTTGGTTTGATTTGGCATGGACTGTGCACCCCTTGAAACTCACTCCTGCACAAGAGTGCACTATGGTTATGATAAGGTAACGCATTTTGAAGAAGTATTTGGCTGACTGCATTGAGGCACCAGCTCAGCACAGCCGTACAAAGAAACTAGACTTTGTGGTAACCTCAGCTTGCCATGTTCCTCTTTGACCAATTCAGGGTATTTGCCACAGCTGCCCACTCCTTGTACATGGGCTGTTTTGAGCGAGACTTCAGTGAGACTTCAATAAGACTTCCCAGTGCTTGGAAATCTGCTAATGATGTAGTTTGCAAGACCATGCTGTGGCCAGAAAAGGGGCAGGAAAGGTAGGAAATTCCATTTGTTCAGTTTTAGTATTTGTAGTTTGTGAGAGTAGCCAACCTGCCTGAAAGATCTATTTAATAGAAATATTTTTTTCACACTAACTTCTCTTTGTAAATAATCAATAATAAAACACTATTTAATACAAATTTTTCCTTATTACTTGTTTACTATGTAATCAAACCTTGTTCTGACAGCACAATAACCAATTCTTAAGCTCATCCTTAAAATATTTCAATTAAGTATTAATATTAATTTATCTTTACTACTGTCACTATGAGATAAATCAACACTGTTCTTCCCAGCTTGCAGATAGGGATCTGAGAAATTCAGATATTCATACCAGAATTGTTTGCTAATTCTGATTTCATGTATGTAGGCATAGAGGTTTTTTCAAAGCAATTAATGTAATGTAGCACTTTGTGGGTTGACATAACAGGCAGATAAGATCTGAACTTTAGACCACAAATATTAAATTCTAGATGAAAATAGCTCCTGCTTTTAGAGCAGATACTTGGAGAGGAGGTCAATCAGCAGGTGTAAAAAATTAGAAAGTGCTTCTTAATATGCCTACACACTGAAATATCAGTGGCAGTTATAGAATCTCCAAGACCTAACAAAGAGCTTTGTATGTAAAGTATCGGAAAAACAAAGAAAGGGGAAATCTATTTGCCCATGTGGAGTATAGCATGGCATTATCCTTTAAAATTTTCATGCAAGTAGATCGTAACTATCACACTATCCCTTGTTATGTGCAGGCCTTTAGGAATATGTTGCATCTGGCAAAAGCACAAAGCACTTCAATGGCAAAACCAATGTGTCCACACTGTGCCCAAATAGTGTCTATTAAAACCTTCATTCTGTTTCTGATGATGCAAGTGAACATTATGAAAACATCACTTCCAGTAATATTTTCTAGCTTTGAGACCTGAATTTTTATAACATGTATGAAAGTGTGACATTCAAATGTGTTACCAAAGAAAAAATAACAACTGAGGTACAAAAATTGGAGAGACACCACAGCCAGCCAAAAAAAGAGAGCTTTTCTTACCATTTTGTTATAACTGCTTGTTCTTCTTCTACTTGTTCTCTCATGTTCTCACAGCTGATGCTTGCTTCATAACTTTAATATGAAATAAGATGTGTATCATATTCCTGCAGCTGCTTTAATGTTCTAGAATGCATATGCTTTCTGAACATTTCTTCTGGCAACTGGGAAACCAGTTTTGGAGAGTTAAAGCACTCTCAACTTTCTCGTGCGTATAAAACCCTCCACATAGAGCTCTGGCTTTCATTAGTGAAGCAAAAGCATCTCTTGATAATTAGAATAGGCTGGTGAGCAGCATCACTGTGTTTCCCAAAGCTGCAGACTCCATGTCTGCAGCCAGAGGTTCTGCATCAGGAATAAAGTGTTTTCAGCTGCTGTGGCATCAGCAGCAAGCATCAAATGAAAGGAGATTGAAAACAGGGAGGGAGCACTTTTATGTCTCATTTTCTTCTGCACTTGTCATCAGGCTGCCATTTCAGATATTGAGATCATTCAACCTTGACATGAGCAAAACCTGTCTGGAAGGGTAATACAGCAAGGGAAAGTGTAGGCTTTAGCCTAAAATCATTTGAGAACACATTACTGCAGGCAGTTCTGAAAACTCAGCATCTGTCTTCTCTAACTAAAAGCTAAACATCATTTTCCTTTTTCTATCACATCAGGACACATTCTCCCATTTCGGAAATGAGAAACAGAGCAAAGCCTGGCAGCCTGTTCAAGAACATGTGCATGATCCAGCCAGTTTGCCCTTCTTGGTTTGGAGTCAGATAGTCCTTCCAGAGAGGCACAGAGCGAGGCTAGAAGAGCTCTTGAACTTCGTCAAAACACCTACAGCAATCTCAGGCCACTTTGATTAAAGGCAATGAATTGGTGCTGCAAGTTGTCCCTGTGCAAATAGGGAGGAGGTTCTTCTATATTAATAAGTCATAACTGTATCTTAGGTTTCATTTCCCTGGTGCTCTCGCTGTTGCTATCTAGGGGCATTAACAAACTGTTATTTATATAATAAATGGGGAGCAGGAGAGAAAAAGCTGTATATACAAAAAAGATTCACATGATGGATTGTACCTTAGGAGAGTGGAGGTCTTTTCTTCGTTATGATATGGATTTTCCTATGAGACTCAGAGCACAGGACACTTCTATTTCCATTATCTATCAAAAGAATGAGGAAAAACATCCCTTGGCTCTCCCAGCATGCTCTGAAGAGAAGTACTGTGTGAATGTTAAGTCCTGCAGGTACTTTAGTAATGGGCAGAGCTAGAGAATCTAAGGTAACAGCTACCTAAAGAAAGATGAAATTGAACGTGTTCAACCAAAGCAGATTCTTAACCTGTGAGTGACCGGGCATCTGTGGATGATCTTAAAGTTTCTTAGCTTTCTGAAAATGAAGCATTTTAAAAGTGGAAAACTCTTTGTTTCCTTACAAAGTTTCAGAAGCTGCTCTGATGTCATTTGTTTGCAACTTGCAAGCAAATTGATTTCATTCTGCAAACCTGCTCCTCCTCAGTCTACAGAAGTAAATTGTACTCTGGAGCAGGCTTCTCTTTATATGCAAGTATTGTACAACATATAGGACATATGGAAACTCAAAACACTTCTCGAGCTTGTGTTGCCATCACCCTTAGACATGAAACAAAGCTAAGAGCAAGATTCAGGATCTCAGGTGTGCATCATATGTCCATCCTACAGCCATAAAAGTGCTTTATTGAAGTGGAAAACAAAATAAAAGAAGGTAGAGAGAGACACTAATTTTGATCTCTACAGACAAAAAAAAAAGTGAAGAAGTGGCAAAGATCAGAATATTTTGTTCTTTTCTTTGAGAGATTATAGAAATGTCTTACTGCAGCAGAGAGCAATTTTTCTCCAGCTACACTGCTGGGATGTTACATTTCACCTACCAATTTACCAATTGAGTGTGTTTGATACTTTATAAGATTAAGAACAGTCCCCAGTTCTGGAGTGGGTTAGTGAAATCTTTAAAATTCAAACTGAATTAGAGCTAGATCAGATCATAAAAATAGTCTTATTTTGCCCTTACTGTGACTGAATTCTGGTTGATGTCAGTTTAATTTTAATTTATTATTTGCTTGTGTGATTTCATGAGAGATGCTGACCAAGTCAGCAATGTATTTGGCTTTGCTTAGACTGGTTCCTAGCTAAGACTTAGAGATATACCCTCAACAACAACAACAACAACAACAAAAAGATCTTTTGCATGAATGCTGCAGACATCCAATGAATGGAACTTGGGGAAAGTGCAGACAAAATTTACTTTGAGTCTGATTCCAAGCTGGAAAATACTATTTAACTGATCCTTGGCTAGTGATTTTGTCTTTTGGCTTGGTCATTTCTTGCTTCTCTATCTATAATTGAGATGAGAATATAGTGCTGGTTATTTGGCAATATTCCAAGTACATGCTTGAATCTCGCAATATACTTCTTAGGTAGCATTAGACTAAAACTAGAGATGGAAAAAGAGGCATCTCCTGAAAGCTAACCAGTTTCCTCCAGGTTGCACTAGGTCTTGGTTCTCTGTTTACAGTTCCTACCACTACACAAAGCTTTTAGTCAAAATGATAGGAGAAAAAAAAAAATCCATTTGATTCCCAGTCCAGAATTCATGATTCTTAATAAACATCGTGTAAAGGCAATGGCAGCAGGAGCAATGACTCTTTTAGAACCGACTGTGTGCCTGCTTGGGTGGAGCTGTGTGTCCAAGCTCATCTCCTAGTCACGCAGGTGGCACCGAGCTGTAAACACACTGCTTTGTGCTAGGCACAGCCTGTGTATGTAAGCAACGTGTTGTTGTTTTTTCCTGCAAAGAAAAATATGGTGAGAGTCTTTTAAGTTTCTGCGAAGCGTTGAAGAAATTGGTTTGCTACCATACAGAAACAAGTGATGAAAATCGCCTGCTTAGCCTGTCCTTAAAAAGCACTAGTGATATAAAGACATTTTCTAGGCAACTTGCTACATGATCAGAAGATGCTCGTTAATCAAGAGCTTAAAATTTTGTTTCAATTAAGATGCATTTTTTGAGCCCTCCCTGAAGTGCTCCTTCTCGCTGAGTTCTTGATGGCCGTAAGGATCAATTAATAACTGTTTTACAACTTTAAGGTTTTGGAAGATCATGATTTTGTGTCATTTACTCTAAATTCCTTCTTTCTTTACTCTAAACGCTTTCAAACTTTGTCAAGGACCTCCTAAGCCTGTGATCATGTTTGATATTTCAATGTGGTCTTGGTGTAGCTTGCTTACATCTGTCCTAGTGCCTAGTCCTATGTAAGACCTATGTAAGTATATTCTACTTGAAGTCTCATGAGCACCAAGCAAGGTATTTTAGTCCTAAATGGATCTGGTCACTGCATGAATTTAACTAAAACCAGGTTCAAAAGTTCTGCTCACTTAGATTTCTCTCCTTCCTCCCTCCATCCCCCTTCCATTTAATTAGAAAATTTAAAACCAAAACCTTTTTTAGTTGTGATTTATATTTCCATAGTGCTCATGTTGCCAAGACAACTGTAATAAATGTCCTCTTCTAGAAAACCTTTTGTAGACATAAGAGGGTTTTGCAGATACACTATTCAAGTTGAAATGATTGTAAAATGAAATATCTAATCAATTCTGTGGTATTTTTCCATACACTGTCAATTTAACTGACACAGTAGAATTATTGTCAGCTCTGTCTTTGCAGTTTGTTTTGCTCTTGTTTGTCATTTGGGTAGTATAGAGGAAGGAAATCCAATATATTTTTGTTGATGTTTACTGGGTTTAAAATAAAAAAGGGCAGGAAGTATTTCTGGTCAAATATTTTGGGTAACAGAAATGCATGTTCTTTGTGTTGCTCTGACATTCATTATCAGGATCTTGGTGAAGGAAAAAGAGGGGGAGGCTTCTCTTAGTTTCTGGCAGAAATATGTTAGCTGCTAAACCAGCTGAAGAGACGAACAAGATTGTGGTTGGGTTTGTATTGATTTCTGGCCTTTTCTAATGACTTTATATTCTACCTTCTTGGCATTGTATGACATAATGTCTCTAGAGGCTAATGCATTCACTCTGTTTCAATTCTGTCTATGTTAGCAAGTTTGGGAGCCCTACAATAGCAAGATACAAAACTGCTACCATAATTTTAACCACTATATAAATTATTCCTGTGCATCGGTTCTCCAACAATTAGTCATTGATCTTTATTGCAATTAAAAGTTTTTATCTGTAAATCAGAAAACAGAAATTGTAGCACATGAATAAGGTGGAATTTCTCTGCATCCGTAGTAAATAATTTTACGTGGCATATGAGGTAAGGTACATGAAGGATAAGAAAAAATAGATTTTGAGTATGCATTTGTGTTAGATTTTGAACATGCAATTATGTTAATGAAATGCAGGAAACATGTGAAGCAACCCTGAAATGTTTACAACAGAGAGAGTCATATTTTCTTTTGGAATGGTATTACACGTTTTTGGAAGAGCCCATACTTGATAAATTAAGCCAGGCTGCACTCAGGAGTCCTCTCCATGATAATAAGGGGTTGGCCATTGTATAGTCGTTGTGCTCTGTGGGGACATAGCTCAGTGATGAATCTAGCTCACGGGGGAAAAAGAAAGTTGAGGATCTTAACTGTGGGTAGTAGTAAGTGCTAAAGCAGTATTTTGCAAAGATATTTCCATAGAAGGCATTTTTATGTAAAATAAAAAATGACTTGTTTGAAGGAAGCATTCGTAAAAAAATATTGTGTTATTGAATAGCTAGATTTCTGCACAAAACTGTTGGCATTTACAAATTTCAATCAATTCTATTCTTGGTCAAGATAGGTAAAGAGGCTTGAGAGACCAAAAAGTGACAAGTGGATGTGTGGTTGTGTTCATATTTGGAGGAGTAGTTTCCAAAACAAACAATTTCTGCAAATGGGTTGAGCAGTAATGGTTATGCATAATGGACAAAAAGGACTATGCTTGTCTGCATTTTCACAGCAACTACTTCAACAAGTTGTAGAGGGAATTTTAGAAATAAAATGAGGAACAAAAGGGAGCAGTCAGGAATGCACCGTGTGTGTAATCCCTTCACCCCACTAGCCAGATGGAGGCCACGTAGGGTAATGAGAAACTTGTTTGAAATAACTCTCGTTAAGAATGACTTTTTAGAAAGGCACAAGCCTTTCATATCACAGAATCACAGAACGATTGAAGTTGGAAGAGACCATGAAAGAAAAAGGTTTTAGTTATGAGAACTGGGAGAGAGAAGCATCGGAAAACCTGTGTAACAACAGCTGAAAAAGATACGGTGTCCCCAGATGCCTGTGAACACTCTTAAGAGAGACTCTTCTTCCTTTTGTACAAAAACATATCAATGTTGTATTTACACAAAGTAGGGTAAAAAGAGGTTCTTGGCAACTTAGAATTCCTTGTAGAAGAGTATGTTGCTTTCTATAGAGTTCCATCAATGTATTCACATTTCCTTCCAAGAAGATTTTTTTTTAACTAGCATACTTTATTTATAACTCTTTCTCAGATACACTATGTCACTTGCTCCGCACAGTTCCCATTTATAACCGATATCACATGAGCTTCATTAAGAGTCAGAGCCATTCCTTTAGATGTTATGACACAGGATCATATACATGGATACAAGCTTTTCTCAGTAAGTAGTTGAGTGATTTTTTTTTTTTTTTTGAGGAAAAGACTGTCAGTCTTTTAATATACTGTAGTATTTTAATGGCAGTGCTCTGCGGCCTGTGCTCTGTGTGTGACAGAGAAGCTACATAGATTTCCTACTACCTCGTTGTTTGAAACTGGGGTATTGACTTGGTCTTGCACATGCTTCCCCACAGCCCTGTGTTTCTCTGCTCCATACATCCTTAAGAAAATTATCAGCACTGCTCTAACTATATTTTATACACATATGAAGGAACTAACTTTAAACTAGATAAAGGAAATATTGCTACCAACATAGCTGTAGCAGATGAGCTCAGTGTGGGCACTGCTTGAATATTTATTTAGCTCTAAGGCAGATTTTCTATGTTTTCTTTGATCTTCATGAGCTGTAGCAGCTCCAAGGCTAGCAGAACCTCAGCAAGCCAGATGAATGCTTCTGTTAACCTAAGGTAGGAGGTTAATGCTTCCAAACAGGCTGCAGGACATGATGAGCAGAGACTGGAGTCAACAGAGGAGTGCAGGATGCTTTGGGGCAATTCCTTCTGTAAGTAACTTACTGTGTAGCCTAGTCTCATGCGTTAAGAAATTAAAAAGAATAACCTTCAATGAGGTAAACAGGCTAACACAGCACAATAAATTGGTAGAATGGGAGAACTTTTGATTTAGTCTGATTCGAAAACTCGGAAAATCTGTATTTCTGTCATGTACAGGGTGAGATTCACAGTTTGCTTCTCCAGCTAGTTGTTCAAATTGTGAATTATACTAAATCTTGAAACCTCAGGCAAAGGAGCTAACTCCCAAAGCAGTTGTATTCCAGGAGAAGGGAAGAAAAGTGCATAATCACCTGCTACTATCACAAGTGTTCAAATATATCATCTTTAATGAGAAAGCCAGTGCATACTAATAAAAAGGAAAAGGATGAGCAATAGAGATGTATGAATGGGAACCTGTAGAGGTTGTACGTCCCATAAATCTTACAGCATGGTAGCACCATGGTGCTGGGCAGCTATGTGGTTATTATAAAATATGCCTTATTACAAATTTACAAGGCCTTTTTGGTTAGTCCTACAAACTTGGACAGAGATATGAGAGCTAAATTCAATTTATTTTAGAGCATAAAGATTTTTCTGCCTTAGCTAGCTAAACTGAGTGTATAAACAGCCTGCTCTTAATGAACTTGAAGAGGAATAAAAGTTTCCTTTGACCTCAATGAGAAGTTGCCAGAGTAAACTGTAAGGGTGAAATTTTGATAGTGCAGCAGAGACTGGTGAGGAGACGGGGACATGTTTGAGTGTTTTTGGGGTGGAACATCGTGGGCCAGGTAACTGCATAATCAGGTAGTGCTGAAACAGGGGAAAGGACAGGAGTGTGCTGCTGAGAGGCAATAGGGCACGACAGTTGTTGCTTTTGATGACAACGAGCTGCTACATGAGATTCCCATTTGCAAAAATGATGCATGTCCTGAGTATGTTCACTAGGGTAACAACTGTTCAACATCCTTCTGTCGTCTTGGTGATACCCTGTTTGTGGCCTCTGCAAGTCGTTGGGATTTACATTACTGTGAAATCTAACTCAACCAGGTCTAAAACACATTATTAGAATGGTTTCTACATCGAGTGCCTTGCTAAACTGTCTCTAATCTGAGCTTTTTATGAGGCCACATCCTGTAAGGTGCCATTACCAGTGCAGCCAGTTGGAAGAGAGGGAGCTCAAAAGACCCCATCCTTGCCTGGACGCCGGTGCTCCCCTTTTCCAATTCTGCGGAATTAGTTAATCCCCTAAGGGCCAAAGGAAGCCCTTAGTGCTGCTTAGAACAAAGACTTCTTGCCCTTAGTGCTGCTTAGAACAAAGACTTCTTTCAGCTCCCTACTACTGTGCTGGAATTCCCTGTCCAGGATCCTAATTACAAAACACCCATGCCTGTGACATGATGGAGCTTTGATGTGAATGTGATGCTGCATCAGAAGAGCAACAGCAGCCAGGTGGCTGCCAGGGTTTGGCTGATCGGTTAGATCCTCTCTGAAAAGGTCTAAGTTTTCAATCAAATGAATGAGCAGTATGTGACCCGTGCAACCATCGGAGTATTAGAGCCAACAAAAGGCTAGAGGCAGGGACAGAGCAGCCCTTAGGGCAATTAGGATCTGCAACTGGTTGCAAATTCAGTTGATTTATATGCTTTTTTCTCACTTGTGTTGTTATTTTCTTCAGGCAGTTCAGGTAGGACAAAGGAAGAAACTTCTCTCCTCTGACAATTAGAATTTCTCAGATATACAGCATAGTGTATACCAGTGTTATGGAACAAGAGTTTTGGCTGATGTGGCTGTCACTCTGAATTATTACTGACGTTTTGGAGATTTTCCTTCCAAATATGCCAATAGGAAAGTTTACACAGTGCAAGAGATTAGCTTGGTATAATAAACAGAGTTCAACTGAATCTGGAAAATCTCAGCGGCTTAAGCAATACATAAATATATACATCCTTCTAACTCTCCCACAAGAATGTGAAACAGAAACCGGAGAGATTAAGTTGTGAAACAAGCTCCATCACTGGTTCTCTAACAGAGCTCATGGAGTAATCTGCCTTTCTCTTGTATTTAAGATTTTCCAGAGTTTTCATGACTAACCACGGTGTTCTACTCGAGGCACATTTGACTCACATAAATCTGCACCTTTATTCTTTTTGAATTCATTACCTGTAAGCAGTTTAAGTTTCAGTGTTCTTACCACTGAATTCTCAAAAACTTGAGTAGAAAACTTAAGAAAATATTTTCCAGCAATAAAACTCAATGCTGCCTTTACAGATGAGCGCTTTATAGAAGCCACAGACCTCAGGGAGTGCTAGGATTTGTGTTTGGATTGTGGGGCAATCTGGAAGCTCTTGCATGGCATTTACCATCTGGATAGCTTCTCAGAGACTCTGCTTCTGTAGACACTGTTTATTGCAGTGATGCCACAGGGTAAAGCACTGCTGGTAGATGGTGGTGATGTGTCCTTTGTGGCTGGCAGAACAATAGAACCCATCAGCAGGGAAATTCTTCACACAGGTTGCCATTGTGTAGAAAATTCTTGTAGCCTCTGTTTGCAGCCCGAAAGAGTATTATTCTCACAGCATAGAACTGGAGTCGAACAGGAGTCCTCCTTTGGCAAAGAGCAATGCCCCAGACTAAAGAAGCTAGACAGAAAATCATTCTACAGAAGAAACACCGCTTTCTTCCATAATCTCCTCTTGGATTTTCTTTTTAGTATGTGCAGAACATCCGGGAGTGCTGAAATGACTGCTGATGAAAAGTACAAAATGTCATCCAAATTTTGTGGGGCTATGGCTGTCTTCCTGCCTTCCTCTGCATAGAGTAAAAGGCAGAAATGGGAACCTGCTAATGAGGAGCTAGATCAGGAAGGAAATTTTGAGCTTGAGCACTCTTGAGTCTGAGCATGACTGACTGCCCTGCTTCACTTTGAGAGCAGTGAAAGGGGAAGCCCAAAGCCTGACCACGTTTCTTCTGCCACTAACAGTGTGAGCTCAGTCTCAT
This sequence comes from Nothoprocta pentlandii, assembly GCA_013398315.1. Lineage (NCBI taxonomy): Eukaryota > Metazoa > Chordata > Aves > Tinamiformes > Tinamidae > Nothoprocta > Nothoprocta pentlandii. The sequence continues at coordinate 278,808 of VZSG01000167.1, read as the reverse complement.
AACTGAACTCACCTAGAGTGGTAGTGCAAAGACATAGGTGTTGTCACAGGTTCAGGCCAAGCGCCAGAGAGCCCTCCAAGACAAATCTCAAGCATGCTCAGTGCCTCAGGGAAAGCTTGAACTTTCCTTCATTTGATGCAGATAAGCTGTGGGTAGCACAGTCTGCCAGCACATCTCCTGGGCTTTTCAGTGCAGAATATAGAAACTGGAAAGCCAGGCAAATAGCCAGCTGCAATACAGGAAGGTGTTAGGGTTGAAGGCTTACTTAGGTCTGCCTTTTAACCTTGCAACATACTTATGTGTATGTGTATGACCTGGACATATTGACACCACTGGGGAAGAAGTGGCAGAAGAAAGCCTGTTGAAAGCTCTGGTGTTTGACACATCAGAGACTTCCGACAGCGCTGAAGATTAATTATCCATCAGCCCCATATGAATTACATAGATTTTCATCAGACAGGGTTAGAACTGCACCCACAGACACCTCATTTCACATGCTAATAGCCTTTAATATCCTTCTGCCATGTTCCACAGTCGAATTATTCATTTACTTAGCATATCAGACTGAAAGAGGGAGGGAAAAGTATTGTGCTATAAAGGCTTTTGCACCTACAGATGTGGCCTACATGGTACAAATTGCCTCTTTCTCTTGTTTTATTAAGAGCTGGCAGTATGATATGTAGCCTTCTTTGTAGGAAAGTGTCTTGACCCAGCTTGTCATCCTGCCTGGCATTTCTGTAGGCTGGTTGTTTTACTCAGTGGCCTCTCTGCTTCTGCACTGTGCTGGTAACATTTGTGCAGTCATTTAAATACCTTCTCTATTTCCTTAATTCAGGAACTGATTAAAGCAACACCTCAGAGAATGGATTATGCTGCAGTCCCACCGTATGTACCCATCCGTCACAGGAAACCTTATCCTCCAGATGCCTTTTTTGGTATGTGTATCAGACCCCAGGAACAGGTTCCTTCTTACCGAAGAAATATCCTAAGACCTTACCTTTGCACTAATGTTTTTCTGTGCAATAGCTGGATTTTTTTTCAATTCCCCATTTATAATACTAAGGCTCGGACCTATTTGGTAACTGGGCCTCTTGGGTAACTGTTCTGGAATAAGTTACATTTACCCTGTATCCATAGGAAGGATAGAGGTACCTTGCAGGTGGAGAAAGAGAGAAAGAAAGAAACAAACAAAAAAAAAAAAGAGAACAAGACAGAATTAGGAAGTAGTCTGAGCAGTTGGTTGGAACTCCAAGTGCTCATATTATTGGGTTTAAGGGAAACGACTTTATGGATGAAAACATGAAGAACAGAACAAAAGAGTACTGTTATTTACTTATTAAGCACTTTTTAAGCAGGAAACCAGAGAAACATGTTCTGGTCTAACCCTAAAGCACATTTAAAAAAAAAAAAAAAAGAAAGGAAGAAAGAAAGAAGACAAGGAACTTCTACCTATTTTTAAGTCTGTTTTAGTTGGAAAAAGAACAAATAAGACATCTCTCTGATATTTCTTTGTGTCCTATAATGATATATGTAAAAATACAAAGAGGTAGAATATGGTGAATGGAAGCTAAAATACAAAAGTAAATTGTATAGAGTTGAAGGAGAAAATCCTTCCAGGCGTTTTCAAAGACTATTGCAGATTACTGTTATTCATAGCTATTACTAAGTACAACCAGAGTATGACCACTTCTTGAATTCTTCTTTCAAATTATTCATCACTTTTACTTTCATGTAAAATAACTGTTTTTATGGTTTTTAAGCCTTTTAAATTATTTCTTTCACTAAAATATGCAAATCTAAGAATGACTTTAAGGTTTGGAGATAATTCTGTTAATAGCTTTGCCCAATTAGAAGAAAATATAGCAAACAGCAAATAGATCTGAGCTCTTCAAGCATGGCCATTAACGTTAGCATCATTATATTTTATTGTCTATATGGACAAGAAAATTAAGGGAAGAAGGAAACAAAGGCATGAAAGAGTAACTTGTTGAAGATCTTGCTATAGGACAAAGGTGAGGCCAGCAAGAAAATTCAGGTTTCCAATGACCCTTATGGCTGCATTCCCTATGTGTGTTATGTGTGCTTCTAGCTATTGAATTTTGTGTTACACAATGAAATCCACTTTTTCCACTGCTTCTATTCAATTTGAAGTTGCTTTCAGCAAGGTGGTGTGTCAGAATAATGTCACCTCTTTCATAAAATTCTCCTTACACATTTTGGAAAATGTTTCATTAGCTTTCAAACTTTTCCTTCTGCATTTTCATTTCAAAGCTCCATATATAAGCAGTTATTTGTGGCTCACAGGCTTCTGGTTTGCAGACAATATACCATCATATAATGCTCACCTATAGGCTGGTCTGCTAAAGAAAGAAGACTTACCATGCCAGCTTTCTTTGCTTTCTGCAGCCACTTTTAAAACAGTTGTCTTATTTCATCCGTATTTGACAGAAGTGAATAAATATTTGAGAAAAATTAATTTCGACATACTGAGTAAGGCTGTAGGGCTAGAAAGTGAGGGGTTGGTTGTGCTCTGACTGAAGGAGAGACTAGGTTGAACATAGACTTATTTTAGTAAATAGAGACCGTAGAGCAGGCACCTGATCAAGGCCTCCTCTAAATTTCCTCATTAGAAGCAAAATTAAACCAGAGCCTGTGATTGACCTTGTAATAGAAATGTGTGGAAATAAAGTTTTGTTAGGTGTCCTACCCATGGATCTACTCCCCTATCCTCACCCTTCATGTCATTCTATCCCTTCCACTAACCCCTTTCAGATAACATACTAGAAATAGGAGAAGCCTCTGGAGTGGGAGTGTTTCCAATGAGCAGTGACTCTGATTGTTGGAAAATATTGCTCAATTCCCTATCAGTTGAGCTAGAGATGGGGCACAATTTATTTTTCTCAGACCCTGGGTTTTTTTTTTCATGGAACTATTTTCGTCCATTTAGAACTTAATCATTTTTGGTCCTTAGTTTTTTAAAGCTGTTTTCTTTCTTTTCTTCTGTCCTTTTCTACTGGAAAAAAAAAATAGAAAAGATTGAAAAGAAAAAGAAACAGAATTCTTGCTTTGTGTCATTTTCATTAGTGGAAAAAGAAGTTCAATTTTTTTTTATGGAACAACCTATAATCATTGCATAATCTCTGTCCTTTCACGGTTCAAACTGTTCAGTCTTGAGGGAACTGCTAGCCTACATAGCTTCATCATTGAAATTATTATTATTAGGAAATGTTTCAATTTGTGCTTTTCCTGTGAGAAATGAATTGGCAATCTCACCAATAATCTGTTTTGACTACATTGATTAGTACCCTTAATCTGAGAAGAATTTTCTATTAAAATATCTGTTTTGTTTCAAATAAAATATATGGTAAAAGTTACCACCTTTTGTTTTCTGCTCTGTTGCTAATGATGAAGTATCCCTAGCGCCTGAGATTTTTCCAGCAGAAATGAAACCTGTCAGTTAATAATAGCACTTGGAGGGATTTGAGGCTGCTGGGTCCCTTTAGCCAGGGTTTCCTGGTATTATTCTGTGCTCCAAGGCCAGACTTCACTTGCTAAGCTATGGTGAAAAGTGTCTGTAGAATCTGAATGACTTGAGTTTGCTCAGCTGAAAGGGAAGTTAAGGGCAGTGAAGCATCTTGACATCTGTTAGCTGCTCTCCATTTACTTTGAGAGATGACCTTTTTTTTTTTTGTATTGATAGGAAGTGGTAGGGCATTTGTTAGGGTTATCCTTTTTTAGTCTTCTTTATTGGATGAAAATGTCTAAGGATGCTAACTGCCCTTTCTGACAAGGGCCCAGAAATCAAGCAACACATCCCAAACTAAGCCCATTTCAAATACATAAAATGACTAATCAAGTGTGCCTCTGAAAAAGAAAGAGCCATTAACTTCTGTTTTCTAGAGGAGGAATGCACTCATCTGTTCTTGTAAAGATTAAAGGATAAACTTTTTTCAATTAGATCCCTTACTTGAGAAGCAGATGCCTAGGAGTTGGAAAATGTGTTGTATGAAGCACTCAAACATACAGCAAATGACCTGAACTTGTGTTTCAGAACTTGTTCTACACCAGAATTTGAAATAATAAAATCAGATGTTAAAACATTGATAAATAATGCTAATAGCTTGCAAGCATCATAGCTTGCTGCTACACTTTATACTGTGATATATCATCATCTGGGAACTACATAGGTCAGATACCATTGCATTGCTAAGGTTTTTAAAGCAATAAACTGAGGAAAGGTCTTTTGAGAAGCAGGTACTTTTGTAAAAAAAGACACATTTCTGTTTTCTGTCTATTTATATTTTCAATCTTCTAGATACAGAAGCATTGTCTTTATGTTACTAGCTCTGAACAACTTTACTTGACAATATATTGAGAAAGCTAAAGAAAATAATTTGTCTGCTTGAGATACCATTTCTAATATTGATTGCAGAAGAAATGGAAGTAAGGGAGGATTAATTCACATATTGGATAAGAAGGGGATATGCTTTATGCTTACAGTAGGGAGCTATTCTTTTTGGTCAGTGGTTAAGAGGAATTCTCTAATTTTGTGATATAAGCTGTCAAGTCATCAGGAGCATATTTTGAGCAACTGCTCAAAGTGGAGTTATTTGTCATCAGCTTGAGACATATTTTCTGGTTGCTATGGCTTATGTTGTGATGTGAAGACCGAGACTAAACTTGGTATATAAATTGTCTGACACTATCTTGTTTTGAAGGCAGTGCAGTCGATATCTGGGAGAAAGCTGTGTGGCTGAAAAGCAGTAATTGCCTTGCCTGGCCAAGAAATATCGTGTCTTGTGCAGTGCAAGGCCCCGAGGAAGCAGGAGGCTGCAAAGGGAAGAGCTGGAGGAGTCTGTCAGAGGCCAGTGGCCGGGGCAGCATCGGTGATGCAGAGCCCTAGGTGAGGATGACAGATATCCCATCTGCTGCCCGCTGCTTACCAGGCGAGGCTGAGCAGCAGAGGCACCTGAGCCCTAGTCCTGCACCGACTAAACCTAAGATATTAACCAGGCATAATTCCTCAAATGGTTTCTTTGGTCTTGACTGTGAAATCCCACAGGTTGCATAAATTTGGATAATGGATCATTTTGCAAAGATTTTGAGGTATTAGCCTAGCAAAACATGAAAGCCGGAATCTGTCACAGGATTTTTATTCCTATTTAGCAGTCAGCATGTGGCAAATGAAATCAATGGGTCAAGATTGAAAACTTATGTAAAACAAGGAAAAAATATTATTTTTTTAATGTATATTTAGCGAGACCACTGTGAGCACAAGTCTAGTTTACACAGTTCTGATTTAGCCTGTGGTTTACATTTTTATCCTCTGGTCATTTCAAATCTTGTTCAGCATTTCATCCAGCACAAGCAGAGTCTAATTTCATATAGAGTTCCAAAATTATCTTTAAATACAATGTACATTTTTAATATTTTTTCCACTCTAAATCAGTTTTAAGATGTGTATTAGGCTAAAACTTTGTCTGAGATGCTCTGTATTATTTTTAGCTTTAGAAAGCTTAGAAGCAAAACATTCATATCAAAACTGAGGGTTTAAAAGGAAATAAACAGATCTCTGCTCCACTTGAAAGCATTATACGTAGTTATAAGTGATAAGAAATGTTCTTTTCATGAAAAAAGCAGAAATGTATCACATTAAAGAAACAAGAGAGGTAAAATTGTCTTAACTCATTTTCTTTCTTGTGTTAGAGTTCTGGTTATGCACTTAGTTGCACCCTCATCACAGGTTTAAAAATTTTTATAACAATATAAAATTAACTGAAACTTTTAAAATATATTTCATGTGAAATATTGTAACAAGGCATAAGTTTTATATGTTGTGTGTTTAGTCATTCTTCTATAATAGCAAAGTTCAAGATACCTATTTCGTATGAACAAATAATCTAACTGGAGGCTGTACTTATTTTCTGTGGGAGATGCTTTAGTCTGAGCACTGTTGAAAATTTTGTCTTTGAACTGAGTATGTTTGTGGGCACATTAATGGATGAATTTCTGAAAAGCTGTAAGGAAGACAGTTCTTGAAGATGTTTTCTTAAAGAAACTCTAAGTGAATAAAAGAGTTCTAATATCCTACTTGCATGAAGTATCACTATGTTTTACTTATTAACCATTTTTGCACATTTAAAGTAGGATATCAAAGCCTAACTTTATTCGTTATGAAATCTTTAAGAGCACAAATTACTATTTTTTTGTTTTTAAGTTTTGGAGCCAACTCGAGGAAGGGCTGAGGATTCAAAGAACACCAAATGTGAGGGATGATGGGTTTTAATGACATCTAGGGACTGCGGAGAGATAAGAAGACTCTTTGAGGAATTATTTTTATTTTCTGCTAATACCTACAGCGAGGAAGTTCAATTCTTATGAGCTCTTACCCACTTAAGCAGCTAATATGCATTTATGTCTCTTCCATGAGAAGAACTCAGAAATAAAATTTTCATTTGCAGCTTTTTGCAGCAAGAAAATATTGTCTTTTGAAATATTTGTGTACTGTGAATTTCATGTTTCTGAAGATTATCTCCAGATTTCATCAGCTGAGGATTTAAAATCTTTCTTCTAACTACCTACCAAAGTAAAAAAAAAAAACTGTATTCAATGTAAAAAACTATAAATGTTGTAAAACTCAGCAAAAGATTCATCTCATTCTCTTTCTCTCTAAGGCAAAAGAGGAAAGAAAGTAATTTCTGAGTATATAAAAAAGAAATATTTCCTAATTATATTGGTATATTTTATAATCAAAGTTCACTAGAGTCTATAAACAGGACCCTGTTCCTTTTGACAGAATCTAAAACTTTCTAGGTTGAAACTTTTCCAGAAATTTCTGAACATATGTATCTATTTGTGCTATGATTCTTGTTGACCTCAAATAGCTGAGGAGACCTTGAAGGGTCCTGTAACCGTCTTCTCAACTGAAGAGCGAATAGCCAATACATTATTGGCTATATAGCCAATAATTTATAGCCAATACATTATTGGCTATATACAAAAGCCCTATCTTACCGGTGCATATCTTTCTAGTTGAGTGAATCTTAGGAAGGAACATTGGCACATTTGCTGTCAAAATCAATTGATCTATAGAAAGTATAGTAGTAAGTATTATGTATTCTTACTAAAAAAAAACTAAAAACATTCTGTTCTATTTTGTAGACTGGTGAATATTCTGCTTGTCATTTTTAATTTGTTCAAAAGGTGGTGAAAATAGTGTTGATAGAGAAACTTTCAGCAGGTAAGTATTATTTTTTCTTTCAACATATTCAAAATGTATATTCATGGTAGAGTCTGAATATGAATTTCTGAACTATGTTGCAGTTTAAGGGTAAGTTGCCACAAAGAACTGATGACAAGTGTTAACTTTTAATCAAAAATATACCGTGTCATAGCTGAAAAGTTTTAAATGGGTTTCATGTTGCCACATATATTCTCTCTTAAATATGTGATGTTTCATTTTCAAGAAAAATCAGTCATTTCCTTACAAAAACATGTTGACATTTTCAAATATTTTTCCCCAGCCAAATAAGCAAAGATATATAGATATCTTCATCCTTACTGTTAAAAAAAAAATTAAGACTGTATAGTTGAAGAAGATGGAATAACTTGCCTGTAGGGAATATTTTTGGAGGGCCCAGTTCGTCAACTGGATATTTTTTGTAATAGAAATGTGCTGAACTCTCTTTAACCCAAGAGGAAAATGCAGAAATCAGTAAAGACAGAAGTCAAGAAACTCAAAATGGACCAGTCAACTGGGCTGCTCTTTATTTGTGGAGTTTAGCATTTCTGGCAGAGCCGTCCCTCATATTGAAGTCCTGCTTGTCTCAATTTGTTTTCAAATGTTGTCTGCTGCGACAGCTGTCTCCTAAGCAGCGAGGAACAGGCTCTGTGGGCAAAGCTGCGTTGTGGGAATTCTCCTCCAAGGGAAATCTGGAGCTGTAGCAATTAGCAGCTCCCATGCCCAGGGCGATGCTCTGGGATGCCACTGGAGCCCTGCGGGCTCAGGCTGTGCCCAGCCCAGGAGCTGGTGTCAAGCTGGTGTGTGTGTGAACGGGGTAAACCTGCCAGTTCCTAAAGGTTTGGTCTCGATTTTATTCTTCTGCTTTTGTGTAGGCTACCTAGTAGTCTTGATTTTTTTTTCCTTCCATTTGGGAGTGGGAGATAATATTTCTCCTACTTTTTTAAGAGGTATTGGAGGTCACAGTCAGGCTTGGATTCATGAAAGAATTTAGGCATCTAAAGCTCTATTGAAAACTCACAACTCTATTGAAAAGTTCTAAACTAAAAATCTAAACTTCTGTTTTCAGATCTTTGTGTAGGGAGTGTAGATTCCAAATGGCTCCAACTCCTTTTCCTACCTTCCTTTGATAAGCAGATTTTTCTTTTTACTTCATTCAGAAGCAACTGTTATAGCAACTTCTCTTTGTGTCAACTTTGGGCGATTACTTTTCATCTTCACAGATACCTCTGTTGCTGATTTTACCTGAAATATTCAATGTGGACTTCAAGAACTAGGCTCCAGTGTAGCTGGGAACAAAAAGCACCATCTTACAAAGGTGAAATAAAGCTGCAAGTTTAAAAATATCAAAAATGCAGTCACTCTAAAGCAGTTTGAAGTCTAGGGAAAGCTTACAACTGCTTGTAAAATTCAAGGATCCTTCTTCTGCCACCCCGCCGACTGCTAGTGCAGCTGTCCCTGCAAAAAGTTTGTTCTGTGTAAGTTAGTTTTCATACCATTAGAAAAGGAGACTAGAATATTTTTGCTATGATCAGACTACATGAATTTCACACATATTTGCAGAAGAACAGGCTGGGTGAGACCCAGGCAAGTCACCCTTAAGCTTTGTTTTGAGGGCTTGAGGGGTCATGTAAGCCCTTTGATTATCCAATCAAGAATAATTTGAGGGTGAATTCTGCACCTTTATTTTAGCTACGTCTTGTAGCAGGAGATAATTGGAGGGAATGCCAGGTACAGGGACTGGAGCTGCCTCCCCGTGTAGTTGCCATTCCCTGTACTCTCCATAGTGTCCCTTCATCTTCATGTGCCAAAGCCAGGTTGCCCTGCAAGAGGTGCCAGTGGGACAAGAGGCCTCTGGATTTCTTGGCCCCTCACCTGAGCAGGGCTTGCAAGGAGGATTTTGGCAGATCTGCTCAGGCTCATTGGCCTGAAAGCTTAATTAGAGCTAGTGAACCTGAAGCACACAATAAACACAAAACCTATGCTCTGCCTCTTATAACCCTGGCATTTTGCTCATTTTGGTGAAGCCCGTTCATGTCACTTAGATGGAAAGAGGTTGATCTTGTTCATGAGTCCCCTGCACAAATGCCTCTCTTCCAATGCCAGTAACCGTAACTGTATGAATCGCACAGTTTAAGTTGTAATATTCACATGGATCCTTCATGGTTGCTCCCATTCATTCAGAAACGTGGTTGTTCTTGTTAACTAAATGACAACTCCCTCCAGTCATAATTTTCGTGATGAACATTAACTAAAATTCAGACAGGAATTCTTGGCAATTTACTAATGTAAAAGTATCAAACTTATAATCATTAATAAATGGAAGGAAGAATAAGGAAGGATTGTCTTCAATGACACTATACTAAAGAAAAGTTTTGACCTAGGTATCATGGATATTAAAAGGGAAATAATGAAGCATCTCACAAAATTAACGCATCTTAGTCCCGTAATAATAAATATAGATAGTATGCCTAGATATACTGTTAGAGTCCATGTTCAATATTTACTTATTCTTTTCTGTGAAGATGTTAGGAAGAGATCTGCAGCTATACCATTGCACGTCACGAATACACATACTTAGAGGATGTCACTCAAGCATTAAATGAAGCTTTTTGGAAAAAATGTCTTATTGCAGTAACCAAGGATGAAACAGCACCTTCCAGGTCAATAATTCACAGTTCTTGAGTTCACTTGGCTAGAGAAGTGTAGCATTTGTTCTTAAAACTATAGTTAGAAAAGAATGCAGTATTCCGTTTGGAAAGATTTCAGCTATATATAGATTAGCATAAAGAACTGCTAAGGTTAATAGGAACTTTAAAGAGGAAGAGACGAGAAGAGAGAACAGAGAAAAGAAACAGCTGACATTTCCTTGGGTAATTGTTCCATTCTTTTAAATAAGAGATAAGGATCTTGTATAAGAACTCTAGAGAGGAAGGATGGGTTAATCGTGACCCAGAAAGTATTTTAATTGTTTTCTAGGGGAAGAAATTTCTCCAACTTACCTTGAGTTTGTACTCGAGGGCTCTCATGAGCCTACTCCATTCCACCACTTCATGGGATACAGCTCTGTCATACCACTCCACCTTACAGGACAGGAGCTATTTGAAAGCCATTTTTTTTTTTTCTGATTGCCTGGCTCTTCCCTTGGGGTTACTCAGTGGTACTTAAAGTTCTTAATATTGTTTTGATGTCATAACAGAGACTATTTGCCACACATCTTTTAATAGAAGACTCCATTGTTTGTGATGACATAAAGATACATTCAACCAGTTGAAGGACGTTTAATTTGTCTTTGTTTATGCATATGTATTATAAATTTAAGAAGCTACTATGTCTCCAATAAAAAAAGAAGATTGTTTTATAGTATATGGATAGGAGGATTCCAGGGATCTATTTTCAGGGTCTGTCATCAACCTGCTAGCAAATTATATTATTATTCCCTGTTGTCATCCACAGATTCTGCAATGTTTAGTTCATAAACAAAAAAGACTGACTTAGACAAGAATTCATGCCAGAGAGATTAAAGGAACTAATCTGTGAGCCTACCTCATTAGGAGGAACTGCTCAAGAACATGATGTCCTTATATACAGATTGCCCCTGTAAGGCTGCCAATGTCAGCAAGACCTTGGGTGCATCTGTCATGCTAGTGACTGTAGACTCGATACATTTTCTCATGTGTATGAGTGCAAAAAAAAATCTGTCAACTCTTTTTTGTTTCTGTGAGTCTACTCCCTTCATTTCTTAGATTGTGTAGGAGCAAACATCCACAGACACAATTTAAAAGCAATAAAAAAAAAATACTTAGATGATAAAATCTCTTATTTACAGAACTTTTCTTGATAACTGAGTTTATGCTGAAAACCATTTTTTTTCTAATATTTCAGCTCTTCCATGTACTGAGTTGGTCAAAGAATAACTTCCTTTAAATACTTTAGCCAAACAAAACATTTTTCTTTTCTTGGAACAGTAAAAATAATAATAGTGTAGATTGTCGTGACTTTTTTTTTAAGGTTTTCAGTATATGAAAGTTTTCTAGACTTTTTTTAGAAAGGCTTTTTCAGTATGGGAGTTCTCTGTGGTCCTGGTAGTTGCTTGCATTGAATTATTCAGTGGTTCTCAGGTAATTCAGTAACAGCTTTCTTCTCCCTCCTGCTCTGAATATCACTGCAGCAGGCTCAAACGTTCAATTTTGTGCAAGAGTGATTCCACATTAAGAGCATTTACTCTATCCAGCAGATCTTGTGATCCTTCCTTTAATGGCTGCTATTGTCTTTTGCCACTTCCTATTCCTTTTTAATCTGCTTAATGTATGAGTTACCCCGCAGTGCTCCCAAAGCTGAGCATTTATGAGACATCTGATTGTAGTAGGTCTACATGACTTGCATAAATCTACTAAAATGATAGTCTATTGCTTCCTCCATTCAAAATCTAATAAGCTTTCAACTTTGTTCCTCTGCCAGCTGGCAGACCTTTGTGGTATCACTCTGATTTTATGACGAAACACCGATGCGCATCAGTGGTGGGCCCTGAGATAGCTAAAGAATTCAAGGCCAAGCCAAGGGCTATAGAATGACCTGGACACTGTGTGGAAAATGAACATGGTGGGGACTGTGAGGAAACTTTGGGATCTCACTGTTTTCTGTTGCATTTGTGTGCGTCCCTGTTCATTCTGGTCACCCACCGGAAAGGACTGAATAAATACATAAGCTTTGACCTTGTTCAGTGTTTTGCTGCTTAGGGTGGTATCCAGGGTCTGCAGAGAAGTGTTGCTGTGGAGAAGATGTGGAGTTTGAAGGCACAGGTCCTGAGCGGATCCTGGTCCTGAGAGCAGCCTTAAGCCCAGGCACCAAAGTTGCTGGAGCTCAGGCAGTAGACTTTCAAAATGGAACCTGGAACAGGGGATGGCCCCCCAAAACCAAAGCACAAATGTGCTTCAAGCTTTTGTTGCAAAATGTGTGCAGTCCTGCTCTTGAAAGAGGATAGAATAGATGACCTAATAGATATTTTGCCTCCTAACTTGTATGATTTAATGAGAAAAAGATAAATAATCTTTCCTAGCAATGCTATTTTTCAAATAGACATGCTGCTGTAGGAATGAACCTGATACTCTCTTCAAGAAGAGAAAATTTGAGAGCTCTGTGATCAATGACATTCAGCAAGTAATGCCTGGAATACTAAGTCCTAATCTTCCAAAGTTAATGGAAGAAAGCATAATGACAAATGGTAGAAGATGCCTGCCTCGCTTTCAAATGTAAATTTCTCCAAATGGGATATTTCAAAAGCGACCTCTCAGGATGGCAGGCAAGTGTGCATTTTAATCACAGCTGAACTGTTAATCCCAGAACTGGCTCTCAGATGTTGAAGGCCTCAACCAGGAGTTGAGGTGCTGCTGACAGGCTCCCTCCTAAACTAGGCATGGACATGATGGGTATAACTCTTGCATTTGTCGATCATAAGCTTCCCAGACAAGCTGTTTCATGACCCCAGACTGTGACCAATGATGACTCCTCTTGAGCCAAACTTTGCAGGCTTCACGGAGCCAACTCTGCTACAGAACATTGTCCTTCAACAGGACATTTTGTCGTGCTAGATCAGCAAAGGAGGAGATAAAAACTACTTCTATTTTGAATTTAAGAGTTATTCCACCATTCTCAAGTGGTAGAAGAAGTCTTTTGGGGACATATAAAAGCCACCTTTTGTCCTTTTATTATAAAGGGAAATTGATTTAATTAACACCAGATAGTGAGATTGCTCTCTGCTGTGTCATTGAAAGGTGATGTTTGGCTTTGGCACTTGCTGAATGCAGTTCAAGTTTATAGTATGGTTTGGGACAGTGACAGTACCAGCCTGGCTGGGGACAGGAGGGGAGAGGTCCCCTTTGAAGATGGAGTGATAGCAAGAACGTTGCAGCTTGGCCATTTTATTTGATAACACTTGTCTTTAAATTAACCTGGTCTGTAGTTGGAAAAAAAGGCAACGCCATGCCATGCCATGCCATTAAGGAGGTAAGGGCTCCTAGTTATTGAGTATGATTTAGTTAAAACCTGTCACTAGCTAACTCAGTTGAAAGCTCCAGCAATAAGGTGTATACAAGGACAAGTCAAGTTGTTTTAGTGTGCATAAGGGAGGGTAGAAAATTAGCATCTATAGTGGGAAGAAGTGAGCTGTCTAAATAGACAAGAGATGTAATTCATCTCCGAATCCCCTCCAAGGCTGAATCGCTAAACACCTGCAGAATTTTGTGCATCCAGAGACAGGCAGAGTCCACTGACGCTCCGACTTAGCTCTTCCTTTGCTTTTTCTCTCATTCCATCTGTTCACCTAGCACCTGTATTTTTATGCCTCACTGACTCTCCATCTGCTTCTATAATCTGCATCTTTCTCCTCTGCTCATGGCCCTTAAAATTTATAGCAGAGGTAGAGAGCCATTCGGAATGAACACCTCAACATGTTCATCCTGCACAGTCTGAACACTAATGCTTCCAGCTCCTGCCTGCTACAGTAGCTCTCAAGTTTGCTTCAGCTCCTCCAGGGCAGCTTTAGACTGGTTCTAATGGCCCACCATCTGCTTCCAATAAGCAGTTAAATCTTATTTCACCTAGCTGTTGCTGCTGATGCAATTTGTACCGTTGCCCATGTATATTCTCTGCTGGAGAAGCCTATTCAGTGGCAGGATTGCTGTAGACCACTGTGATCTGGTTTTTCAGCAGTCCCTGACTTCTCAATGGGAAGTTACGGAGCCTGGAAAACAGTCTTTCTGTTCCTGTGTTGATATTGGACCTCAGTAACTTTATATGCACATTTCACCTTTCTTTTACAAAAGCCAAATTAAAAAAAGGGGTCATTCATTGTGAAAGATAATGCTGGAAACTGAGTACAGTAAAATTGCAATATACTGAGGCTTAAAAAAAAAAAAAAAGTAAGAAAGCTAAGCATGCAAAATGGCCATAAAAATGTTAGATAAAATAGAGAAAACTATGTTTTTCTATTCTGTTTCTTTCCTTGCTATTTTGCTATGTAGTTTAAATTGGTTTTAATATATTATATTGCTGTTATTACATGTATATGGTCACTTAGTTTCCCTCTTATTTAACCAAAATATATTATTTCCGTTTATTCCATAGACAGAACACCGTTTACAATTGAAATCCGGCATATTAGAGAATTGTGGAATATGACTCTAAAGAATATAAAGGCCTTTCATAATGTAAATGTAAGTAATATAAAGTATAATGAAATATTACTTAGTTTGCCAATCTAGCAGTACTGTGAAACCCCACAACAACCTTGTATGTGAAGAGTCTATTTTAGAAAGTCTTGAGACCGTATTTAATATTTGACATTGAGTCGTATTTTGTAGTTACTTGCCATAAACATATAATGTTATAAAATTATTTAAAAGATCATGCCATTCATAACTATGCCATTACTGCTCACTGTAGCATCATGTCCTTTGGAGGTCCACTGGTAAATTTAATACCTCCTTGGCTCAATGAGGCAAGTTTTATTTTGCATAGTGACTCTTCTTCATAGGCCTATAACATCCCTATGCTCATATACTGAGAACAAGTGAAGCTTTAATTGCTCTCATGACTTTTATTAAAATCCTTCTAAAATATGTACATGGACAAATTAGAAATTAGAAATGTATTGTAAGGGGTGCATTTTCTCCTGCTTAAAATTCCACTAATATCACTTGGGTTATATCAATTAGACCTATTACTCACATAAAATGTGTCACTATCAAGGAACTGGTACTTAACGTTGATTGGAGAAACCCTTGAGATTGTGCTTTGTAAATGTTTTGGTTCACATGGGAAACTACCCAAAAATGTAGAAAAGTAAATAGTCCCTACAAACATGTTGGTTAAAAAGTCAGCAAAACTTTTATCTCTAATTTATCTTTGGCCTGTGCAGTCCCATGTTGTTTCCTAATTTATGCTTTTCTGTGGTCTGCCACCAGTGGCTATATATACTTGAAGGCTTCTCTGTTCTTCTCCTTGTTTCACCTATAATAACACAGTACACAAGACTTTGCTCTCTGATACATATTTACATAAGGGCTATTAAAGTAACCTACACAGTCAAGTTCTGCATTAAGATACTTCAGGATGAAAGACAAGCTAAATAAATGGAAAGTATTAAGGTCTTTAGAACCTTGGAACTTCCAGCTACGTCTTAACGCACACTTTTTTAAAGCAAGTCCTACCAACAGTTAATTATAGGCTGACACTGTAAGGATCCTAACCAGATGAAAGGTAGCTTGTGATCCCGCATCATGTACGATTTGATGTTATGAGTATTTGGTTACAGCTGCTGTACTGGGAAAGTCAAGGATTAGACTTTTTTTTTTTTTTTTTTTTTTTTTTTTTTTTTTTTTTTTTTTTTTTTTTTTTTTTTTTTTTTTTTTTTTTTTTTTTTTTTTTTTTTTTTTTTTTTAAAGAATGATCTGGGATTCAGAGAAAAACACTGCAGCTGCAAATGGTGACTCCATTGCAGTCATGTAGAAACTACGTAAAGATTACAGGTCAGCTTTTTTCGTATCTAAAAGTCAGAGCTCTTTTCTTATTGTAGCCCCCTGTCAATCAACTCATTATCAAAATGGAAAATCTTGGAGAGTTATTATTCCAGAGGCCTGAGTCTCTCTGCCATTTTTAGTTTATCATAATGCAATTCAATCTGCCACTGAATGTCACTTTGCTGATGTGCACTTTGCTTGTAGCACTTTCAGTGTAACAGAATATAGCCATTCCCACTATTTCTTAATCTTCTGCTGGTATTCAGGCCATTTTAAGAAGGTGACCTAGTAGCATTCTCTCAGGCATTCAGCTAATCTGGTGCAAAAGAACTTTAAATAAGTAGCTGCCTTCATCTGCTTGATTGGAGAAGACACTCAGCTTTGTATAAATAAAAACCTCTGTGCTGGATGCCTGAGATGTAAACAGGAAAGGTACGTATGTGCTATTAATAATTAGGGCTTTGAGCTTCCATAGTGCCTTTCATCTGAAGTTCTAAAAGCCCTTTGGAAATATTGACCCCCCACAACACCCTTTACTCGGAGGTAAATACGAAACCCACGGAGGGCATGTGACGTGCCAAGGTGACAGAGACAAGGTCACGTGCAAGTCCTGGCTTTAGGGCTCCCGCTCCAAGCAGAGAGCTACAGTCTCAGACCCATGGAAAATAAACAAATAAAAGTAAAAGCAGGTTTTGAGTGGTACAGGAGGGCTGGCTGGAAATGAGGTGCAAGTTCAGAAACGATCATAAAATAATCATATGCAGGTGTGTACACTTTAATTCTGTATGGAACTATAACAGTAATGAAATGAGATGGAGCTCAAATGAATAATGAGCTCTAAATTGAGAAATGGTGTGATAATGTTTTCCGTGGTTCAATTAGTCAGCCATCTGTACTACTTTCTAGTAATAGTTTCATTGCCTGCTTTAGGAGAGATTCAGATGCCTCTCTCCGGTTTTAAAGCGCACGCACGTATTACATAGGAGGCCCTGGGCACTGCAAGGACAGTGCAGCAAGATGCTTGGGTGCATTGACCTATATGTAACACATCTACATTTAATATGAGACCATTTTGTATGCAAACTATTAACAAGAAAAAAAATCTGGATGTAACTAGATCTGCTGTACCACTCTTTTCCTTCATAACCATTTTTTTTCATGTTAGGGAAAAATTAATATTCAACTTGAATATTCTTTCATCTCTTCTGCATTGTTTCACCTCAATTTGGATGTTGCCTGGTGTACTGAGGCTCGGTATGGACAAGCCTAGGAGTATCTTCTGTTTCCTTATAGAAGCACTGAAATGCACTGACTCCCAACAAACCGTTTGTCCTTCCTATCAGATGTATTTTATCCTCTGCAGCTTGAGTTCATAAGGATCTCATCCTTCATGTAGGAGGGTTTAACAAACTATGAAACTGGGATTTTTTATTATTATTATTATAGGTAAGAGTAGGATGATAAGAAAAGATGTTTCTGTACTGCAGAAGCATAGATCTGAGGTGAGAATTAGATAAACATGGAAGTTTTGAACCAGTTGGGGGAAACTGAAGGAAGTAAAGCAAATCTGTTCTCACTGTCTAAATAAGAAACAGCTGAGTCCTTAGCATTTCCTTAAATCTGATATTAGTCCAAACAAATGGAATGACCTTTGGCTTATCATAGCTTCCTGGAAAAGACTGAAGAGATGATAGCCCCTGCTTCAAAATAGCTAATCCTGAATTTGTTAGAGAGGATTTTTTTTTTTTTTAGTTAAATGTAAACACATAAAAAGGTTGGACCTATAGTTTTGCTTTTCGCATTTGCTGCCAATAACCCAAGTGAATGACCCAGTAACAAGGAGAGTTTCTGCATTACTTGCAAACTATCTGCTGAATCACTGAATCATTGTAAATCAGTTCTTGCTCTGACCAGATCAATAATGTTTAAAAGTTTGAGCTCTTTAACTTTTTGACATAAAATATCCTCTAATACTACAATACACTGCTACTCCAGGCAAGAATATGATCAGGAGATTGGGTAAAAAGGACTTAGCCTTGCCACTGTAAGAAGAGCTGTGTCTATCTCTGGAGTGCCATGTTTGGTAGATATGAAGGAACATCATTAACCTCTCTTGAGTTATTGAGTCAGTGCTGAGGTGTGTAGCAGAGAAAAAGGCAATTCACTTCTCCAGACTGTTTATTCTGGTCCAGGTAAAAAAAAATACAGCCCTGGGAGGTTCAAATATGAGTCCTGGCTATTTAGTAACCAATGTGAGATAACTACAAATTCTCTTTGATTTACATATCTAGCAGGGTCAGGACAGGTGCAATAGCACCAGTGTATGGTAGAAGCATTAATGACTTCTGAATATGTACATCTTCGTAGCCATCTCAAGGTTCACAATCCAGACTGATTTTCTATCAGTGCAGAGCTTTAGAAGAGCCCTCAGAGAATGAAATGTGGCTTCCTTTCCTTGGTGTTGACTGTGCAAAGATGAGGGTCCCTGTCTAAGCTTTTGCTCATTTCACATTTTGCATAACCAGCTGTCAAGTCCTTTTGGAAGACACAGTGGTTGCTATTTGCCTTACTTTACCTTTGTCTTACTGTATGTCTAAGAAGGCCTGACATACTGGAAAAGATTTACTTTGAATACTATAACATATTCTTACTGTAAGAACATACAGATCCAAATTCCCTCCCACACTGGATAATAAGGCTTCTGTTCTTCCTACATACTTAAAAATGTTTGTGTATTTCAGAATAGTGTTTAAAGGTGCTATAGTGCTGTGCTGCCAGGAAACTGCATCAGAACAAAATACCTCAGCAAGGGTGCTTGAAGGTAATGAAGATAATGCTTAAAAGCTGAAAGAACTGATAGTGGGAAAAAAAATTAAATCATATGAGTTCCAACTTTTTTTGGGGGATCCCGTTCCCAAATGTTAATTTCAATTACGTTTTAAACACATACAACTCCAAAGGCTGGGTTCCATAATATAGATTCATATAATATCATATTAATACAATTCATGAAATGAATTTATGCTATTGCCATGTCAGTCACTGTGGTGATTTAGCCAGGTTTACACTCCTGGTTCTGAAATCTGAGTGATTTCAGTGCTTTGAAGAAAGCTGTTATAGCTGCTGCCATGCTTTGATGCTCTGCGACGGGATGGTAGCAAGCAGCAGGAAACCTCTCTGTCTGGTGTCAGCTCTCAGAGAAAGCATAAATGCAAAGCAACAGTGTTTGGATTCCCTTTTCTAAGAGAGGGGTCTGCCTTTGTGTTGTTCAGAGACCAGTTAAAACAACAGACATGAAACAATCTATGAGAGATGTTGCTTTGCAATTGCCTCCAATGGGAAGTCAAGCTGCTGAGCTGTGCTGCCTGCTTGGGCTTAGCGAGGGAGTGAAAGTCTTGCATTATTGACTTGTTTTTTACTATAAATTTTAGTACTGTTTAACATAATCTAGTTCATGTCTTCCACTTCTTGATAATGACGGAAAGCTGGTTAAACCTATCACCAATTAACTGGCAGTGCCTTTCACTGAAAGGGTGCTAAACTGATGTACAATGAACAAAAGTGTATTGTCTAAATATTGTCTACTAAAACAGTATTTATTTGTCTTAATGCTAACCTGCCCTTGACAGACTTTCATTGACCTATTGCTTTGATGCAGTCGGTAAATAATTTGCTCACGATTACCTGTCACTGAATAGCTGAATCATTCCGCAAACAAAAGAAAAAGTGTTTTATAAGTTTTTTTTTAAGATAAGAGAAGTGAGTGTAGTCCTACAGAAGTTATTGATAAGCCTGTTTTGTCTATAATCTATAGGGGTGTGTATAAACATGCCTGAAATTCTGATTTCAGTTTCCTTGTTCCTTGGGAATGAATATCTGACCACTAGAGCTGCTCTAAGACTGTGCTAGGGCTACAAATTAGTGATGATTCTGTAGCATAAAATGGTTGGATAGCTCAAATGTTGTATTTTTATATGTGAAGGACAAGCTCCCCATGTACCTTTGCATTTCACCCATCTTAATGTTAACAGACATAAGTGCTTGCAGAGTTTCAGCAGCTTCTAGAATTTAAAAAATTCTAGGCTACATTTTTTGATACAAAATGAAACACTGTGAAACACCCTATTGTGGAAATTTTAAGGAAAAAAAAATCTTGATGAAAAGTTTATTAGTGTTCACAGTACTAAGTGATGTTGTGTAGCAAATGTTTAGCTATGGCCGCAATTCATAAAGAAGTGATCATGATCAAGTACTGTGGAATTTGTAACCAGAAAACTATCTAAAAAATAAAAGCATCATGCGTCAGGGTGCAGAAATGAGCATCTGCCTACAGATCAGATAAAATTAAAGCCACGTATGTCAGTAGGTGCAGCATATGAGGCTCTTCAGTCAATAAAGCACCATGCCATCTTTATCATACTGCCTAGAAGCTGTGACTGAAGGTCACAACTGTAATTTCACTTCATTAGTTATGATTGAATATCCCAACACTCCACTGAATTTGGGGCTAGAAAAATCTATAAGCTCCGTTGGGAAATACTGCCTTTCTAAGGCAGCCGGTTCTTTTGCACTAGACTTCACTGAGACTGAATTCAGCCTGAGGGTGTTTCATTTTATAGACTGCTGCAGGCTTCGAACTGCGTGTATAAGACTGGGGCATTAGCAGAGCTCTGTCACGCAGCTGTGATGATGGGCACGTATGGGATCCTCAGTAGCACACTTGACTCCAGAGAGGACATATTGGGAGCTATCAGTAAGAGAAACAGCTATGTCTTCATTATAGTATTCCAGCATTGCACCTCTTATCAGGAGTACAAAAATGATGTAATTTAGTCACTGAGCTTTCAAAAATTCCAACTCCTAAATTGGGTATTTCATCTTACTGCACATTCCGGGAAGTACAAAATTATGGTAAAAATACTGTTTATAATTTGCCTCCTAATTCTTTTTTTAATTGAAGAACATATAGTTCCAAACAGGAAAGGGAGTCCTGCAGCTATATTCATTTTGTAATTAAAGGTCACCTTTATATTGCATACTAGCAAATAGAGCTTCAGATAGATATAAGCACTGATGAAGTCAGCAAGCAATTAAGGACATGACTCCTACACAGCCTCTTCAGCTTACTAGTCACTTAATCATACAAGGTGCTGAGCCTTGTCACCCTGGGCCTAAAACACATGCTTAATTTTAAACATGTGACTTGGTCACAGAATTCTATGAGATGACTTGGGCACAAGATTAGACACCTGTTTAAACGCTTTGCTGGATCAAAGCAAGAATGCCCTGGGTTTTGAAGGATGGAGCATTAACTGCACCGTATCTCCTCCTCCGTTTGGAGGAACTTGGGTCGATATGTGTTTCTGTGGTGGGATGAGCAACAGCCTCTGCTGATTATGTTGTGAATTCAGCATTTCCAAGCTTACTGTATGTGCTCGTGTTCACTAATGAAAGCAGTCCTGTCCTCGTTTATTTTTAGTTGCATACACTTTCAGCTATTCTGTTCCATACAGACATTAGAAATAAATAAGCAAAAGCAGATAGTGTTCTTCTTGACATTATGTTGAGGCTATTCTCAAAATGCATACTAAATTCCCAAATGTGAAATATTCTGAGGAGAGCAAAGGGTAAGTATCATGACAATCTAGGAAAGAAAAAAAAGAAAGGAAAAAGAAAGAAAAGCAATGGCTACAGGTAAACAGATGGTTTGCCCTGTATGCTTTCGGTGTGCCTGATGTCTGACTTTATAGAGTTAAGCAGATTTACACATGGTGGACAAGAAATTAGCTACTCTTCAGAGCGGCTTGATTTTTCTTTTCCCCACTGTGAATCTTTTTAAAAAGTACATATATTTCTTCATATTTTTCTTTGTTTTGTCAAAATGTTGTTGACTTTTATAAAAAGAAACAAAATGTTTCTGATGAAAATTACCATCAGGCTAATGGAAGAGGAGCAGCAATGAAGTCCTACTGGTGTTCCTTCTTTTCCAAAGTATTTCCCTAAAACGCTGTGCTAGAGACTTTAGGACCCTGTAGTGTGTGAACTTTGGCAGCTGATTTCAGGGACGGTGGCCGTGTTTCCATTGCAGGGGCTCCAGTGCTGAGAACAGCCTTGATGTGTGAGATCCGTATGGCAACACTGGTTGCTGGACTTGAAAGAGATTTGCCCAAGACAAACAGGCATCTGTAAAGAAACTGTAAGTTCAGGTGAAACTTCTTTTTCCTCTGCTCCCTTTTAGTCATGTCTTAGGAGGATCTAGAGTCAAAGCTAAATATTTCTTAGAATGAGGGAAAGCTGCTAACTCACCCATTCCCAGTATGCAAGACACCAAATAAAATGAGGAGAACATATTAAAGGCAATACAAAAAACACTTAGTCCTGGTAGTTAATTACATTAAAAAAAAAAAGTTATCATTGCAGTTGTAGTTCTAATATTCTTTATTTGTAGCTTGTAGAATTAGCCACAATGGAAATACCACTGCCAGAAACTCTGGCATTTATCTCTGCTGTTGTACAATTAGCTTACACCTTGTGTTGAACAGTGGTTGCTGCTTCTCCATCTTCTGTCACAACAGAAAATGGACCTGCACAGCTCTCCTCCCTCCTCGTAGCTCAGGATATCTGGAGTCTTAAGCCTCAGTCTGCACTGCTTGCTCACATACACCAGGTTATACAGACTATTCTTTTTGAAGCCAAGAATAAATTTCCCTCAGGCCAACCTGATAGTCACATTTGAATTTCTTAACGTTCTGCGAGGCACACATTACTTAGGTTGCCAGAACCAGCCTGTTTTCCCTAGCCGTAGGAGTGAAAAACTGGTGAATCACAGTCCTTCCTCTGTTTTCTACGTTCCTCATCTCCATCTTTCTTTCCTCACGGTGCAGAAGCTATGAAAAGTCAAAGCAGAGCCATGTACTTAATGATCGTTCAAACAGAAAGCCTCCCGAAATCTTTCTGTTTTCTGCTCCCCTGTGGCAGAATCTCTGACTGGAAGCAAAAATCATTAGTGCAAACACTAATAATAAGGTTCTGGTTCTGAGGAATCAGGAGTGCTTTCAAATATATGGACTGATATTTATTAAATGCACTTACGGAGTTCAGAAGGTACAACATGGCCAAATGAATATTGCTTCTGAAGCCATCATTTCTGACCTCAACTTTTCCAGATGCTAGCTGGGACTTCTTAATACTCCATTAATGCCTAGGCCATCTAACAAATGTTGCATAGCTTGGGCCACTTGGTAAGAAGAAGTGGAGACAAGAATACTGTTTATGTAAGTATTTTGTCCTATAAGAATACTATCTTCCTATAGGATGCAACTAGCGGAAGAAAAAACAAAAGCAAAAAAAATCCAGAAACGCCCTCATGAAGAAAAAATGCCTAAAGGAAAACGTTCCACGTCTGCAACTACCAATTTGTATTCTCTCGCTCTTCGTACTGTATGGATTAATGTGTACAGGGCGATTGTTTTATATTTAGCTGGATTGAGCGGCAGCATTCTGGAGCTGAGCACCCCGAGCGACGGGGTGATCCATTAAAGCATTCTGCTGACATACGTCTTTGTCCTGCCAGCAGGAGGATTCTGCCAGGGTTAAGTGCCAAAAGAGATTTCAATACTGAAGTTTTAACTAATTCAAGGAAATTGTTATGTAATCTGACTGCCAAGAATAGTGCTCATGTATACTGTTACAGAGATGTGGGGAAGCTGAGTTTATTCGCATTTGCAAAGTGCTTTGATAAAAAGGTATTAGAAACACTAATATATTATCATGCTAAATATGTATTTCAATCTTTGAACCAGGATTGGATATATGCAGAATAAGGTAAACAAGATTTTCAATTAATATAAACTGAAATCATTTGTCTAAATCTCTGGAACAAAAGCTGCAGACTATTGTCTATCATATGCAAATACCTATGGCTATATGCAGATATGCTAGTTTTGTATACACACTACTATCACCCATTGCATAACTATTTCCACTATAGAGTCTGTAGGACAAGGCCAACAGATCCAGGCTTACGTCGGTTTTACATCAACAGGTTATCTTTGCCAGTCTCAGAGAGCAAATATTTGGCATTAAGAAATAAACAACAACAACAAAACCCTCTTAGACTTATTTAATGACAATTTTTTTCTCCTGTAGCCCTCTAGTCACTGGACATGTGCTATTTTTGCTTTTCTCCTAGTGAAAAAAACTAAGAAAGGTAAGTGCTGGAGAAGAAGAAATAGCATTAAAAGCCTGGCTCAGACTTAATTATGCAAGATGTGATTATATGTAAAGTCTGGTTGATTTTGTGCCTCCATCATTTGAAGACCTCCCTGACCTCAGTAGATGTAGCCAATTAGCTAGTAAGTAACTTCTGTTTATTGTACTTCTGTGTATGAGGTCTTTCTCTGCCATAGCTGCTGACATGCTCTAAATGCAACAGCATGTCCCACCTTGACAACAAAAATGGAAAGAGAGACATCGTTGGTCAAAATAGTAATTATTTATGCTACTCCATAAGGTAACAAAAGCACATATGCAGGTGGCATCGGGTGGAATAAATTCATACCTATTTGTTGGAACTTTGATGTTTTACCTTGGAAAAGTATTTACGTACAAGCCTTTTTTTAAGCTGCTGTTCAACATTTATTCTTTACCTTTAATCACACCGGAAGGTTTTAAATACAACCATTAAACAAACAAGTTGTGGCAGTCAAGTTTATGGTGTATTGGATTCTTTCAGAGCCCTTTAGAGTAGGTTTACTTCCCTCAAGATAATAACATGCAATGGTTTTACATCATTTCCACAGACTCAATTAGACTAGAAGTCTTCTGGCAAAACTGGACAGTTGCACTAATTTTTCACATTTAATTTTTTTTTGAGAAAAAAAAAAGAAAAAACCCTACTCTTTGTATAAGGTAATCAATGTTTAAGAATAGGTATCTGGTACTGTTATTCAATTCATGATTTTTCTAAAGAATCAGGCCAAATTAATCTTTGGTAAAGGCTTTTCCCAGACAAGCAAGATATAAAACTATCTTGGTTTATAGTTGGCTCATACAGGTACAGTTATGCAACTGTTCTTTGGCTTTGCTGGGTTTATTACACTTAATTAAAAAGAAGTGTTATTGATACCGAATAATGTTATAGATAAATTATATTTGATTAAACTCAATAGTTCATTCTCTCCTGATTGCATCTTTAAGAACTAAAAGCAAGATTGTCCTGCATGCTGGAGTTTTGGTTTTTTTTAATTGCCAAGGAACAGGGTTGATGAATATTTAAAATACATTGTCTGTGACACGGTACGCAGAATATCCACAAGAGGGAACTGTTTTACATAAAGAGGAGATATTTCTTAGATCCAGAAAGCAGTAATTTAATGGCAAAACCATCCAGATGAACGTCAGGCTGGCATGATTGTGTCCCACTCTATGTTATACGGCAGCAACAGGAACAACGCAGCTAGAGACATCATTCATCATGTTTTGTAAATATTATTCAAATAAGCCCATTTTGAGCTCTTGTGTTGAAATATTAAATAGAACAACTAATCTTTCTTAAGTTTTGTGTTTACTCAGAATATATGGCTCCAGGAAGCGTAGCTGGAACACCCTGTTTGCTGCGAAGGCAACAGGGCTGTGTGGGGCATGGCTGTGCATCACACCTGCCTCTGCCTCCCTTTGGAGGCTCAATGATGGGTGAAAGGATCCTCAGGGAAGGGTGACACCAGCCCAAGGCTCTTGCCCAGACCCCGGTGAGCGAGGGCAGTGCTAGGCTGGGCCCAGCGGGTTGCGGGGAGCACAGGTGCTACGGCAGCATGGCCGGGTGCTGCAGGTTGTAGCTGTGGCAGGCAGCTTATCTCGGCCTGCCTTGTTTTGTGCATCGAAAAATCCTCCACTCAACTGCCCTCCCGCAGGAGCCTCGCGGGAGCCGCTTCCTTCAAGCATTGTGTAACGGACTATCAGCTTTCCTCTGGGATACGGTAACGCCGTGTTTTCTCACTCTACACTCTCGTCTGATGCCATCTCTGCTCAGAGGCCCCTGCTAATCGGTTCCTGACATGAAGCCTCTCCTGACGGGCTGTGGGGAGACACCTGGATGCGCTACATCTGTAGACAAACGTCACCACACAAGAGCTGGAAGGCCAGAGAGGCCCCGGAAAGCTCTTTCCCAAGGCTGAGGTGAAAAGCCTTGGGACACAGGGGCAGGGGCAGAGGTGCTGCTGCTCCAGGTGCAGAAATGGCTCTCGCAAGGGCGGCTCTGTGAGGAGTAGCTCCGACGGGGAGGTGTCGCGCACAGGGAGGCTGTGGGATTTTACCCTTGGAGAGATGACAAGAGGATCTGCGTAGCCGCCTGTGCAGACAACAGGGTTAGCGGAGCATGTGCGGATCAAGATTAATGTGTGTGTGTGAGTGTGTGTGTACGCATATTCTCGGTTTCAGTCGCAATGTGGAAAAAGCAGCAGATGACTGTTCAGATTTTCTCCATGGCTCCCCGCTCCCCGTCTCCCCCCGCCTTCCGTGTGCTGCTTTCGAAGCAAGCAGGAGCCAAGGAGACGAGCGCACCGCTTCTCTCGCCGGCTCCCCCCCGCCGCCCCTCTCGGCGTGCCGTTTGAAACCGCCGTTCCTGTGCCGAGGGTCCGTTCCGGGGATGCTCCGCGGGGCGTCCGCGGCGGTTCCCCGCGGCGCGGGCGCGCCCGCCA